>BCLK01000064.1:0-246216 GCA_001748405.1 Paraphoma sp. B47-9
ATAAGGTACGTTAATATCTTTTATAATATTACTAAGATTCTTTTAAGTAGAAAGGTATCTAATCTAGTAATAGGTAAGAATACCTAGTAGGGTACTGTATGCGTGCGACAGTGCGACAGTAACTCTCGTCAACGCCGTCAAGGATGACGCAATTGTGTCTGCCAATCAAACGTCGCCTTATGGCAGGCACAGTCTTATCGCCGCTCAGAGACCTGCGACATCTGAAACCCGAATCACGTCTTTGAAGCTGACAATTCAGATGGTCCTCAGCAATCGCGTTCTTGTCTGCTCTTGTGGCCATGACGATTCTAACACAGCGGCGCAGGAATGCGCAGATCATCACCACTTTACAACACCACACGATAATTATCCAAAGCCAAGATGCCACCGAGCGAGCATGAGCCGCTACTCTCGCACCCCCTTTCACCAGCTGAGAGCACCAAGGGCTCTACCCCAAGCCTCGAATCATGTGTCATACCAGAGGAGTTTCTTACGCGCTCGATCGAAGACGATGTTTTGCCAGAAACATCGACCCTCGGACGTACCATCACTTGGTCCAGTGCCTACATACTAGTCATTTCGCGTGTTATAGGTAGCGGGATTTTCGCAACACCGGGCGTCATTGTCAAAGACGTCGGGAGCGTGGGACTGTCCTTAGTTCTCTGGGTCATCGGTGCTCTGGTGGCAGCATGTGGACTTGCTGTCGGACTGGAGTATGGATGTATGCTTCCTCGCAGTGGTGGTGAGAAGGTGTACCTGGAGTTCGTGTACCGGAAACCAAAGTTCCTAGCAAGTACCTTGGTGGCTACGCAAGCAGTCTTACTGGGGTTCACGGCAAGCAACTGCATAGTGTTTGCCCAATACACACTCTATGCTTTCGATGTTGACGCAAGCGACGTCTTACGCAAGTCACTCGCTGTGGGCCTGCTCACAGTCATCACCATCTTGCACGGCTGTTTTATGACGACCGGAATACGGATCCAGAATATTCTTGGATGGATCAAAGTAGGCTTGATCATATTCATGGTCATATCTGGTTTGTTTGTCGTTCTCTTCAGAAATCACGGCCACAACGGATCGGGTAGCCAATTCCCAGCTGGGTCTGACCTCTGGAAAGGTGCTGATTGGAGCTGGGGAGTTATATCAACATCCTTGTTCAAGGTTTTCTACTCATTTGCTGGGTTGAACAATGTCAACAATGTGAGTAGAGCACGGTTATCACGAATCTTTGTTCATCCATACTGATCATATCCAGGTGATGAATGAAGTCCGGAACCCAGTGAGGACATTGAAATCGGTATCCGTCACGGCCCTTATCACCGCAGGTGTGATGTACATGCTAGTCAATGTCGCATACTTTATCGTGGTGCCACTTGACGAGATCAAGGAGAGCGGAGAGCTCATTGCAGCATTATTTTTCGAACGTTGTTTTGGCCAGAATGTTGGGCGAACTCTACTTCCACTAGCAGTCGCACTTTCAGGGGCCGGCAACGTAATGGTGGTAACATTCGCCTTGGTGAGTCCAGACAACTTCAGCGCGCTCGCAAGCAACCTTTGACAGCTTCTAGGCTCGACTAAATCAAGAGATTGCGAGACAGGGTTTTCTCCCCTTTTCAAAGTTGCTCGCTTCGTCTCGACCATTCAATGCGCCCCTCGGTGGCCTGGTCGTACATTACATACCCTCCGTCCTGGTGATCGTTCTTCCGCCCTCAGGTGAAGTCTACTCCTTCATCCTTGAGGTAGAAGGATATCCTGGTCAAGTATTTGCATTGGCTTCCTCCATAGGTCTTCTGTGGCTGCGTATAAAGCGCCCTGATCTAAAGAGACCATTTAAAGCTTGGCGTGTTGCTGTTGTGTTGAGAATCGGGTTATGTTTGGCTTTACTGTAAGTGAACACTAGTTGAGTGCCTCATCAGTATGGATTCGCTGACTAGTATTGCCATTTCAGGGCTGCACCGTTTTTCCCGCCGAGGGGAAAAGAGCATAAACACGGTATTTGGTACGCGACATATGCGGTTGTTGGCATCAGTGTGATTGTGTTTGGCCTCCTATATTGGTATATTTGGACCAAGCTCATTCCAGCATGGCAGGGCTATCGACTAGAGGAGGAGACTGACGTCCTAAACGACGGAACAGTTGTAACATCATTGGTCAAAGTCAAAAACTAGATTAGTGCAATACAAACGAATCATTCATATCTGTTACTATATCATATGATTACAGCATTCACAGCTTGTGCAACAACTGTGCGAAATCGTCCGCTGATGATTTCAGATTACCTATCTGTATTTCTCAGCAAGCCTTGAACACAGCCAATTATATGGCAAAGCATACGCTCGACCTGGGCATGAGATCAGCGCAAGGCGTTTAGTCCTCGGCTTAGGCCTTGAAGCCGATCACTCGGTCACCTCATCATATGGCGTGCTTGCGGGGAACCTTGGGGAGCTTACATATCCTCAGCGAGAGAACAATCATAAAACCATAATAACGAGACACCTTTCGTATTCAATCTTTGCTTTTCGATATAGCCCAACAGTAACCACATTAAGACTTCTCACCAAGGAGTGTACTATCACCATTCAGAATGGCTACCGCAGCTGTCATCTCGCCTTCTGCAACACCGGCACACGATCCTAGAATTTCTCAAGCATCATCGGCTCCGAGCAAAGCAAGACCCCAGAATGTTCACACAGTACTACACTACTACAAACCAAATGAGGATGGTTCACCTCCGCGCCCAACCTATGTGGACCGCCCTGAAACTTACGAGCGGCCCTTCGAAGTTCACCCTGTGACTGTCCATGATGTAAGAGATCGAGAATCGGATTATACGCTTGATAGAAGCGGCTTCCAGATCCATCGACATACTGCAAGCGAGAAGGACTTTACAGACGACGAGAAGATCAAGAATGGCTATTATGCAGAGACAGAGAACCTACTAAAAGATGTGTATGTGGATTAAAACTATCAGAGTACTCAACACCCCCTGACGAAATCAGTACTGGAGCTAGCCGCGTCTTCATCTTCGATCACACTATCCGACGTCAGCCGCCCGGCCAAGTATCGTCCGGACGCAACCTGCGCGGACCAGTACAACGGGTACACATGTGAGATAACGAAGGATGTCGAGAGAGGACAGGCTTGCTAATACCCGCTCTAGAGACCAGTCTTACTCAGCGGCGCTGTCGAGAGTACCACATCACCTCCCAGATGAAGCAAAGAAGTTACTGCAGGGCAGAGTACAGATAATCAACGTGTGGCGTCCCATCAAGACCGTCCAGCGAGACCCCTTGGCAGTGGCAGAGGCGAAAAGTGTAGACGACGGGAGCCTGGTTGTTACCGAGCTCATATATCCAAATCGCAAGGGGGAGACATATGCCGTCAAGCACGACCCTGCGCACCGGTTGGTGAACACATCTCCATGGAAACAATCGTCACTAACGAGATGCAGTTGGTTTTATAAGTCGGGACTTACACCTGACGAAGTTCTCCTGATTAAATGCTTTGATTCGAAGCTCGACGGCAGAGCCCGGCGAGTCCCTCATACAGCGTTCCATGTGCCTGGCACGGAGAATAATGAAGGAAGAGAGAGCATTGAAATTCGCGCTCTTGTCTTCCATGAGGACGATACTCTCGAGTGAAATGACAAGATGTTAGCCACCAAAGGGGAGGATTGAGATTATCAGACGCCAGGTGTCTACAAATTGTTAGACCGATTGCAATGAACTGCATCCGTTTCGGGGTTCTGAAATTGTTAGTATGTTGCTGGGCAGATGATTATCTTAGTATGACCACAATCTTGAGCCTAAATTGCTTGTATCAAAGATTGAGTGACACATGGTTTTCACGTGAGAGCATTTGTAGAGTGTACACCTTGGTGCCATGGCAACACGGCATTTCTCGCATGGGCACGTTATCGATAAGCTAGCGTCTTCGCGAGACACGGAGCGCGTCTTGGACGCGTTTATTGTCACGTGCAACTCTCCGTTTGTAACAAATAATTTTGCAACTTCTTCGTTCCACTTCGAAGTAACCTCGACTCTCACGAGCCACCATCATCAAGGCAATGGATAGTAATGGCAAGTTGCGCGATTTTCATCATCCGTACCAGCCATACGACATTCAGCAAGACTTTATGAATGCACTCTATGATTGTTTGGAGTCAGGGAAAGTCGGCATATTCGAATCGCCTACCGGAACCGGGAAGTCGCTGAGTATAATTTGCGGTGCCTTGACCTGGCTTCGCGATCACAAGAGGCGAACCTTTGAGGATGGAATATCAGCAGCCACTGACGCCAGCGACGAGCCTTCGTGGATTGTCGAACATGCGCAGCAGCAGAGAAAACTGGAAGCTCTCTCTCGCAAGCGAGAGCTGGATGATCGCCTAGCCAAAGTCAAAGAGACAGAAAGGCAGCGTAACGAGCGATATGCAAATAGTGAGCCCCGCTTCAAAAAGCAGAAGCTGGCACCCTCAGGTTCGACTGCGGACAGAGATGATGCGGAGTTTATGCTAGAAGATTACGACAGCGATAACGATGGCCAGACCGCTACCGAAGGCACAGCTTACCATCAAAGCGGGCTCACGCCGCAGACCCAGACTTTGATGGAAAACCTGGGGTACTTGGTAGGTGACTCAAACCTCAACAATGATAAAGCGGAAGACGAGACAAAAATATTCTTCTGTTCTCGGACGCATTCACAATTGTCACAATTCTCAGGCGAACTGCATCGCGTTCAGTTGCCGCCTGCGCTTACACCCGAGGATTACAGCGACTCGCCGGACGCTGGCCTTGTAGAAAACGTGAAACACTTGACCCTAGGATCGAGGCGCAATTTGTGCATCAATGACAAAGTCAACCATCTCCGAAGCGCAACTGCAATCAATGAACGGTGCATTGAGCTACAACAGACCACTTCTTCTGGTAACCATTGCCCGCACATGCCAACCAAAACCAGTGAAGGCCTCCTGGTTGAATTCCGGGACCATGCTCTAGCCAGGATCAGAGATATCGAGGATTTAGGCAAGCTAGGGAAGAGATTGGGTATTTGTCCATATTATGCTTCTCGGCCAGTGGTACAGCATTGCGAGGTAAGGTTACACAGCTCGCTCTTCAGCTTACCTTCCACTAATTGGGGCGTAGATCGTCACGCTGCCTTACCCACTGCTACTTCAGAAGTCATCGCGCGAATCGCTCGGAATCTCTCTGAAAAATCACGTCGTCATCATCGATGAAGCGCATAACCTGATGGACGCTATAGCAGGGATATACTCGATTTGTGTTACGCTTGAACAAATACAACAAGCACGATTACAGTTGACAGTGTATTTGCAAAAGTTTCGCAATAAGCTCAAGGGCAAGAATCGAACATATATCGCACAAGTTATGCGGATATTAGATGCAATGATTGCCTACCTTTCGGGGATTAATGCCACCACGAAAGCATCGAGTGGCGTAGTAGATATGCTCTCGGTCATGTCTGGTAAAGGTCTCGACGGTATCAACGTCTTCAAGCTCAATACATATCTGCAAGAGAGCCGACTCGCAAGGAAGGTCGACGGCTACACTGCATACTCCGATGCCAGAACGAATGCTCATACAGGCGTTTCGCCGAATGGCCTTTCGGTGAGGGAGCCGAGACAAAATGTTCCCGTCCTAATGCACCTGCAAGCATTCCTGTTGTCCCTAACGAACCCGTCTTCCGAGGGGCGATTCTTCTATTCGCAAGAGGACAATCCTAGTACTTCTCTAAAGTACATGCTGCTAGACCCAACGTTCCATTTCCGAGATATTGTTGAGGATGCCAGAGCAGTGGTACTCGCGGGCGGGACAATGTCTCCAATGAGCGATTACGAGCAGCACCTGTTGTCATACTTGGAGCCTTCCAAGATCACGACCTTGTCATGCGGACACGTCATGCCTCCATCTAATCTCCTCGCTATGCCTGTGGCGACATCACGGTCAGGCACCGAGCTCAACTTCACATTCGAGCACCGCAACGACGAGAATACCTTGATCAACCTCGGCGATACACTGCTTCTGATGGCACAGAATATACCTGATGGCGTGGTGGTTTTCTTCCCCAGCTACATATATCTCGATACGTGCATCGCGGCATGGAAGCGTCGCCACGTATCAACTTCGGGTGCGACATTCTGGGACCGCCTTGAACAGGTCAAGCCAATCTTCTGGGAACAGCGCAATCAGTCGCGAGAATCAGTCTTGCCGAAGTCGGGCCAAGATGATGCTGCTGGTTCTGTCCTTACAGGATATAGTGCTGCATGTGCCGCCAACAAGGGTCGCGGAGCTCTTCTGTTCGCTGTCATTGGAGGCTCTCTTTCCGAAGGCATTAATTTCAGCGATGCTCTTGGGCGTGGTGTAATCGTTGTTGGCCTGCCATTTCCAAACGCTCATTCAGCAGAATGGAAGGCGAAGTTAGGGTACATATCTACGAAAGCAAAGCAAAATGGCGGAGATGGGCAAGCAGCAGCGCGAGATTTCCTCGAGAACACGTGCATGCGGGCCGTAAATCAGTGTATTGGGCGGGCGATCAGGCATAAAGGCGACTACGCAGCTATATTCATGCTGGATAGGCGCTATGGCACACAACGGATCAAGGACAAACTGCCTGGTTGGATTCGAGGCAGTCTACATGGCGAGTGTAGTTTGAAGGATGTCGTGCACAAGCTGCAGGTTTTCTTCTCTGATAAAGCCTAAGGTTAGCATGTATGCCACTTCGATTGCAGATGTCGACATTAGTCAAAATGTAAAGAGAAAATTGCAATCAGAAGAAGTCCCAGGCTTTGTGTGATGTGGCTGTGCATGATGTGGCTTGAAGCGCCGGAAACTATTCTGATCCATATCCGGCCTAGTTGTGGACGCGTCTGTCTCATCTTCAACGTGCATTGTGTCCGCACAACTCTGGAACCCTTCTGCACCCATTGACCGTCACAGCAATGCTTCCGCTTTGAGTTCACCTCTTCTCTTTCCGCGTTAATTAGCAGTAAAGTCATTCCATATGTGCGGCTGAAATAGTGCAGAACACAGTGCTGAAGCTTGTGTGGTGACATTGTATTCAAGTCCTGTACCAAGGGCTGCCAACATACCACGATGGTCGCGACATGGCGACTAGACGGGATGGAAGAGAGGGGCGCCTACACGAGTGTCGCGCAAGTCGAAGAGCAGAGCGCGGACCTCACCGCACACGACAAGGCAGCCGCTTGCAAAGCCCACGACCCCGAGATTGCTGCAGGTTGGGAGATCGGGAACGAAGACTGCTCCACTCCGGACTCGGAAGACCTCCTACATCTCACTCGCGTAGCGGACAAGCTCCCATACGGCGCATTTCTGGTCGCGGTTGTGGAACTCTGTGAACGTTTTGCGTACTACGGACTCTCAGGACCTTTCCAGAATTACATTGCCAATTCTTACAAGGACCCGAATGGTCTCCCTGGGGCGCTTGGCTTGAAGCAGAGTGGAGCAACAGCGATGACCAATCTATTCCAATTTTGGTGCTACGTGACACCTGTCTTCGGAGCCATCGTTGCAGATCAGTACTTGGGAAAATACGCGACCATTAAATGGTTCAGCGTGGTCTATATGGTTGGCATTGGCATTTTATTTGCAACAAGCCTGCCCTGGAGTATCGAGCAGGGAGCAGCTGGTCCGGGACTAGTTGTCGCCATGGTCGTGATTGGTCTGGGCACGGGCGGCATCAAGAGCAATGTTTCGCCATTGATAGCGGAGCAAGTGCTGTCTACTAAACCGTACATCAAGACACTGCATAGTGGAGAAAAAGTGATTATAGATCCTGAGATCACTGTGCAACGGATATACATGATCTTCTACCTCTGCATCAGTAAGTCCCCTCTAGTCGACATTTGAGCTGAATCACAGGCTGATATTGTGCCCTTGTGTCTTCCGGTAGACCTAGGTTCCATCTCAGCAATTGCAACAACCATGCTTGAGCTGCATGTCGGCTTTTGGAGCGCGTACCTCCTCCCACTCGTCATGTTTGGAGTGGGCTTCGGCGTATTGGTCAAGGGGAAGAACAACTATGTCATCAAGCCACCTCAAGGTGGTGTAATTGGCGACTGCTTCCGAGCACTGTACATTGCGATGAGGAATGGCCTTGACCTAGAGCAGGCGAAGCCAACTTCTGGTAAGAGGGGAATCGGCAAGCAGCTCATAAGCTGGGAAGATGGTTTCGTGGACGAATTGAGAACAGCGCTGGTAGCATGCAAGGTGTGCAGAACCACTGGCCCACTGCCCGATTGTGTGCTCACCATATCCCAAAGGTCTTTCTTTTCTTTCCGATCTACTGGGTCGCCTTCTCACAGATGATGAACAACTTCGTCTCGCAAGGTAAAATGTCTCTATTATGTCGCTGTACAAAAGGCAGAGCTGATTGGTGCCTTGCAGCTGGACAAATGCAGCTCCACGGTCTTCCGAACGACATCCTTCCCAACATCGATCCAATTACAATCATCATCATGATACCACTCATGGATAGGATTGTGTATCCATGCATCAGGACCAAACTCCACTTGACTTTTGCACCAGTTACGCGTATCACGCTTGGCTTTCTGGTGGCTGGACTTGCCATGTTGTATGCTGGCATCTTGCAGACGATCATCTACCACGCACCGCCGTGCTACTCGAGTCCTCTGAGGTGTGACAAGGCAAAGCTCGACAATGGAGGACTCAAGCCTAATGAGGTTCATGTAGCCTACCAGGCTCCTGCTTATATCCTGGTTGCCATGAGTGAGATATTGGCCAGCATCACAGGGCTCGAGCTGGCGTACGCCAAAGCACCAGGGAACATGAGTAAGTGTGCGCACACGAGTCGCATATTAGCTATACACTAATCTCATACCCCCTCTCTTGCAGAAAGTTTTATCATGAGTCTATTTCTGCTCACGTCTGCCGGTGGCAGTGCATTGGGCATATTGATAGCACCATTCGCAAAGGACCCATATTTACAATGGTTGTATTTTGGCTTGGCTACCCTGGCTATCTTTACTGCGTGGATATTCTGGAGAACGTTCCGAACTGTCGTGGGACCCTCAAATGAAACGTTTGGGGCAGCAGGTGATTATGAATTGACAAGAGTACGCCAGGACAATGACAACTATGGCTGCAGTAGTTCTAGAGGTGTAGATGGAGGTCAAAGAGTTGTGTAAGAATGCTCTTCACCTGCCTTGCATTGTTCTTCACTCGAGGTCCTGCAAGCTTATGAAATGACGATGCAAGACGTGCCGATGCAAAATACATTGATAGTAAAGTGTGCTCTAGACACTAAGTCATGTGACAGTACACACAAGCTGTACTCAGGCCCACTAGCTGAAGATTGTCCATAGCCAGAGCGTGAAGTTCGGTCATAGTCGTGGCTATCGCGTGAAATGGACTGGTATCGTTCACAGACTGGGAGGAGGGGTCGGATATCACCGTGTGTACCGGTCAGTGAATGTGTTCATCTATGCGAGCAGAATTAGACTTGTTGCGAACTTGATCTTGTTACAATGCGACATGATGTTCACACATTGTGGTTTTCCAGATATCATAACATGTGCAATCACTTTGCTGCTTGCTACCACCATCATTCTCTGTATGTAAGCAATCACTCTGCGTTCTTATACGTACAGCAGATCTGGTCGTGAATCTGCATCTTTAACATGTCACATCTTCCGAGTCACACTCAAGACATGTTTATGCGCTGTCACATACACTTTGGAACATGTTTGTATCAACGAGGAAATACTCTTGCATATGATACATAGGTTGCATTGCGTTCGCAAATGTCTTCGCAATAAAAACACCGGGGTATAGGATGCTTTCCCAACCTGAGGAAACCAAAACGCCTACGCAAACACGCTCTGAATAGAGCTGGAGTATCGCTGTCCAAGTACTAAATTTGGTATCGGGGAATGAGAGGACCAGCCAGGATCCAGAGACGAAGTGGAGAGTGTCGCGCTGAAGCTAAAGAAAAAGCTGAAACTGTGGTAACATGTATGCTCCTTGGTCGTGTTGCTGCAATCTGTCCGTTCATGAGACATCGAGGAGGAGTGTTCGTTTTGCAAGGGCCTATCTCCAAACGGGTCTCTCTCCTAGACTTGACTGCCGGCCGCTCACGCGACTCGCTCGGCCGTCACCAGAGATGCTCTGAGATCCCTCGTCGGGGCCAGCAAGTTTGCTGCTGCTTCGTCCGGCCGTAGATGGAGTGGCGCTGGACGTGGAAGCTGTGCGTGATTTTGGGGCAGGTAGCATACTACCTCGGCGATTGTTGATAACACTGGAAGGCCGTGCAGCTCGACGGGTAGTTGGACTCCCGTCGTTCCCGAGTTTCGCGCCATCTTCTGCGCTTGCAGCATGTCTGCCGTTGGCAGACGTTGCAGACCGGGCGGTTGTCCGCAGGGGCAGCTTACCCTTGGAGGGTGTCGCAGGAGACTGCATTGGGCTTGCGAGGGGACGTCTTGTTGCTTGTGCTGGTGTGGTCGATGGCGCTCGAGCTGAAGGAGGCGGCGAGAGAGGCGATGAGCGGCTCAAAGGGCTACGAGCCGGAACGTTGGACATGCTAGACGCGCTTCTCAGGGATGGAGACTCTGTTCCTCTGCGATATGGCGAAGGCGTTGTTAAAGTGAGTGGCACGAAATTATGTCCGACAACTGTGTCACGCATGTTGACACTCGAGTTCCAGCGTGGTTTGACGGCAGGACGCTCGGTCTTTGGAGTGGCAGATCGAGTTGGCGTACCAAGCATAGTACGCGACGGGGTTGTTACTAGACGATCCCAAGGCAGCGTGGAAATGTGCGGGCCCTTCGGGGTGCCCATGGGCAGGCTTGAATAGCGACGATAGTCGCGCGTCGTAGGCTTGGAAGTAGAAGCGCTCGATTGACGAACCTTCTTGCCCGCTGGAGTGGTGGTTCGTTGCTCGCTGCCTTTGCGACTCATAACAACACTTGATGCCGGAGAACTGTTTGGCGTGTCAAGCGCTGAGTTGGAAACAGATGCCTCGGTACGAGCAGATAGTACAGTAGACACGGAATCACGGAGCTTGCGTGATGCAGTGAAGTCATCTAGGATGGCGTCCATGTCTTTGATGACACTCTCGAGGTCGAGGAACTTTTGTCGAACGTCCTGCTGGATTCTCAAGATCTCGCCATTCACAGTTGAGCGGTGTCGCATCTCAATGTCAATCAACTCAAGCACACGCTTCATCGAAGGCGGATAGTGGTCGCGCTTATCCTTGTAAGTCGCGATCCGAGAGCCTATTTTCTCCTCGTCGCTCTCTTCAATGGCCTCGGTCAAGCGTTGCACGCTCTTCATACACGAGTCATACATGGCCACGGCCTTGCTGCCGGCTTGTCGAAAGCTGTGCACCCACTTGTCCTCGCCCAGCTCTTCCCGCAGGGCGTCCGCATCAGCCTCGAGCTTCTTCTCCTGCTCCTCAAGTTGTTCTTTTCTACGGCTGAGCTCGTCGCACGCCGAAGGGAAGATCTTGTACGCTCGTGCTGAGAAGGAGGCTAGTCGCATGGGCAGAAAATCGAGCGAGGCGCGCAGGGGCTGCAGTTTTGCGAAGAGAGCCAGAAGTCGCGTGTTCTCGTGCTCGATCTGGGGAATGGGCGAGACAGGGGACAGGACAGCGAGCGTGGGCGGCATGCTAAACCGCTTGCTGAGTACCTTGGCCTGCTGCCGTGGCGTTTCCTCGACAATGGTCTCGAGCTCGGCAATGTCAAACTTCTCCGCAGACTCGGCGACCGAGTCAGAAATGACGCGGTGTCGGCGTTCTTCCATCTCGAAGACGAGACGACTGAGGTTCTCGACTTCGGCACCAATCTCGCCAAGCACATTGTTCCACAGTTCCTCCCACTCCATGGCAATCTCGACCTGGTTCTTGATGCCCTTGAGCGTCAGTTTGATCTGCGCCCAGTTGCTCACAATCTCCTCCATTTGGGTGACGAGCGTCGTCTGGTCGCGGGCGGGCAGAGCGGCAATGTCGGGGCGAGCCTGGAGGTCCTCGATTGCGCTGATGTAGACGGTGACGAGGCCCTCGAACTTGGTGATGGCAGCGTCGACCTCGGCAAGCCCCTCGCGCCCGGCAGCGGCAGCCCACTCGACGTCGTCTTCGGCGTCGAGTCCACTGAGCACGTCGGCGGCCTTGGCCATCCACAGGCGGATGTCATTGGCGGCCTTGTGCAGGGCGCGGCCAGCGAGCGTGGACGAGGGCAGCGAGGTGATTTCGGAGGCGATTGTGGTGGGCGGCAGCTTCATCGATGTCAGCTGCTGGATCTGGTTGCTGAAACTGGCCTTGGAGAGGGTGTAAATGGAGTTGGCGCGCGGGAAGTGGCGCTTCTGGAAGTAGGCGCTGATGTCGATGCCATGGTCGTCGAGGACCGAGACGGGCTCGGCGGGAGAGGTGTCGGTGGGAGGCGTCTCAGTAGACAGAGCGTCGTTGGTCGGGGGGTCGTCGACGGGCGCGGGGGCAGACGTGTCTGGCGGCGAGTCTTTGGGGGGCGGCGTGGGTGGGCGCGAGTGGTGGTCGGCAGACGCGTCTGTTGCGGGTGATGCGACGTCGGCGGACAGGGCGTGGAGCGTCTTCGTCTTGGAGAGGTCGGGCAGGCGGTACTTTTGCATGTCGAGCACGTCGTCGTGGTCGGCGTCGGACTCGGAGGCCAGCAGCTTGTCGCTGGTGGTGACGACGCTGCTGCCGTCGCTCTCCGTCTCCGTGTCGGGCTCCATGGCCAGCGCAGGCACGCTCTCGCCGGTCGAGTGGGCGGGGACGGTGACGGTGACGGGCGTCTCCTGTGGGGGCAGCGCTGGAGGCGTAGCAGGCGGTGCAGGCGGTGCAGGCGGYGCAGGCAGTTGGGGAGCTGGSTCGGGGGTATCGAGCGGCCCTCTGTCGTTGTTATTGTCGTTGTCGTTGTCGTCGTCGACGTCGGGCGGGCGTGGCCCAATGCCGCTCCAGGCGGTGCCGCGTCGCTCGATGCCGAAGCTGCGGCGCTTGTGGAAGGCGTCGAGGCGGCGGATCTCGTCCTCGTCGAGACGGCCGGGGTCGACGGTATTCTTGGTGTTGTTGGCGGCGCCCTGGTTGAGGAACTTCATGCGCGCCAGCAAGCCCGGCGATACATTTCTCGCGAGCTTGGTGGTGATGTCGGCCTCGAGGTGGGGCGGCGTGTGCTTGGGGGCCCGCTGCGGCGAGAGCGAGCTTGCTGGCACCGACGGGCGTCGCAGGGCTGGCGGTGAGGTGTTCGCTGGCACTGGCACTGCGGTGGCAGTCGCAGGCGGATCAACGGCAGGCGCGGGGCTGCTCAGTCGCGGGCTCGGGCTGGGAAGCGTCGCCGACGGAGCGCTCATTGAGCATTTCTGGCGGGCGTGGAAGAGGCACGGAGCAGGTGCAGGCGCAGACGGTGGTGGAGAGCCTCGCCGTCCTGCCGTCTACAACGACGGATGGCCCAGCGGCGGTATGGGGTCGCGCACGTTGGGCTCGGCGGCGCCCGTCAACAATGCCGTGTGACAACAACAACAACAAAAACAACCACAACAATAGCTAGTGGCGGAAGCAGCAGCAACAACAGCAACACAGCGAGCCAGCAGAACCGTCGGGGGACAGATGCGCAGTCACGTCTCCACGGCCATGACCACCATCACATCGCCCATCGCGGCAGGACACGTGCCATGATGACCTCCGACGCTCGACGTTATGCGAACGCAATCTTCGCCGGGTCCGTCCTGCAACTTGCACCCCTGCCCATTCCGCTCAATCTCAAACGCCACAGCGAGTCGAAAGCCTTCCAGAAGCATGCTAGAAGCATGGCCCGCGCCACATCAACGCGTTCAAATGCCTTTCAAAAGCCTTCTTGGCGACATGGCACCATTGAATTCAATGCATCGTCTTGTTGTATCATCAAAGACGACACGAATGCTAGACGGCTTCTCCATGTGTCCGCCTTACACGCGGTCCGACGACCCCTTCCAAAGAATTTCCCGCATCCCCTCGCGCCGAGGGCACTGAATCACAATGTGTACACAAACTCCGGATTCTCCTTGTCTGTCAAATCAAGCCACTCTTGATTCTCCAGCTTGACATAGCCCGGCGCCGCACGCAGCTGGGCCTTCTTCTTATTTTGCCACACGCAGTAGGCATGGATAAAGCCAAGTATCCCCAAGCACACTCCCCAGCATACAATGATAGTGATCTCGGCCGGCACATACCGAGGCGCATCCCCTGGACGGAAAGTCTGCGGGCCTACGTAATGCACGTCAACCCAAGCCCACAGCGAGACGATCCAAAGGCACAGCACTTACCTATGATGTTTCCTGCACAGTACCCAATCAGGTACATGGCTGCAACTGTTGTCTTCTTGGTGTATCCTGCCACGTTGCTCGATATAAGGCTGAGCAGTGCGACAAAGGGCGTCGGCGATGCCTGAGTCAGGTAGTACCCAGCTAGCCGTCCAGAATTGTTGCTGAGTGGGAGTGCAACAATCAGAACCATCCCGAGTATGGCAGTGCAAAGCCCAGTCATCGAGATGAGAATTCTAGTACATGTACGAAATTAGTGTAAATCTCGCATGCACTTTGTACGTGCGCACTCACCGATAACCGTACTTGTCACCAGCCCAACCGCAGACGATGAGGAAGACGACCTCGACCGCACCACCTGGCGTCCCATACAACAGGGACTCTTCTGGTGTGTATCCAAATCCAACAATGAGCTGGGAGAAAAAGTTTGAGATTCCGCCTGTAACATCCACTTCAGTAACCTCACAGACAATGTCACGCAGTTCATGTCTTGCTTACCGTTAGGTATGTCGGCAATCAAGGCGTAGAAGAAGAACGCCCAGCTCAAGGGGTCTAGGAGAGCTTCTTTGAGCTGATAGAGCTTGAAATGCGTATTCCCGACGCCCTGGTTGTTCATCCGAATGCGCTCGACAGCCAAGATGCGATCCTCCTTGCTGAGCCAGCGACAATTCAGTTGATTGTCAGGCACCGCCCACAGGAAGATGAACCCGAGGAACGTGGTCAGCAGGCCAGTGGCCAGGAAGACAATCTTCCATGGCTCAATGGAGGTTCCCGATTTCCTGCACCCGACGGCAATGCCGTATGCGAGACAGCCACCAAATATCTAGTCGCATCGTTAGTTTTTATGTATGCATGGAGAATCTCATCGGAGATGCCAAGGGCCAGTGAGAGTGAGGCACTAAATAAGCACTCAAAGGTCTTCGTACCTGTGCCCATCCGTTGAAACTACCACGTGTTAGTGTTTGATTCTGCCCACTTGTAATAATCATAATACCTGAACCAGATGCCAGTACGAGCTCCTTGTTCCTTCTTCGTATACCACTGCGACGTGAACAGTGCAAACCCAGGGGTAACAGCACTTTCGAATACACCCAAGAAGAATCTAATGGCGATAGCGCCCGCGTAGTTTTCTACCGCAGCAAAGCACGACAGCACGATACCCCACATAATAATGTTGAAGGCCGCTGCCATATGTCAGCCTCCGTTGAACATGAGACAATTCTGGTCTACGCCATACAGTATTTGCCCAGAGGTAACTTCTGAAGTAGCCGAGTGGTAGGGTACTCCCAGGCAATGTAGCCGAAGTAAAACATCGATCCGAGCCACTGGTATTGATCACCAGTCAAGTTGATGCCGGACTTGAGCTTGTCGCTAGAGGGTGGCAGCCTCAGGCCCATGATGCTTGCATACGAAAGTGTCGTCTTGTCGAGATAGTTCAGCCCATATACTATGCACATGATCTGGAACAAAATCAATATCAGGTCTCGTGTACCCACCCAAGGGCAGCGAGAGCGCGTACTGGCATGAGATGCAGATCAATCTTCCTCAGCAGAGCCTTTCTCTTCTCTTCAGTCAACTCGATCACTTGCCCGTCCATGTCCTCGAACGCCTTCATCGCAGCATCCGCATCGTGCGAGTGTTTCTGGAGTTTCGCATTGATCATTTTCTTCAGCTCGGATTGGGAGGGGCCATTGTCTGCAATAACGGCTTCTTTTTCAATGTCTGTGGGCACCTCTGGTTTCTCTGATGCGGTCGCCATACTGGACAACGAAGCTAGGATTCGTGTACAGACCAGTAGTACCGAGGGCAAGAGCAGGATGAGGCCGTGATGTAAGCGATATAACGACCTTGATCACAGAATTTAATGTCCAGTCAAGTCTACTTCGGCAAGGAGAATGCGAAGATAGCATATCTAGTATCATGAATTACGCCGTTGACGTCCTCGATAAGCCACCCTGTCGTCCTACACCACGCGGGGTATCGCAAACGTTGATCCGCAACCCACTCGAGATAGGCCAGCGATGTTGCATGATATGCGACAATCTTACCCAAAGAGGAAGCTGCACGTCGAAACAAGGATCGTAGATGCCTGCTAAGCTTCGCTTGTGGGACAGCTTGATTGATTGTTTGGCATCTTGCACTCGGGACGTTACATAAGTGAGCGTGCACAAGTGCGAAGCATGCAAGCTGGCTCGTTGGGAGGCATGCTGCGTTGCTCATGATGGTTGTGTTGGTGATGTCATCCCCCTTACATCCGTGGTTTCAGGCTTCCCCTGGCGGCACAACAGAGATTTAAGCATGAAATTAACTCTAAAACGAGTGTAGAACAACGTTGTTGCAATTGGCACGGGAAAGTTTGGCAGTAACGTTTGTTGAAGCATTGTTTAGGCAGGTAAAATCATGAAATTCACTGTACAGAGACTGCACCCTATGGTCTGTGCCTTGGAGGCCATGTCTTCGCCCTAAACGCCATACAACTCCAGGTCCGCATGAACTCTTCAGCGAACGAACATGCCCATCAAAGATGCAGATATCCTCCATGAACGCCACTCGGATGCAATCGTAAATGCTGCAAAAGTCCGCTCTCATATATCATAAATAAAGTAAAGTAGACAATGGAATCAAACATCGAACTACACATGTGTTCGAGTTCCCCTCATGAGCGGACAAAGACGCTGTTGAGCTTGTTCAGCGCACTGCTGTCTGCAGCTGAGCTGTTTTTGGCAAGCCTCTCGGGCGCAAGGTCACGAGGAAACCTTTGGGCCGTGTTGGGACTGCGGCTGCCTGAACGACTATTGCTCTGGTTCTCCTTTTCCGGGCCATCACCATTAAGGAGGGAGCCGAGGGTTGGGAGTGGCCTTGAAGCGGCAGCACTGTTGGAATCGCTACCCTGGGACTTGTCCGAGGGTTCAGGCGTTGGCGGCTTGTTTGCGCCTGCGGATGCCGCAGCTCCATTGATGGCCGGGAGCTGAGGACCCTGTTCTGGCAGCGAAGAAACAGCCGGAGGCGGAGGAGGAACTTGCACCGGGTGGTGTTGTGCTTGCTCTGCAGTTGACGGAGCACGTGCAGGAGGTGTCGGTACGTACTGCTGCGCAGCATGCGCTGCGTGTGCGTAGGCTGGGTGGTGGGCGAGCATGGGATGGCCTGGATGGCCGGGCGGTGCGTGGGGATTGCTCATCTGAGGCGGTGGGCGGTCGAAAACGTGTCCTTGTGGGTGATAGGGTGGCTGCGCGTAGATGATGCCGCCATAGAAGTACGGATGTTGCGCATAGTAGGCATGCAAAGGAGGAGTGCCGTTCGGAGGAGTCGGAGGATACATGGGAACAGCATAGACGGGTGCCACGGGGCCTGGGCGCGCATATGGCGATGTTGGCCCCATGCTATGGGCGGCAGCACTGTATGGCGAGCCGGGCATGGGTCCGCGGGTAACGGCCGGGACAGTCTGGGTTTCGTTGACGGTGGACTCGGGATACATGTTCTTGGGCGGGCGGATGTGGCGCAGCTGGGCATCGTTGGTGGGCTGCGGAAGGTTGTTGGAGTTGGAGCGTGAGTAGTAGCTGATGAGGTGCAGGTGCTGGCCGCTCGAGGTGGTGATGCTGAAGGACTGCTTCATCAGCCCGTCAGGCTTGTAGCGATAGCCGTCGGGGCCCTCGCCGTCCGAATCGCCCGTTGCTGAGCCATCGGGCGACTTGCCGCTGGCACGCTTCACTGCCGGTGCAGTGGGGAGGGCGCTGCCTCCTCGCTTGCCCTCCATCTCGCGGTACGTCAAGAAGCTGCCCGACACGCGGCTCGCACTCCACGACTTGCCGTCGGTCCACCGCCGCATGCCCGCCTCCCGCTCGTCCCAGACAAAGACGGAGCCCGATTTGATCTGCTGGCGCTCCTTTTCAGAGAGGCGGCGCTGTACACGCGGCAGAATGCCTATCCGGCAGGCCTCGAACAGGATGATGGCATCGTTGGGCGTGCGCACGTGGCCGTGATATGTCTCCATTGCGAATTATGAGTGTGTGTTTAATGGTGTTGGTACAGGAAGCCGCGGCTGTGTCTGCAGCAATGCCTGGTGGTGCACAGTCAGCGCCGCACGTGACAGTAACGGGAGCGGATGGTACAAACCTCTCAGCGTCGTCTTCCCGGAGTTGCACAAGCATGCAGGAAGCGGCGGGCACGGCGAGGGGAAGGTGAGGCGGTCAGTGGCTGTGTGGGGGCCCCGTTGCGTGAAATGCAGCTGTCTGTCGAACAGAATGCTAGGTGGGCCAGGCGCGTGCGGCAGTCGTGAGTGCTCGAGCGGGCCGGTCGAGATATGTACCGTGTGATATAGGTGGGCGTGGCAGAGAGAGCAAAAGCGTGCAAGCATCAGCGGTCGGCCGTCTACAAGTACTCCTCCGCCCGGGTCCTGGCATCCTGGAATGTCTTTGGGGCCTCTCGGCGCTGGGGACTTGATCGCCGCCCAGACCTGGAGTGGCGTTTGATAGCGAGAGCGACATTAGGCCCACAAGCTGCCGAAGCTTTATTTGGACGCCGTTGACGGCCGCCCGCGGGCACTCCCAATTGTCCCACTCCGGCGTGTCCATGTACGCCGCGCTCTTTTGCCTGCCAGCCTCTTCATCTTCGCATTTACAGCAGACTTGAAGCACTCAGTCGTCTGCAACGACAAGTTGCGAACACGACCCGTGATTCCTAGCGGCTCGCTGTTACTGGCGCCCAGTCCGCCGCGCCCCAAGCGGCGTTGGCCTCGATCGTTTCCCACCACCCAAGCTTTCACTGGCCTTGTACTTTAAATGGCGCTATAATCAACCTAAACCCAACCCTGGAAATCCTATCAGTGACAAGCCTTCGATCCGCTTGGCTGACCAGGTTGATCCCATTTCTGACACCCCCCAAGCCGTCACAGCGCCGGGCTAGGCAGGAACTTGTGCCCACAATCCTTGGAGCTTGACCAGCGTCTGCTCGACTCCCTTCACCCCACAGAGGATGTCTGACGGTCCATCGTGCACTACGGTACTCTCCTTCGTTGTGGACAAGATCTCTGATCCTGTGCAGAATTGTGGAAGGAGGTGCAGTGCATAACAAGCCTGAACGAACCAATGCGCAGGCGGTGACGGTGTGAGTTTGTGAGCCCGTCAATCCGTCTTTGTATTCCTTGGCCGCTGTCCGCGTTTGGCTGTCCAACGTTGTACGCCGCAAGCACCACTTCACCAAGCCTAGCCAAGGCGTCCCAGTCTTTTGTGTCGGCGCAATCTCTCTTGAGCTATCGCTGCTTCATCAGTATTATCGCATGTCATGCCATTGCTTGGCTCTGAGGTAGCCCCCAAAACAGTCCCGTGGGGTGCTGCGGACTCCTAACTGTGCCTCCAAGAGCTGTGTTTGGCTTGACCACTGCAGCATGCTAGATTCCACCTTGCTTTGCTGGGAAAGCCCAAGGGATTTCAGACAAATTTTCCCTTGGAATCGTCTACAAGCAGAAGTCTTTTTGCGTCTCTTCGTGCGAGCCATCCGGAAAGGCGCGAGACCTGATTGATCGGGTAGAATTACGGCTAAGCCTTCGTGCTTCTGGGCGTACTTGGCGGACGGACAAGAGAATCTGGGCACGTTGCCGAATCCGTTGCGCTGACCCAGGCTTCTGATTGATCCACTCCCATAACAAGCACTGTGGTCGATCACTCCGTAGCAGACAACAGCCATGCATCTGCTGACAAGGACTCCGCCTCTCGGGCATCAAATCCAGAATCTATCGACCACATTTGCTTGCATCCTGTGTGTGTGATCTATGTGGCATCTGTCCACCAAGCCGTGTCGCTCCTTCGATCCTTGGAAAGGTGCCCGCTCGGCTCCACAGTAACGTAATGGTCCACATGCCATTTCTCAGCCATTCGCTTAGGCGCTCGGCCAGAGCATAGATTAAGCTTGGTGTCTATGATTTAAGCTTACTTCGTGCCATGCGATCCGATTTATCCACGCTGACGGTATGACAGGGCCGACACAACACCGTACCCGGAGAGTTGGCCCTGCTTGGGATTCCTCGCAATCTTGACCTCTTGTTCTCCAAGCCTCTACCTGCTTTACTTCCGCCGACTTCCGTTTGGGTCTCGCATTTCCACACGGAATCTGCCTAGCTCTGGCGTTCCTCGCCTGGTACTATGAAAAGCGGCGTTCGTAGACCGCACGTGTTCAGCCACTCGTCTTACGCCTGTAAGGTTGCTCGTTAGAAGATGCCCGAGGCAGCGTGGTAGTGGAGTCATTACTGCGCCAGATGCGAAGCGTCTGCCTTGACCAAGCGGAAGGCCCGAGTCTTGCTTTATTGGCGCATGCCACACTCAAGCCTGCCAAGCAGAACACGAATGTTGTTTTCGCGACCAGCAAACCTAGCCACAACGGCTGCCTGTGGAAAGCAATCGGACTGCTCGGAGGGAGGCCGCGTCAGCGATTTGACCGGCTCACCGAGTACGTGACTTCATACCCCTCATGACTTGAACCTGTTTGGATGTTGCTCTTTTTTCATCAGGCGCAACATGAATGCTAGATTCTAATTCACACCAAGTCCTGCGGTAGTCTTCGCCACCCCACTCCTCGGACTGGTATCATGTATGTACATACGAGTTGGTACGTGCGACAGTAATCAACCGGTTCGCTTACACCGCAAGGTGCCGATAAGGTTCGAGAAAGTTAAGCATAATTGTTGTCCCGCTGTTTGAGCCGGTGTAGTCATAGTGGCTGATCCAGACCCATCTTTACACATGCAAGATAATCATATTCAGCTGTCAGATCGTCACGGAGATCTGTCGCAACTTTGGGGCCTGGTAGCGTGCTCATTCAAGCAAGAGACGAGTCCATCTCATCCTTTCCATGGTTCAATCGTATCGGCCCAAGACAAGATTACAGCAGGAGTCGCACCGCTGGCATATCCGCACCGCGCAATTCGAGATATGGATATTGTCGGGCGCTGGAGCTGAACCCGTGTTTAAAATGTGGCCAGTACCAAGACACGAATTAAGGTAGGCCAAGCAATGGCGTTGTCCTGTAGCCTGCAGCCTGCAGCCAACCACAACCATTGCTCCGGCATTTGGCGCCAACAAGAAGTACGGGGTCACACGTAACGAGTTTATCCTACCAATCCAACGGCGATGCAACGGAATATCTGACTCAAGTGAACGACAAGCATGCAGACCGAAACCCAGGTTCTTTGGACCGTTGGACGTTGATCGCCTGGCTCGCTACCGGCCACAGATGCTCACCCGCTTCTCAACGACGAGGGCCGATAGTGTTCTGATAGTATTTTCACTTACAAAGAACAAGCATGGAGAATTCTAGCGCGCGAGGAATCCTTAATAGACAAGATTGGAGAAGCTTGATCATTCAAATTGCGGCAACTTCGATATGATATATTTGAAAGTCGTCTTCATGCCACGGCAATCACGAGTGTACTCAAAATACAATCCTGTGGGCCCACAATCAGTGCTCACAATTTTGCCTCAACGTGGCGCTGGTCAGCTGTCCTCGCCTCCAGGAAACGGAAGTTCTCACTTCAATGCCGCCTCGCATGAGTGTCGTTCCGACCATGAATTTGTGACTATAATCTCGTTGTGGACCGCAGAAGACATTTGTCCACGAACCAGCCTTCGAGGAGACGGCCGGGAACTCCTGGAGGATTGTGGCTTTGCTCCCGAGTCGTGGCTTTTGACATTTCAAAGCTATTGTGTGCATCAGTCGAGCTTTAACGGATACATATCGTCGCGCCACCTAACAGCGCACGCGCTGCACGTAATTTTGGAGGCACTGAGCTATGGATACTCTTTCCCATGGTGAATCGATCAGCCTCGCCCGAGCAGCGCTATTTCGTGATAATATGATATGGTCTTGCTACGTGTTTGTATCAGGCTATTTGATTGTCATACATTGGTTGGAAAATATGCTGAAGAAATGCAGGCTTCTGCTCGAGTACAGTAGTATCAGACGATCTCAGTTGTGAGCGCATGCGATTTCCCGCAGCACTGTATCTCTCAGTGCCACGTCTGAATATTGATAAGGCTGATGCGTGTATATATTGACACATTCTCATGACTCTACTAATGCATATACGCTGCTATGGTCTGACATAGTCAGACATACGTCGCTGCCCATGGCTGGTAATCGCTACGCTGGAAGAGAGCCTCAAGTTGCCTCCTCCTGACGCCAACATTTCCACCGTCAAACAATGGTAGACACACTGCGTCTTCGAGGAGCTTGACGAAAGGCTTGTCGATGGCATACGATTTCCTGCAAGACGTGGTTAGTATTGCTCCGCGGCCATGAGCACTCGGCAGATAGGATCACCCACATGCCGACAACGCCCATACATGCCTCCACCACACCTACAACTTGCTCGCTGCACCAAATCTTTGCTTCGAGCGCAATTTCGAGGCGTTGCTCCCAGCTAATGTTCCCATCCTTGCTCTCAAGCACACTCATAGCTTTCCACGTCAACGCCCTTGCCGCCTCTATTTTCATCTTCGTATCTATCAAGCGGTCGCTAACGCTTGAATGTCTGATAATCGTAGCAGTACCACCACGTGTGTCAGTCTTGCAGAATTTGAGCGCGGCGTCAAATGCGTGGCGCATCAACCCAACACTCATGGCACCTACTATAGCAGCACTCATCCCAAAGGTCCTCTCTACAAGCTGCGCGCCTTGTCCTGGAGGGGCCAGGGTGTTGGCATAGGGGACCCGCAAGTTGGTGAATCGGCTGTGGGGACCATTCACGGACTTGTGCCCACCGAGCTCGGGGTCGGAGAGAACCTGGAATGCGGAAAAGTCGTTTCTTGCAATGTCTTCGCGAGTAACGAGAAGGACAAGGACATGAGATGATGGATCAGAGTCTGGATCTTGGGGTTCGTTCGGTTGCCCTTCGCGACAGACAACGCACTGAAGATCTGCTCCACGTTGATCCCACCCACCTGAATTGGTAGTCCACAGCTACAGACGTTAGGATGAATCATGACAGCAATTGTCAGTCTCACCTTCTCCCCATTAATGATCCAGTCATCGCCATGTCTGAACGCCGTCGTTTGCAACCCTGGCGCACCTCTCTGTAGCCAGTTTGCGGTCCCATTTGGCTCGCTGTGGACGAAGCTGGCCAACCTCTCGCCTTCTTGCTGCAAGAACGGCCGAAGGAAAATCTCATGCTGCTCTTTGCTTCCAGCCAGTATGAGAGGAGTAAGCCCGAGACCAGTGCCCAGGATAGTAATGGCAGTGCTTGGCTCTACGGCATGCAATTCCTCCACTACAACCGCAGCATCTATTAGACCGACCGAAGTACCACCTAGGGATACAGGCACTTGGCCCTTGATTAAGCCCGCCTTGACAGCGGTCTGGTAGATGGGAAGGGTAGCCTGGAAGCGCTCCGATTGAGTGGAGAGACCGGCATATAGAGACGGCGCCTTAGAGAGCACGTTGGTAGCAAAGGCTTGCGCACTGGCGCGGAGCTGCTTCTGCTCGGTGTTGAGCGTGAAGTCAACCATGATTGGGTATTCCACGGGAAGAAATTTATTTGGACAGGTGCGAAGTGGCTGCTACGTCGAATCCGGGGTGGGCTATATAGCGCCTTGGAGATATCTTAGTCATGGCTGGCTGCAGTCAGCTTCTTGGGGTGGGAAGACTGATGTGCTCCGCATGGCTGGCCAATCGCAGCTTCCGCATCTGCGAGAGGGCAAGGATCTGGCAACATGCTCAACATGTTTCCACATTTGGGATGCGAAATCACAAAGTCTCGTGTCACGTCATGTTCACCTCAGGCCCGAAATGTCTCGGGACATGGAATGCACTCGGTCCTCAAGCTCCTTCTTTTTCCTCTCGAGCAGTCGCGTCTCCTCTTCCTCGCGGCGCAGATCTTCTTCACTCAAGGGAAGTGCCTCGGGCGCTTCTTCTGCTGTCTCGTCGCCGTCCTCGTCGTCGATGAAGTCTCGATTGCGGTTGAGGCGGCCTAGCTGCACAATCTGTTCGGCGAGCCGGCCCTCGTAGTAATCGATGGAGGCGGTGACCTGGGCGTGACGCTGGCGCATGGCGGCAATCTTGTCCTGGGCACCTGGAATTGGGCTGTCGCGGTCAGCTGCGTGCCGATTGGCGCTGCTGCAGTACCTACTAGACACCAAGCAGCTTCTCTGCGCCCTCGAGCAGCGATTCGACATCCACCTCGTTCTTGCTGTTCCCGTCGTAGGTCCTGTAGCCCAGGCCTGAGCCCGCACCGCCGCCGCMGCCGCGTCGGATGCGCTCGACGAGGTCGTTGCCGAGCACGGCAGCAACGGCAGTGTTGCGCCGCGGTGCTCTGACGGCGTTGGCGCCTCCGCCGGCGATGCTGGAGCCCGCGCCAGGGCCGGTGGGGTTGAAAATGGTATTGCGTCTGCTAGAAGTGGCGGCGGGGTCTGCGTGCTTGGGGACAGCGGGCGGCGGGGGCACAGAGAAGAGGGCGCGCTCATGCAGCTCTGTGTCGCGGATGAGGCTAGTGATGTCGTGGTTCTGCAGCAGCGCGTTGGTGAAGATCTTGGGCGGGGCGAAGGGCAGCTCGGCAATGGAGGCGGCGCACAGCGAGATCTGCTCCAGGTGGGCGTCGAGCAGCGCCATGGCGGGCATGTGCGGCTTAATTGCTGTCTGCTGTCTGCTGTTGTGATGCGGGCGCGTCGACGTGGGGCACAGGCACGTGACGCTGTAAACACCGCCGGGCTTCGGCTCTACGATGTTCCGCCCGCCGCCCTGCGTCAGCGAGAGAGAGAGCGAGAGCTCCCGCCTCATTGCAGACAGCTCCAACCACATTCACCACACCCGACTCCTGTACCGCTCCCACTGCCCGCCCGCCCCTTCCTCCTCCCGCCAGCGCCCCAAGTGCGACCGCCATGGCCGAGAGCATGGAAGGCGTCGTCGCCGCCGCCGCCGCTGTAGACACGCCCGAGAACGTCGAGCAAAAGGCCATCGCAGGTGAGTCCTCCGCCCGTCTCCACCGCCCAGCAGCATGCCCTTCACGTCTCGCTGTCCCTGTGCCAACTGCACCACGGCATGGCCTGTCCGCAAGATGTGTCCCAGCCACATGATTGCCACGGACCTTGCGTGCTGCAAGTATCTGTACCAGCGCGCTGACCCGGCCACGATAGACATCCGCACCAACTTCGTCCTGCTTGAGCGCGCAGTCGCCCAGTTCGATTCGCGCTTCACCCTGCGCGCCCTCCGCTCCATCTCGTCGCTTCGCAAGCGCCTGACCGACCGTGTGTTGTGCTCCGTCATCATCCTCACCTACTCGCCCAACAATGCCACGGCGCGCACCTTCATCGAGTATATTGGCATGGATGCCGAGGCCATACAGAGTGTCGTCTCCCAGTACAAGGAAGAGGTGCAGCTTAACAAGAACAGCACCAAGGAGCCGCTGCCCGAGGTCGATGTCTACATAGCCATCCTCATCCAGGTTTGTTTGTCCCCAACACACGAGCCCCACCGCAGACTAATGAGGCCAGGTCTATCTCTACGACCAGGAGGACTATGAGGAAGGCGCAGAGTTCTCGGAGAAGCTGGTGGACAAGATCCGCGAGCTGAACAGGCGGACACTCGACTCGCTGGCGGCAAAGGCCTACTTCTACTTCTCGCTTTTCCATGAGGAAATGGACCCGAAACCGCCGTCCAAGCAGTCTACCGTCATCAATATCCGCGGGAAGCTGCTTGCGGCCCTACGAAGTGCGGTGCTCAGAAAGGACCCCGACACTCAGGCGTCCGTCACCACTCTCCTCCTCCGCAACTACATCTCCACCGCCGACATTACACAAGCCGATCTGCTCGTTGCACAAACACAATTCCCTCCCAATGCCCCCAACAACCAGGTTGCAAGGTATCTGTTTTACCTGGGCCGGATACGCGCAATCCAGCTATCCTACACGGAAGCACACGAGCACCTCATCAGCGCGACGCGCAAGTCGCCCTCGGCTCATGTGGCAACAGGATTCTACCAAGCCTCTATGAAGCTCCTGATCGTTGTGGAGCTTTTGATGGGTGATATTCCAGAGCGTGATGTGTTCAGCCAACCACGGTTAGAGCGTGCCCTCGAACCCTATTTCCGTCTTGTGCGCGCTGTGCGCGTCGGAGACTTGCAAGGCTTCTTGAAGGTTGTGCAGCTCCACTCGACAACATTCCACCGCGACGGCACGTACACGTTGATCCTCCGCCTGCGTCAGAACGTCATCAAGACTGGCATCCGAATGTTGTCGCTGTCCTACTCGCGCATATCCCTTCGCGATATCTGTATTCGCCTTGGTCTAGAGAGCGAAGAGTCGGCCGAGTATATTGTGGCCAAGGCCATCCGCGACGGAGTGATCGAGGCATCCATCGACCACGAGAAGGGCTTCATGCAGACAAAGGTTGCAGGTGACATCTATGCGACCCGCGAACCGGGTGAGGCATTCCATGAGCGTATCCGCGCGTGCCTGACACTACATGATGAGTGTGTCAGGGCGATGCGCTATCCCATGAACCAACATCGTCTGGAGTTGAAGAACGCACAGGAGGCAAGAGAGCGCGAGCGCGAGTTGGCCAAGGAAATTCAGGAGGGCGACATTGACGAGGATGATGCGGCTGGTGATTTTGACGGCTTGTAGAGGCTGTTGACGGCTGCGTGTGGACTGAACTCGTCTTCTGTGTACAACAGCGCCCATGGCAGCCATGAAGAAGAGTCGATATTCACTGCATCAACATCATAATAGAGTATGCCCTGGTTGTGCATGGTATAGAAGCGCAAGGTCGCTCCCGTGAACTGCTTTGCCGAATTTGGTAGATATCCGTGTATTAGCTTCCGCATCTGCTCTCCACCCTGAACGTCAGCCGCTCCCCGCACTGCTGCGTGCACACTGTTTACGTGCGTGTGCAGACGCTGGGACTTTGGGGATTAACCATGCTCGCGTCCTCTCGACATGTCAGTCACTGCATGTACTTACACACGACACGCCCACCAGCTGACAATGCTAGGATCGACCCATCCCGGCGCTTGCGTAGAGCCATCCTACTCAACGACCTCCCTCTCGTGAAGCGTATCGTCCGCAACAACCCGCAGAAGCTGCGAAACCCAGACTTCGAGGACAAGAGCAATACCAGTCTCCACTTGGCTGCAAAGCATGGCTTTACGCAGATTGCCGTATGTCTCTTCGTGCCCACTATCTGCGTTTGCTCCTTGTTCAGAGGCGCAAGCGCCCCACGCCACTGAGCTGATCGGAGCTCTTGTAGGAATTCCTCATCGAGCAAGGGCACGAAGAGGAGATGGTCAGCCGCAACAATGACTTGGAGACTCCATTGATGCTTGCTGCAGCCGCTGGCAAGGAAGACATGGGAGTCACTCTCGCGAAGCGGTTTCCCGAGTGCATACCATGGCAGGACAAAGCCGGGCTTGACGCCGTAAGTCTACTCTATCGTACCAGTGTATGCGTACTCACCACCTTCAGCTCATGCTCTCGTGCAGGTCTGGCGCCGGCACGCTCCATTTGATCCCCACTCTGATTCTGCATGGACCATCGGTGTTGACAAACTCAGACGCGTCGGGCAACACTGCGCTTCATCATGCCTCCGCGGCCGGCGAGCTCAAAGCACTTCGCATGCTCCTTCAGTATGGCGCCAACCCGCTCGCATCCAACGCATACTCGTGGACACCAGTGCACTACAGTGCAACACCTGCGGCTGAGGCGTACTTTAAAACTCTCATCATCGACTTCGAGAAAAACAAGGCCGAGGCCAAGAGAGAGATGCGAGAGCGCGAGAGGCAGAGAAATGCTGGGGTACGACTGGTGACTGATCAGGACGCTCTGGGCGCAGGCGGACCAGTCTCCCAGATGGGAGATAGACAGAGAGCCAGAGATGACGCTGCAATTGCAGGACTTCCTGCTCCAGGCATGGAGTGGTCGCCAGTCGAGAAGAGGAGGGCCATGACCCCGACCGAAGGCAGAGGCTGGACCTTTACACCTGACGGAATGAGGCCAAGGGCCGAAACTGGCGAGTCCATCTGAACTACTTATCGCTCGCGCATGAGTGCAAACGCAATAAGTTTTGATCTTTTTTGCGCGATTTTTCCCTTCTCTTCATGGCACTTTTTTCGGGAGGAACGAAACCTATCGTTTTGAGTAGCCGCACATTCCAACCGGATGGCGCACGAAGGGATTTGTATTGTGTTTGGATGATCGTTCCTCGGTGGTGGATTCTGGCTGTATTCAGCAAGACACAGGTGGTATGGTGTTCCATGTTTGCCATGTTCTATCTGGGGATATCGGTACCCATTTCCTTCGCGTACTATCACCAATCGACACGATGTATTTCGACAGGACGATCTCAAGAGACCACTGTGCGAAGCTGTGGGGTCCACATGCCGCTAGAATTCATGTTACAGAATGTATAATTGCCTTGCGCGTAACCTCCCTCTCCCTCTCCCTCCACTCCGACCAAACTTGCTCAGATTTCGTCCCGACCTGGCCCATCCGGACCTCGCTCAACAGCATACACACCAGCATTTCAGCTAGAGAGTCAGCCAAATACAAAAATACTGTCCCTCCCGTCAGAATCTGAAAATCTTTCGACAGTATCAGTGTGAGCCTAGCTTGTGATTCCTCACGTCCCGATCCTAACTTTTACTAGATGCGCCAAACCATTGCCTTTTCGTCCCAGGAATCGAAGCGCATGCGTGTGGCATACACACACGATGGCAAAGATGTTTGGATTGAATACTACCTCATCATGAGCACCGGCCCCGGACATCAGACAGAGCGCGGATACCTCTATTCCAGCCCTGACATTTCAGGCATCTACTATCGCCTACGCGAGAAGGACATCAAACCTAGTTCTTTCATCGAACAGCTCAACGTCAACGGTGTGAAGCAATACCAGTGGCGCACGCATAACTACGTTTTGTGGAAGAAGGAATTCGGCGAAGCTACGTGGCGCGATGAAGAGGAGGATGATAATTGGGGACATCACTATGAAGAGATGAAAGAGGAGCCAGATCGGGGTGGAGAAGATGGCGACGCAAAGTCTGGTGGCGAGGTCAAGAGGAAGAGCAAGGACACCATCCACAAGTGCACGAAACGCACGAAGCTCGAAGCTTCGATGAACCCTCAGCCGACGACCTGGGAGCCACCACTGATTGCACCCTCTCCAATTCGACGATCTCCCCTGGCCCGAAGCTTTCGTATGGCTCCTCCCCCTGTTGTGCTCGATGGTCTACCCGTTAGACCGCCAGCGCCTCGGCCCCGCAGTGTGCCGTATGCACTCCCACCAGATCTACCCTTCGCCGACTACTGAGCGATCGGAAACGGGATGCTAAAATTACTCGAGGGGGCACACTCGTCCGTTTGAATGTGGTGACCAAGTTCTTGGGCCTGACGCAATCCGATATAGAGAAGAGGCACGATTCACTGGTCTTTGGGTGCGTAGCATGTGGGATGCGAATGGTATTTGACTGGGCGCTCATGTGGTCTTCTTGGTCTGCTATTTACTTGGTCTTCTATCTACTTGGTCTGCGATCTACTTGGTCTGCGATCTACTTGGTCTGCGATCTACTTGGTCTGCTATATGCTTGGTTTCTTTCAAGCTCTTGTCATTTTGACCCGTATGTAAGCGACCTTCGATCAGAAGCAGCGAAGATGGTCATATAGCCCCATTCGTGCCCATCATCTTAGGACTCGAACTCTATTGGTCCCCTATCAATAGATCACTGCAGTCTGAGGAACGTGTACGTGCCGCGTGTTTGTGAAACTATCAATCCGCCCATTGCCTTGGCCTACTCCCTCGAACCTCAAGTTTTTAGTGCAGACATTCAGGCAGATCTCTAGCTTCGAGCAGCGCCTCGTGCTCAATCTTCAGTGACATTACTTTCTCCATCAAGAAGAGCCATGCAGATCGTATACTACCCTGAGTGTCGATATTATCGTCGAGTTCGATATCATTTTGTATACCAAAGGCATAGAATATGAGGCATGCATATTTAATAGGATAGCAATATATTAGGAACGCATCGAAGCTCAGAGGTAGTGCAACCGTCTCTTCGAAGCTATCGCTGCTCTCTGCGCCCTAAACCTAGACCATAGCGCATGAGTTTAGAATTTATAACCATTTATACTTTCTCTCTTGATGGGCAACCATTTCGATTGCTTGCTGTATGGATGTCCAGGCTAATCTAGTTAGCCATAGCAATTAAGCCTTATTATAGGCAAGGTGAACGAATTGATGACGCTGGAACCCCATTAATGCACAACCATCTTCACGCGCCAGTATCATTGATTCCTACTTCACCATTAGTATTCTGAGACGAGTCATACTGATAAGATACTCAGCAAAACAAGTGTCTTATTGGACGTTGAATCGACTATCAATTGTTTGTCCCGATTGAGGTCGTCGGCTGATGCCTACCCGTCTACGACTTTGAGCAGAACATTTTGCAAGGAGACGTACTTTATCAAAAGGTATGGAGGCACTCCACATACTCATGCTAGCTTCACTTAGGCTGGGATCCCGGCAGATACAAATGACTATAGAAATCAACTATCGAAGTCGAAGAAGCTGTGGAGGAGGCAAGGCAGATGGTTGACGAAATGAGTGCTTTACGAGCCAGATGCCAAATTCAAGACGGACGAGTCGAAAGTGATGGAGACAACATTGATGTGACTGTCCCAACAGCTGGTGTCACAAATGCGGCCCATGACAGCGCAGGCCATGTCGAGGACATGTCTATAATGAAGAATGCCGTTGTATTCTCACATAACCTTAGAATGATGAATGGATTTGGGAAACCATACTCTATTCAAAATTTCCTATCTACATAGCGTACACGAGTGATGTTTGCACCGATAGATGTGTCAGAGAAATCAGAATAGTCATAGGCATTGATTTGAAGATAGGATACGAAGAAGCTCGTATCTTTTGAGCACTAGGCCTACACCCAAATTGAGTTTGGCCAAGGCCATAGCGCTCCAACAAACGAGCTTTTTCGCAAGGGAATTTATTGCTCTTCATGTTTCACATCGACTTCTTGGTCGCGTCAAGGACCCTTCAGAAGTGCCCCAACGTTGATGGAACGCTGCGATACAGCACTCAAAAACAGTACCATCCGATTGTCTTGCTATGCTCAGATTTGTACATCAAGATACAATCTCGGGGGCTCCCAGGAGTCCATGTCATCTTAGGTTGTTTGACAACACTTCCGGTCGACCCCCAGCTACAAGAGTGGCTCAAATAGGCTTAGCGCCTTGGCGAGCTTCTGGCTGCTCTCTGTAGATAACTCGAGCCTCAGCTCATGAGGTGAACCATCATACAAACTATACCCGCGCTTCGCGTCTCTTCTGGGCTGGGCCTCGGCCATACTACCCACCCCTCTACGGGACTCGTTCTAGCTCTCCGACTTTTGACTTGCATCTTGAACTATCAACAACCAACATCACATCCTTGCAAGTTGATCACCATGACCGACAATACTCGGGTATGTACACCCTCAGATGCGCAGCTGAAGCCTCACTGACAACAAACAGGCAACACCTCCCATCGAGCATGACAGCAAGAGGATCGTCGTGGGCAGAACCAAGGATGATGAGCGTGTATTTGCCAGGTGGACACCTATGAAGGGAACCATCGGCAAACCCAACTATACGAAGGAGTTTGGCGGGACGTTGCGCTTCTCGTCCATCGACACAACCACGATCCCGAGAGCTATCCTCAAACAGACGGATGGGATGGCCGTGACCACCTCCACACAACTGACTAAGGCGGCCTTGCCATTATGGCTGGAGGCCACGGGTCAGGAGACTGCTTCGTGGGACAAGAAAGAAGGCGCGGCGGAGAACGGGTTGAGCCGGACAAAGGCGCGCGTTGTTAAGGGCCAGGGTGGTGGTAGGGCAACAGTCTCGGGCGTTCGGAAGCCATTTACGATCCTTAACGCAAAGAAAAAGCTGGGAACGAAAGCGACCGCCAAATACCTCAAGAAGTTCAACAACTTGAAGAAAGAGCCAAGCATTTCGGACATGGCCAAGATCCAGCTGGCCACCGCAAGCGCTCACCCACGTCTCGAGATCCCCACCGTCGAGTGGATCAAAGTTGTCCGTGATACCGCTAAAGAGAACAACGAGAAGCCAGAGGATACGTTGGAGTACACGATCTGGCGCGCAGAGACCCAAAAGGAGGACGATCTGGCCGCAGTTCTGCAAGGAGATACGATGGACACCACAGAAGAAACTGGCACTGCCACGAATCCAGACGGACAATCCGAGATGGAAAAGAAAAAGTTCTGGGACAACACGCGCGCTACGCTTGCCCTGCTTTTGAAGAAGTGAGGCAATGGCGGAAAGTGCGATATGGGTGCAAAGGGCAAATACCCAGCGAGACACCAGCTTTGGACATGAGCAGACCAATGGAGTACGATGAATTTGGCATGGTGAAAAAGCCATAGACGTTGACAATCGAACGAGGTTATAGGTCAAGCATCTTGTGGAAAATAGTCCTCAACGGTAATCCTTGTGACATCGGCAACTAGATGCCCACAGTGCGTCTTGTTTTGGGGCTTGTATGACGAGTTCCTGCGCTTCAACTGCAACTTCATGTATAGGCAGCGTGAATAGATGCAAATGTAGCTAGGGTAGTAATGACAGCTGTTATGCAATAGCCTAAAGGCCCTCAGGGTGTTATCAAGGATGGACTGTAGACGTAAAGGCGGGCGAAGGCGTTCAGCAATGACCCACCGGAGATGTCAAGGTGCAGCAGGCTATTGCGCACCTCCGCAATCAAAATCACACCTTTTAGCCACGTGATGATTATGCTTATTTCTATGCTTTTATTGGCGGGAGCACAGAGATCTGTAACGTGTTGATTGCAGTGATAGAGTACGAACACGTGCCTTAGCCGAACGAAACGGATCTGCAAACGATACCTATGTATTGTCCAGGAGCTCTTCCATGTATCATCGGATCTAGTATGGGCTAAGAGAATGCGGTGAGGACTTTCAGAGGTAATGATGGTACGATTTATGATGAACGCGATCCAAGCGAAAGGTAAATGTCAAACAAAACCAGCATTTGTTTTGATTGATGACCATGGGCGGGTTTTCTGTCGTACCTGCATGAGAGGCGCCGGAAAGACTTACCAGATCCCGCCAACTAACAGACACTTGCAACTTAGTGTTGTGACAGGTGCAGTGGCTGCCGACTGTCCGAGCCCAGCTCGTAAAGGAAGTATTGATGTGACGTAGGTGGTTGATTCTGGCTGGAGAGGGCCTGATTGGCGCCGAGGTATCGCGCGTAAGTAGTCATTGTAATTTCCCAGCTCAGGGTCTGGAACATGCCCCTGAATGACCCACACGAGGTCGGCTAGAGTTGTACCACGAGCACACCTGTATCAATGATGATCTTGGTGATTGAAGTAAAATGCTGTATTTCGAGAGTATCAAAAACCCAAACCTCGGACTGAATCAGTATGTACAAGAAAATCTGGAGCAAGTAGCAGCCAAAGGCGTAAAGTGAAAACCATGTCAATTATTTAGACGACTCTCTCGGCAGAGCTAAGAATCTATGAACATGAGAATCCACAGACCACACACAAATCCTCCGTTGGAGCAGTAGCCCTTCGACCAAGCGTATTAGATATCTGTAATTGTACAATCGAAATGCTGCTGCGACAGGGGGCGCAAGGAGCGGTAGATGACCTTCGAACTCCCATCCCAATGCTGGACCGTATCATGATGTAGAGTCGAAGTCATTACCCGTGAGAACCTATTCCACCGTTTGATCACCGAGGAACCCAACGACACAGAGCGAACCCTATACCATCGGATCGCCGCAGCGAATTGCTTACAAGAAAGCAGCGACGGCACCGACGATGGCGAGCATAGCGGCGCCAGTCTGGGCAGCAGCGCCGGTGAACTGGGATGGGGAAGGCTTGGTGCTGGTGGGGGCACCGGTGGAGACGGGGTAGGTGGGGGCAGTTCCATTCTTGGATGGGTAAGGAACAACAGGCTTGGTGCTGTAGACCGGGGGAACAACAGGGGCGCTGCTGGGCTTGACGGGAGCAGAGCTGGGCTTGACGGGGGTAGGAGTCGGCTTGACTGGGACGGTGGTGGTGTACTCGCAGTCGTCGTCAATGATGGTGGTGCTCTTGGTGACGGTGTAGGTCTTGGTGCCGACCTTGAGGGTGGTGGGCTCAGCGCAGACGGTGGTGAGACCCTTGACGGTGGTGGTGGTGTACGATGGGTACTCGGGAGCCTTGGAGCTCACTGGGTACGCAGGGTAACCGACGGAAGAGCTGGCGGGGTAGGCAGGGTACTCCGGGGCCTTGGAGGTCTCGTAGGTGGGAGGGGCCACGGAGGTGGTGTTGTACGCAGGGTAGCCATAGGCGTAGGCGTTGGCAGCGGCGGCGAAGCCAGCGATGACGGCGAAGGAGCGCATGTTGATTGTTGGGGTGATTATTAAATACGTTGGTATTAAGTATAGGCGAGGAGGTCGTGGAAACGAGTGAATGCGGTGAGAACCGGTGTATTAAGTGAGTGTGTGGTGAGGAAAGAGAATTGGGAGCGGAACTGCAATGGTACTTATATGAAGTCTACACGAGGCAAGCTTACCGATGGAGCCAAATCGGTAGCCAGGGGCACTGTGAAAGGTTGCAGCCAACCGCCAGCAAATCGACGGCTTGGCTTGTCATGGCGCCCACGATGGATGCGCCTGGCGATAGTACGGTAAAGGGGGAGCGGTGGTAGCGTGCGTGCGAGCATGGCCAGGGCCCACTCGGTGAGCTGTCTATCGATGGAAGGCGAATGGGCCTATTGGAAGCGGGCTGGCGCAAAGGAGCGAAATGAAGCTTCTAATTTGGCCAGCCAAGGGGCCCATGCCGCCTCAACAGTTCGCTTCCCCCGTCTAACTGCCTCGGGGCTGGGGGGCCTCTGTGCACGAGTTATTCACGAGCACAACGTGCACAACCGCCGGACGGGGGCGACGTTTGGGGAAAGGGCGCATAACCGCCGCTCGTACTGGGAGATGTTGTCGTGCGACTCTTTCAGCAGTGAGTGCACCACGACAGAAAGCAGCACTGCAGCAGAGAGGCCCCCAGCGCGTGAAGACGTAGCCGCCCTGACAGGTGCTGATAGGCGGCACTCCCAAATTAACAGCTGCCCGCCATGTGTGTGGAGAAGCTGGCACGCTGGCTGACAATGCTGATAGTGACTCCTGTCGCTGCTGATGTTGTTGTGGGGACCTCAGTTCGGGTTCCTGCATTGACGCTGCGTCTGGGCCTGCAGCTAAGATGAGCGCGAGGGGCCGACTGCCGACGGTGCACCTGGTCCTCGTTGCAACTCTGCTGATCTCGCCTGCGGCCTGTCTCCAGCCTTACAGCACCGAGCCGATGGGGGAAGGGGGGAATTGACCACGCCGTGCTGAGGCGAGTCAGGGCGGCTCTGCTTTCAGCTCACCCAAGTCTGCCAACGGCCTGCGGGAGCTGACAATGGCTGCGCCCAATCGGCCACCTCGCAGCATGGCAGCTCGCAAAGCCAATACTGTCTGGCTGGCAGCCATCAAGGCTGCAATTTCGCATCGCGAGACGTCCAAGATGGTCGCATGCTTAGTGAGCGCCACCAGCATTCTCGAAGTAGCGCATTGACCTGGCGCCGCAACAAATTCCAGCCCATCATTAGCAGTTCCCGCAATCGGCGCGCGTCTCCGTACTCCTCTCGATCCAAATGTTGTCGGTGGTTGTGAGATCAGAACGACAAGTGTGAGTTGTAATTCTCGACCAGTATGCCCCCGCGCTGCTGCGCACCATCTGTCTTTCGTGCCGATGTCTTGCCGTGACTGCCGAAAGCGTGGGAACTTCCTGCCATCTGCCCTTCCGCACACACAGCTCACTCTGCAGCTACACCGCTATTCGGCATCGAGACGTCTCGCAACTGTGTAAAGTGGATCACTGCAATTCTGGCCAAGTGCGGCTTCGCCAAAGAAGCCCCATCGCAACGCCGCGGCAAAAATTTCTATCGAGAGAGGCGCGCCTCCGAGCGAGCGCCAGCCAGCCAGCCACTGTCCCAGGACGCCTCTCACAGCTACTTGTAGACCCGCCAGGTTGATGCCTACTTCCAAGTCGCCCACGTTGCCAAAAGGATGGCCTCCAAGTGTATCCTATCTACATTGCTCGTCTTACTCCCAAAAACTCGATGCAGACAAGATCGGTAGCATCGTCATTCTCGAGTCAGACTTGCCTTCCAGCACCCGTGTTTTCTCAACCAAAGGTCCATATGCGACTGTCAGGATCACACCAATCTCAGACACATCTCATCCAGCATGCGGACAGCACGCATTGTTTGCTACTCAGCATTTACCGCCAGACTCTTTCATATTGCCATATCTGGGACGTGTGCATGCCCAGTCCGATGCAGACCTGGCGTCGGACTACGATTTGTCCTTGGACCGCGATCTCGGCATTGGAGTAGATGCTGCAAGCATGGGCAACGAAGCGAGATTCATCAACGACTTTCGAGGAGTCGCCACGGCACCAAATGCCGAATTTCGTGATATCTTTGTTAATACCAGCAATGGCAAAGCCGAGAAACGCGTCGGCGTATTTGTACTCAGTGCTGGTAAGAGTGGAAAACGTGCCAGAGGTATAGGCCGTGGACAGGAGATACTCGTGTCCTACGGCAAGGGCTTTTGGACGGAACGTCAAGTGGTCCAGGATCATTAGGTTCTGCTCAAACGGATCATTGCGATTATCATGCGCCACCTCGCCCTCCTCGCAGACGCAGCTTCATGTCGTGGTTCTCCACACCTGATTCGGGGCCGCCCACTCTCAGCCGGAGTACACTTTGCCGCTCGGCACCATAGACCAAGGCCTTGACGCTAAGGGGCTCACGTATATATTTGATCTCATCCCTCTCGATCTTTTCTGGTAAATATGAGCGGCACCGCAGGGACGCCTGTAATGCTCCATGCCGAAATATTCGCAGAGCAAATTGTATGCATAATGTCTTAGAGACTCCGCCCTGATCAAACCAGCACAGATGCTATCTTTGATGCGTCGGGTCATAAAAGTCCAGGTAGATCGGGTTGACAAGAGTGCGATTTCAAGGGCCCAGTTTGTCATCGTGCGCTGCTCAAACACTGTAAGCCAGGACAAAAAGCATGTTCGACATAAGGTTAGGTCACAAAACAGTTCGATGATGCGACATATTTTCGGGAGATTCAGTTTGGTTTCCCCGTTACCTCTGTGCTTCCTTGTGACGTCTCACATCAGGTGCGTTGAATTCGAAACGTGTTCTAGAAGACCACAGCAGGGTTTCCATACCTTGCTGATCTTGATCGGGATGCGGAACTACCCAGCCTTGCCATGTTTGGACGGCATTGCTCGCACGTCATTTCACGCCGCGGCATCCAGGTGAGCACACGTGGGACTACGCCACGTAATGAGGCGTCGAAAACTTGATTATTCTTTTCTTGGAATCTCCGCCGCTTCCAGGCCTTCATTCGCTAGAGTGCTGGGCCCGCGAAGCAGAAGAGATCGCCCGTAAGACCACTTAAATTCGAGAACAGTTTGTACGGTATCCGTGGGGCGGTTTCACCAAGTCGGTCAGAGTCAGTCGCTCTTGTGACGTAGGCAGTTCAGAAAATCATCAACCGGAGGCACAGAGACACCCAACGTGGCAGGGTAGGTATTGTGTCTCAGCGTGTGCCAGTGAGCGTCAAGCTTCGTACAATCTTGTCTGCACCGCTTGAGCATCGGATTATGGGTTTCTGTGATAACCGATTGAGCATTCTCGAACCAAGGTAGCGCGGAACATCCGGCATACAGCATGGGCTCCGCGGCTATTACACTCATGCAGGTACGGGCACCGTCACTTTTGGGGACGTGGCGGCTGGCGCAGTGTGCTACAGGGTTAGGTTCAGATCACGATGCTGGCCCCCCATGGTTGATCTGGCACGTCGTCCCGGTGACGTTGTGCAGCTTGGCAAGGCCAACCCACCAGGCAGGAGCCTTGAATCCGCTAGGGAGTAATCTCGCCAATCATCGCGCACAGCTGGCCAACCATGGCAGTTGAGCAAGGTTGCAACCAACTCTCGCACGTTTCCCATAGAAGTCCAAGCACAAGGGCCGCATTCGGCTCCAGCCGCGCCTCTCCCTGGCAGAGGTGGAATTCACGTCATGGGTATTTCAGCCAGGAAGAATGCGGATCTTGAAAGAACCCTATAAGTCTTGTACTCCTTCCCGAACAGCATACTGCACTTTCGAATTAGCTCTACATCACTCAACTTTATCAGTTTGCGTGTTGCCGCAACAACTCCCCCAGCGTGAGGTCAGCCTACTGATCACTCCACCCAATCGACTGCATCGACCGATACCCAGGTACCTGCAACCTCCGCATCCACCCGCTTCTAGAGCTCGCCCACGCATTACTGGAAATCCAACTCTCCGAGCCGCATAACAACTCGGCACCCCCGCTTGACTTCGGCAAATCTGGTTGCACATTTGTTCGTTAGGAGATCCCTTCTTCCTACACCACTTCACCGTCCACAATGTGCCCCATGTCTAGGCCTGCATTGTGTAGAGTAAAGCCTCTTTGCAAATCTCGTACTGAATCAAGACTGACCATACCCACCAGCACGAGTCTATGCAAAAGTACATGTTACTGTCAGCTCAGAAGGAGGCTCTACAACGCCGAATGTCTCTTCAACTTCCTTTTGGAGCAGCCTTGGAGGTCTCTTCACCCGAGTTTCAGTCGCTTTCATCATCGCCTGAGTGTTCACCGATTCACTCTTCCCCGTATCCTACGGCAACTGGACCACTCGCAACAGCCAGGACAACTGTGCCTCGGACAAGTGTAGACGACACGCACACTGAGGAGTCACACAAGCTTGCCGAGCTCAATCACCAAATTGTGGCCACGCTTACGGAGCTTCTCAACACGGACTCTGTGCGGTCAGACGATAAGAGCCGCGCGTGGATACAGGAACGTCTCATGGAGGCTGAGCATGAGAACCGCCGGCAGCGACGCCGGCGCTCATCTCATTCTGAGCGAGACTTTGCTTCGGCAATTGCACATCACATCGAGCTTGACCTGGGCACCTCCAAAACCTGGGCATGAGTCCGATCACATGAAGCACATTGACTCGATCTCTATTATGACGACATGCACGAATGTCTGGCACTTGTTTGGAACTGGCGTAATGGTTTACCTGAGATGAAGTGCTCAAATCAGAAAACGATACCCGATGCAAAGCATCAAATGCGTGCATTCATGCTCTCTAGCATTCAAATAGTCGTTATGGAAATATGTATAAGCCTATCTGCACGTCTCAGTGTCACCCTTGTTTGCCTTGTTAAGCTGTGAAATCAAGATGACTTCAAAGTACGCCTCTGCTCCACTCTGACTCACTGTCTCAGGCCCACGACCAGGCTCACTTACCCACCCTCTGCAGAAGTGGAACACGTCTATCTGCTCTAAATTTGCTCCACCAAATCATGTCAAATTACTCTCAGATAGGACGAACATCAGCGATGGCTGTAATCAGTTACATCCACTCAAACACATTATTATCACCATTACGTCATACCTACGCGTAAATTCCAATGCCTCCACCTTCTCCTGAATTTTTCGTTGTTTTCTGTCGCAACAATTTTCCTTTCTCAACAAACTCATGGCAATCGAACTAGATGCGTTGATCGTTGAGGTTGGGGTGGCTCGTAGTGTGCAGAGACGCTGAATGCGGTCTTGGATCGACGCGACCCCTCCTCGGTCCAACTATAATAGCCCCGCAACTGTGCAAGAACCGTTCTGGCGGACTGCTAGCTGCATGAGCTGACCGTTACTTGCATACATGAACTTCGGGTAGCTTGACCGTGTTGACTTAGGTGGCAGCTACAGGGCCGCCGACTGTGCTTAAAAACTAGCAACGAGTTTTATGAGACCGATGGCAGGAAACGCATCGAGGCCACGATAATTTCGACACTGATACTGAGTCTCGTCGAGAGCTCTGAATCTGGAGGTAGCCGTTGTTCGGTTTTTGCATACTCGTGAAACAAGTGTTGCTTGGATGTGTAACGAGAGCGACCTAGCTCATGAGACGAAGATGTCTCGCTGCGGGGTAAATTTCACTCACGCCATGTTGCGTGTTCTGGGGCAGTGAATTTGGCGGCAGACCCATTGAAGTCTGTCTTCATGCGTAATGGCTTGGTCGATAACCTTGCAAGTATGTGGGCATGATGGAGCCAGAACACTGTTCGAAACGCTGCTTGCGGCGTACTCAAACCGGTCGATTGGTCTGTAGGTAGTTGTGAAATCGACAACAATTCATTAGAGCTCTTGGCCAGTCAATCGTATTGCTTGGAAACTAGAGAATTGAATTGCGGAGCTACTAAATCTGCTTCTGATATATCTACCCCTTGTTCATGCCGTGGCTTGCTGGTTACGGCATGTGGATTCGCCTCCCCATTCTCGCTGTGCTGCATTTCCATGAATACCTCGTGCATTCTTTCTTGATATAGATTTTTCTACGTATCCTTTGACCTCTCGTTCTATCTAGTGACAAATTGTTTCTCACAGACTTGATCAAGCATCAAAACATAGCAGAATTTTAGAAAGAAAGTCGTCTGACACCGCCATGTATGTGTGCAGCCTGACAGAAGAAATGGCGAGACCGAACGCCCGTAGACTGTGGCAGAGGTCTTGCTGTTGGTTCGCCCATTGTCATTGAACGACTTCCAGACGAGAGGAAAAGCCTTTTTAAGGATAGCCATCGTCGTGACTAAAATAGCCACAAAATCTTCGAAGGGTGTCGGATTCCAGCCAAGTCACCGTCTCAATATGAGAGCGATCGGAAAGGCACAGGAAATTCCGAGCAGCAACGGAAGCCTTCCGAACCGCGGAACTAGACGTGCCCCGCAAGGACGCGATGCTCGAGGGGCGCGTCTCAAAAGCAGCGCAATTGCTCGATTGAAGTCATACTTGTTGCCTGAGTCTCCTGGAAACAAGCTCAACTACAACACCACCATGGCCACAACCAAAGTCGCCCTCATCACAGCGAGCTCCGCGGGTCTCGGTGCGCAAATCGCCCGCGCGTTCGCCCCAGACTTTCGTGTGGTAAGTGCCATTGGCTTCACTGATGCGGCCGAAGCTCCACGAGGGTTTATCCATAGGTCCTATTCTAACTGCAGCAGGTCATAAACTACGCAGCAAATTCTGATCGCGCCCAGTCACTCATCAAAGAGCTCAGCGCCATCCAGGGCAGCTCATCACAATCCAATCCACGTTTCCACCTTGTTCAAGCAGACATGTCATCCAAGACATCGGTGCAGAACCTTGTCAGAGAAACAATAGACACCATGGGACGGCTAGATGTTGTAGTATCCAATGCTGGCTGGACGCGCATGACCACATTCACCGATATTGAACAGCAAGTCAACGACGAGGATTGGGACAAGTGCTTCACCATGAACGTCAAGACACATCTTTGGCTCGCGTACGCAGCAAAGGACGCTCTAGCAGAAACCGAAGGCACCTTTATTAGCACAGCGAGCGTAGCCGGGGTGAAGCCGTCGGGCTCAAGTGTACCGTATGCCGTCACCAAGGCAGCACAGATCCACCTAGCGAAGAGCTTGGCCGTAATCCTAGCTCCCAAGATTCGCGTCAACAGTATAAGTCCGGGGATGCTGTTAACCGAGTGGGGCCTCAAATTCCCAGAGACGAAGCGGAATGCCGCAATTAATAATACAAAGCTGAAGAGGCTGGCTACTGTGGAGGATGTTGCGGATCAGGTGCGGACGCTCGCGCTGAGTCGGAGTATTACGGGGCAGAATATATGCATAGATGGAGGGTCATCGGTATAGACGCAGGAAGGGACGGCCGGCGGACAAGAAATCTGCGTTGATACAATGAACCACGCCTTGCCCTGAACGTGCCTTCACACGCCTTGGTGCTCCAGTCTCCGACCCTATCATCTCTGCCAATGGCTGCATCAATCAAGCAGGCGACCCTTCCCTACATCTCGCACCCGCCTTTCCACAATCACTTGCCGTCCCATAATCACAGCAACCGCCCGTCGAACTGCACTGAAAAGCGTGACTGTTGACCCTCTTCGTCTTGATTGCATATGTCCCAGCGCCAACGACACAGTTACCACAGTAGACTCCTGCAGATAGCCCTTTGACACACGCACAACCATTGTAGCTGCATGCTCGCCTATCGAGTGTGAGGCCGTCGTGAGGTTCGAGAGCGTCGCGGGATGCGAATGCAGCGGAATCAGACGCAGGAGAAGAGAAAGCCGTCGAGGCGAAAATAAAGGCGAGGAGAAGTGCTGGAGGAAATTGCATTTTGAAGGATTCAAGTTGTGGGTGGTTCGAGTCTTGCAGGGAAAATTCGTACAGTGCGTGCCACGGGCATTGGACTGTGGTATTGCACTATGTATAGTCGCACCACCCTTGGTTTGAGTGGCCGAGAGTACTTGCATCCGGACTTGTCCTCTGGGAATAGCACGATGTGTCACCGACCACGCGAGTAGCGTGCTACAACCACCAGTAGCCGTCTTGTCGCAGACGCGAATACGAGAAGAATATATTAAAGTGCGGGGAGAACGGGCTCGCTTTCCTCGCGTACATGGCGTCACAACGACGATGAGACTCGCCCTCACACCGCAAGAACTGTCTGAAACGTGCAGTACATATAGGAGGATAGGTATTTACTAGATATCCCCCGTGCATCCTTGTATGTGTGCATTCTCACACGGATACCTCTCCCACCATTGCCCTCCCCTGAATGTAATCAAACAACCGCAGCAAAAATAGGCCGTTATTGAGGTCCTCCCATAAAAATGAAGAAGCACGCCAAAACACGCAATAGGCGTGACCCCAAAAGTTCCTGGCAAAGGAAGCGAGCGCCCAAACGCCGGGGCGCACCACGGCGCTGTCCAGCGCATGGATATGTTGAACAGATATTTCGTATAGTGAAGGCAGCCTCCTGGGCAATGCGGTGATGAGGCATCGTCCCATATAAACGCCAGTGAACTGTGAAGAAGGAGTAAAGCATGTCATGAAGATATCTTGGCCGCTGCTTTGCTCACCGGCCGGTATTAGGTTTGTAGTCGAATTGACGAGATGTTCATGGGCGTCGTCGAGAGTGCCGGATCCCCGCCTACGATGAGAGATTGAAAGACGGGAGTGGATTTGCGAGTGCAAAATATGTTCAAGAGGGCGCCATTTCGTCCATAGACTCTTTTTCGAATTGTTCAAGTCTCTTCAACTTAGCTTCGAGTTCCGAGAAGATGTCACCCATATGACACGCCTGTGCGAGGAGTGGTGCTGTGCCGAATGGCCGGACTAGATGGCGAAGGGCGAGTGTGTTCGCACAAGACTGCACGTGAAGTCAGCAACACACGTTGAGCACCAATGCTGGATAGCTTACCTCAATTCTGCTGATCTGGTGCTCCACAAAATTCAACAAAAATCGATCAGTTATTTCACCTCCGCGGTTTTTCATCCTTTCCAGCAAGGCTGTCTCCGGTGGCTTGAGTTCCACGCAGCCTGGATTCTCCAAGGAACTGCATAGCATCTCTAGACGTAGACTGATATTCCACAGATCCCAAACGTCGTCCGTATCGATTGTAAGCTGACTGTTCGCCATCTTCTGGCCAGCCTGTGCTTCAGTCGCGGGCGCGGGCTTTTGTTCGCTCATTTGACGCTGCACAGCGAGACGGCTCGCTAGTGAGTGCGGATACATGAGGTAGATGTACTCAGGATTTTCAAGACCCTTCAAACGGCGCTCACCAAGGTCTTTGACCTCGAAGCCCTGACTACTGAGCGATCGCAGTTCTTGACGAATGAGCTGGCTATTGTTGTCCTCGCTGAAGGCCTCTTCGGATCCAGTTGAGTTACTTCGATCACCCTCAATGTGGGTTTCAAGCAGTCGTTGGATTTCAGCAATGAAGTCGGACGAGACAGTGATCTGGCCTCCGTCGGCAACGGACGAGATACGCGAGGCTCGATTGACCATGGGACCAAAGTAGTCCATCCGTTTGGTGACAGGATCGACCTCGCACACTGGTGTACCCCAGTGTATTCCCATGCGGACTGAGAGACCTCGGAAGATGACATTGCCGTCTGGATCTACGACCTCCTGCCCGTTCACGCTGCTAAGAATTTCTTGCGGCCATTGGACCTCCAGGAGCTGACTCTGAATCGTGAAACACCAAAGCAGTGCCGACGTCACAGTCCGGAAGGCAACCATGAAGGCATCACCTTCTGTCTTGACTTCGTAGCCTCCAATAATACGTAACTGGCGACGCATGAGCTCGTTGTGCATCTTGATGGCAGATCTCATTGCGATTGGATATGTCTCCCAAAGCAATGTTGAGTTCTTGATGTCTGTGAATACCAAGCTGACTTCACCTGTCGGCGCGTCCACTTCATTATCGAGGCGAGCAAGCTTCGAATCGCCGACAAGATTGCGCTTCTTGCCAGGCCTTCGAGCAGCAAGAAAATCATCTGCAGCACCAGAGGGGCCAAGCGACATGCTTTGCGTTCGGAACCGAGCACGCTGCTTACTCTTGAGATCGCTCACGCCGAGCAGCATCACCATGATCTTATTGGTGGCGCCAAAAGCAATGGCAAGGTCGCGCAGCTTTTGCGCAGCCCGCATGAGATCGTTGCGCTCGGAGCGGGCGACATCAACGGCAAAGTCTGGCGTGAGGTACTCCCAAAGCTCCCGAGAAGCAACAAGTATCATCTCGTCTGTGTCGCCTAGTGTGACATTCATAAGATGCGGGGAAGCGATGACGGATGGCGACATTTGCACGTAACCGAACGCCCTCGACACTTCCAAAACGTCATTGAGCTTGCCTTGTCGCGAAACAAAGCCCCCAGCCTCTCGTATCCTAGCTCTTTCACTGGGCTCGGCAGGGTCGTGCTTCCGGGTTAATATCTTGTGGCCGCCTTCTGATCTGATCAAGAGGGCCTGAGCATCGCCAACATTCGAGATGTAGAGCTCCATTTCCTTGAGATATAGGACAGTTGCCACGCTCCCAGATGTTAAATCATCATCACCCAGCTCAGGAACCGAGGGGCGTTGACCCTGCGGCGCGGAGAATGCATTCTTGTCCAGTGTCTGAGAGGCCACGGTGGCTAATTCCTTATTGAGACCGAGATACGTTCGTCGCAATGCGTCTGTAGGAGACTCGGACGGTCGTAGTCGCTCTAGCTCATCGGCGAAGCGGTTCTTGAAGTGGTCGTAAAGGTACTTGGCGATTTTTGAGCCGCCTCCTGCAAGAGGCTGAGCATCAAACAAGCCCAGAACCTGCTCATCATCATGGCTTCGGAAACGGGGTACAACCATGTCCATGGTTGAGATGTGCTCATTCCGGCCTAAGCTATCTGCCATACCGTATGCCATGCTACCAACGGCGGAGCCTGCCGTCCGAACTCTTCGGTCCTCGGACTGCTCCGGCACGGATGGAACCATCATGGTGACATCCATCAGACCCAGTACACGCAGGTTGATCAGCGAGCTGAAGTCCGTCAGGTCACGGCCTTCGCGCATATTGACTCCACTGCCACTGTAAGACCCGCTGGGTTTGATCTCGAGCCGTTTGTTGCCTGACAAATTGAGGTACCGCAGTTTGTGGTTCCAGTTCCAGTTCCAATCATATGGCCAATTGGATACATTGTATTTCAATGAATTACTTGCGACGTCGAGAACAGCAAGCTGCGCAACTTTTCCTAGTTCGGCGGGAAGTACTTGGAACTTGTTGTTGTTGATGTGCAACACCTTCAGAGAGCCAACCTCTTCGAGGTCTTCCGACGGTAGGGATGTCAAGTCGTTACCCGAAAGATATAGTTCTGCCAGATGTTGCCATCTCCTAATCGTGCGTGACGGTACGTCATAGATAAGGTTGTACGCTAGATTCACAATTCGTAATTCTGGCAATAAGCAAAGTTCGTCAAAGACATCGTCTGTCAGTCTGTTGTCCGCCAAGAAGACGTGCCGTAATGAGCCTGCAAATGTGGTAACGAGCCTGCTTGAGAGACTCGAATCTTTGCGAGACATCGGTGTAAGTGTTCCCTCAGTCGGTGCGCGAGAGGCTACCGAGGTTTTCCGAGCGGTGCTTGAAGTATTGTACGAGGCCATGGACCCTTTCCTTTGTGACGATGCAGATGAAGCTGCTGAGCTGAATTGGCCGCCAGATGCCTGACTGGGTCGCCGATTCTGGAAGTCCTCGAGCTTTCCGAGTTCCTCATAGCTCGGGCTTGTACCAAGGCCAGGCGTGGCCAGCGCGGTTGCTCCATCTAAATTCGAGACCTCACCGTTGGCCGATGCTGTTGGTGGGGCTGCCCCAGGCTTGGGAAAGGCGTCGAGCACGTTTGAGGAAACGTTGAGTGTTTCCAAACGTCTTGCATACCACAGTTCTGGTGGCAATTGACCCAGGTTATTTTCGCGCACATCCAGGTAGCGAAGCTCGACCAGCCGTCCGATTTCTGACGGGAGTACGTCAAGAGAGTTTCGTGCAACGCTCAAATGTTCCAGTCGATACAATCGTCCAATGTTGTTTGAAAGCGATGTAAAGTGATTCTTATCAAGAATCAGCTTGGTTAGCCCGGTAAGTTTTGAGAACAGATCCTCGGGCAGCTGCGCCAACTTTGCCGACGCCAGATTGAGAGCAGTGAGCGAAGGCACTGCCTGACTGAGGCCGAATCGCGTGACAGGATTGTGGTTCATGTGCAAGACCCTTATCTTTGGAAAGAAGCCTTCAAAGGATGAGATGTTGTTGTGCCCGATCATAAGATACTCCAAGCGTGGTAGTTGTGACATCACATCCATGCTGTCGAGAGCGTTGAAGCGAACATCAATTTCACGGAGGTTTACCAAGTTGCTGAGCGTAGGAGGAAAACTGCCGGTCAACTTGTTGTTCGTTGCCCATAATCTTTCTAGACAGGTCAGCTGGCCGATCTTGGGCAAGCTCGTAATGGAATTGAAGCTGATGTCGAGGTCTACCAGTGTGCGAACCTCGCATAGGAAGTCAGGAAACTCATTCAGTGCGTTCGAGCTCAAGTTTAGGCTTCGAAGGGCACGATACTGGCCAAAGTATGGAGGAAGTCGAGTCAGACCGTTGTTCGATAACCGAAGACCTTGCAAACTCTGCAGTTTATGCAAATGAGCTCGGTCGAGCGATTGCAGGCGATTGTTGGAGATGTCCAGCATAGTCAAGCGACTTGCCAAGCTTAAACTGGGCGGCAAGCGTCGAGCATCGTTGCTCGTATACTTGATCTCTCGAAGATTGGTGCAGGCCTGGATAAAGTCCTTTGGAACATCCAGAGAGAGGTTTCGAGAGAGGTTCAACGATATTATCTCAGTCGCCTTCTGGTACAATGTGATGGGTATGGTGATCAAATTGCGGCCCTGGAGGTCAATGTGACTGAACTTCTGCATCTTACTGAATCCTGGATCGCGCTCCAGACTTGAATAACCACTCATCTTGGCAGGCAAGAAGGTGAATCTGCACAAGTAGCTGTTGTCCTCCCGGCCAACGTCCTCCAGACGGTCCAGGTCAGTGTAGCCGGCTTGTTCGAGCAATCGTTTCTGAATCAGCAAGGGTCGTTCGTTGCTTTCTAATTGTCGAGACGTGTCGTGCTTCTTCATCACGATGTGATAGTTGTCCAACTCGTCCTGAAGCACAGTCTTCTTACCTAAAATCTGAATAATCTCCTGCACTGTGGTGTTGAGCGTCGCAGACAGGGTGGCAAATGTAGAGTCGACGCGGAAGATGCGCAAGCAGTACGTTTTTGAGTCGTGCTGTTCGTTAAGCGGCTCATCGTGGTCATCGACCTCGTCGTACATGTCTCCCATCTCTTCCCTTGTACGCTTGACGGCCCAGGAATCAGGTGCGTCCCATGCTGCTGTGTCGTCATCTGGTTGAACGGGTACAACTTGCTCCTCACCGGGCAACGTAGGCTGCTTCTGTACTTCTCCAATGGGAGGTGTCATTGGCGGGTGCTGCGTGTTGACGATGCCCTCCATGTTGTTGAGATCACGGTCGAGAAAGAAAACCGCATCGTTGCCCATATTGCTGGCGATAGCCTCGTTGGGGTCCTTGCCAGGGGCAATCTCATTTGTAGGTACTCGCTTTTCTTTCCTAAAGGTCGGCAAGCGAGCGTGATGGCCTCTTCTAGCATCTTTGGTGTTGACCTTGTCTGATATCCCATTGTTTGCGTTGCCTCTGGACATTTGTGATTGCGGAGAGGACTCTGCACGTGCGTACTTTGCTGAAGTGATGGACGGATTCAAGGACGTGACGGATGTGTTGCCAGTTACGGGAAGGCTCTTCAGATTCTCTGGCGGCGCTGAACGGTCTTTCTTGTCTTTGTCCTTACCTCGGAGGCGAGCGAACAGTCCATGCGATTTGGTAGTACTTGGCGATCTTTGAGCAATTGACGTATCGCGGGTCATCTCGGAGAAGGCACTGGGCGTGGGGCTCGAGGGTCGTCCTAGGTTGGTTTTCGAATTGAGCGCCGAACTAAGAGCAGACGGATAAGTCGAGTTTTGGCGAACGCTGATAGTTGAATCCTCACGACTGGTTGCGGGACGCAACGGATACGGCTGGCTGATGTCGACTCGTGTTTCGGGCGGCTTGCTATCCTCCTTGCTGCTCCTGTGGCGGTGACCGTGGCCAGGCAGCCTCACATGCAGCTTGTGGTGCGAACGCGTGCTCGATTTCCCAATGTTCTGCTCGGATGAGCGCCGACCAGTCTCAGCCGGAGTAGGAACGTCCTGGCGGCTGTTAGTGGGGGGGGGGACCAGGAACGGGAGTGACGCGGGACACGCTGAGCGGGAAAGAGCAAGTATTACTTGATCGCGTCGCTCGCTCGGAGGGTTAAGCAGGAGGCATTCGACTCACCTTGGAATCTTGAAACTCCCACGGCGTGACTTCAGAGGACGGCTGTGGGGTTCGCGGGCGCGAGCTGGTAGGCGATGCCGGCCGCGAGTGGTAGCTGCCTATTGTGTTATTCAACGAGTTGCCGCGATTTCGCGTGCCACGCATCGAGGCTGTGTCGGTCACAAAGGGCGTGGTCAAGCTCGTCTCCGAGTTCTGGCGACCGTCAGCGGGGAAGTCCTCGCCAAAGACATTCTGCAGCCTCTTGTGGAAGCCTCCTCTGCTGATGCTAGACTTGGACCCCGAGCTGCTGACGGTGGTGGCACTCGCAACGGAGGGCCGCCGATCGTCTTTGAGCGGGAAGCCCATGCTGTCCTCGCGACTGCCGGTGCCGGGCCGCGCGAAGCCCGGCGAGAGCTGCGAGACATCCTCGCTGGAGTCGTTGTAGAAGCTGCTCCAGGCGGTGTTGGCCATGGGCGCGCCGTTGGTGCCCGATGCCCACGGTGCAATGTGCGAGTTGGCGCTCGTTGCGGTCGGAGGGTTGCGCGAGATGGAGGGCACGCGGCCGCCAGACGTCTCCAGCACAGCCAGCTGTTTCCTGTGGTCGCCGAAGCTCGACTGCGGGCCGTCCCAGTTGGAGGGCTTGCGCGGGCGGTGGGAGGGGTCCTTGGGGGGCGGAGAGGGGGGGACGGTGCCGGGAGATATCTCCGACTCCTTTTCGACTCTGCATGGCCGTGTTAGCAAGCGTCGACTCAGAGCGAGGGCCGTCTGGGTGCGCGACGGCGAGAGCGAAACAAGCTCAAGCAGCGTGCAGCGTGCTGGGCATGGGCATGGGCATGGGCGTGGGCAGACGGGCGGGGCGGGCGTGTCGCAGCGCTGGAACACCACCAGCACCACCACCGACAACAACAGCAGCAGCAGCAACGGCGGGCGGCCAGCGCTGGCAGATGGCGGCGGAGAGCACCAGCGCGCGCACGTCGCACGGCGGGCAGACGTACTGGGTGAGGTCCTTGTTCGTCTTGACGGTCACGGGGGTGCCGCGGAGCGAGCCCTGGCGGCCGTAGGGCCGTATCGTGTCGCCAGAGCGCGAGCTCCAGCTGCTCTCGACAGATCCATGGCGGGCGACCGTCTCGTTCCTCGTCATGGTCACGGGCAAGCGCCTGCGGGCGGCGCGCGAGTGGGTGGTCGCGGTGGGCGAGGGCTGCTTGCGCAGAGGCGTCTATCTAGGACGGCTGCTTCATCGAGGCGGGACGCGATGTCGGTGTGCGCATGGGCGGCGACGCACACGCTCCGTCTCAGTCACAGGCGGTGCGGACGGGCGGGCGTGTGGGTAGCAGACGGCGGCGGCGGGCAGGCGGGCGGGACGCAGAGGCAGAGTGCAGCAGCAGGCGGGCAGCGGTGCGCATTCACTCTCAGCGCTGGGCGAGGGTGGTTGCAAGACGTCGTCGAGACGTTGGTCGGAGGATGCGCTTCGCCATGGCGCCGGCTCCACTCCACACACACACCACATGGAGAGCGGACGCTCGCACGTCGCGGGCCTTAATGCGCCACCTGCATTCGACGTCCCTCCAAGCCTAGAACGGCACAACAAAAAGACGTCGCCCTGCCTGTCTCGCCCCGTCTGCACAGCACGGTCCGGAAGCAGCAAAATGTCCCCCAGCAGTCGTTGTGACATCCGGCGCTCACTGCCCACCGCTGCGTCCGCGTCCCAGGCCGCCTACTGAAGCTGCCGCCGTGCTCGAGCTGCAACAATTTCCCCGCTCAAAGCTTCCCACAACCGCCGCGCAGTCTTGGTTGAAACGCATATTCACCCCCCCATTGTTTGTTGCCAGCGACACGCACCACTGTTTGCGCTCCTTCTGAAGCACTGTGCACCCCGCAAGCGCATGCTGCATATTCTCCGACAAGCTGGCGTGTCTGTTGACCACTGCTGCTGCTTCCCGTACCCATTGCCGGCTGTGCCACCTCCCGACACAGCTCACTCACCCGACTCGCAAGAAGCAAGTGTGCATGGCACAGCATGCGACATCACTTCTATTGATTCTGATGAACAAGATGAACAAGGTGTAGATCCATTGCCCGGATATGGTGATCCCGGCTGCTACGGCTAGCGTAGGGCTAGCAAGTAAGCTTAAAACATACATGGTACTCGACCGTCTGCTCCCCAAGCACCCAGTGCATGGCTCTACAGCGCGGCCACAAGCCGGACCGTGTCATAGCATCTCTGTTCCGGGTTGCTCCAAACGCCTGCGATAGCTATGCTGACAAGATAATCATACAATCCTATTCCTCACGTAGCTCACAATACACGATACGCTGATCCGAATCTTGAAAGAAACCTTAGTCATGTGTCCAGCCATCATTGGACAACTCCACCATCTTCACCGTTGACCGCCGAGTTGGCGAAGAAGTTCTTGCAACGCCTGCGCGCTCTGAGCATCAGGCTGCTGTGGCGCATTGGCCGGCGCCGGCGCAGGGTTCTGCGTATACTGCTGGTAAGGGTAGCCATATGGGGCCTGGGGCTGCGCTTGCATTTGTGGTGGTGGCGGCGGCGGAGGAGCAGGCTGAGCCGGAGGTTGTTGTTGCTGCTGCATCGTCTGCACAACCTGGAGCCATTGTGCCCATGCCGCCCAGTTTGCTTGCTGTTGTTGGCCTTGCGCTGGACCGGCAGCTGGTGCTGGCGCCTGTGGCTGAGCATAAGCAATTGGGGCAGCATAAGGAGTCGGAGCGACCTGGGCTTGAGGTGGCGGTGCATATGGGGCTGCCGGCTGTGGTGAGTTGGAGTACTGTGGCGGCCAGCTCGTCGTGTTGTTGTTGGCGTACGAGTTGGCGTTCGAAGGTGCGGGAGGTGCTGGTGAAGCATGTTGCTGTGATTGACGCTGCTGTTGCTGTTGTTGTTGTGGTTGTTGTTGTTGTTGTTGCTGCTGCTGTTGTTCCCGTTCCTTTTCCTTCTTCTCGCGTAGGCGCTGTTTTCGATTCTTGTTCTTGCTCTTCGCAGGGGGCGAGTGTTGTGGTTGAGACGATTGCTGAGACTGCCCCCGATCTTGATTTCGAGCTGGAGAAGCCGACGTTGCAGAGCGCTGCTGCTGGTATGCTGCGCTGCCCTGGCGACCGTCCTGCTGCCGATTCTGTTGGTCCTGAGGCCTTCCGCGATCGAGCTGCGGCTTGAGGGTAGGACATTCGCGCTTCTGGTGGCCAACCTGTCCGCAAGCATAGCATGTCCGGTCAGTGCGACCCCCTTGCGCTCCGCCGCGGTTCCCTTGGTTGTTTTGAGCGCCCTGGCCGCCTCGACCGGCCCCAAAGTCTCCCCGTCCTGACCCGTACCCACCACGGTCACTCTGACCCCCACCGTATGCTCCTCTTCCACGGAACCCACGGCCACGATCGCCCCACCCACCCCGGCCGCGCATCATCCCTCGACGCACGTGGCTGCGATCTTCCAAGGGCGCTCCGCGCCCAACGATCTGCTCAAAGTGGTCGGGCCGGGCGAGTGGCTTGTACATGCCGAGATCCTCGTCCTCGTCATCGCTATACTTGAGCCCGCCCCCCTGATACTCCATGGGCTGGTAGAAGGCCGGGACGTCAACGTGACCTCGTGGCCCCGTGGGGATGGGCTTCTCTGGCGGTGGCTCGTTGTCGTCGTCCTGCCTCGCTCGCTTCTTAGCCTTCTGCTGGCGCTTGTATTCAGCCTCCTTCTCGTCGTCAGAGAAGTCGACCTCGTTGGTCTCCTCGTCGTGCAAGTTGGACGCATCAGTGTGCTTCTGTGAACGCAGAGGCTCGGTGAAGACGAATGTGGAGTGATCGTCGACGTAGTAGATGGTGGTGTCCTTTGCAATGCCTAGAGTCGCGATCTCAGCAGGGTCATTGAAGCCGAGCGCGTATCTGGGCTCTTCCACGCGCCCCATCTGTTCAGAGATCTTCCCAATGACGGTGCGGTCCTGCAGGCAGAGCGCCGAGCCGGACTCGAGCACCTGGAGGTCGCCAGACACCTTGCCCTTGACTACCACAATGCTCTCGACCACCGACTCAACCTTGCCCAGCTCAGAGATCTTCGTCTCCTTAGTCACGGTGATGTCGGGCTTCTCGTACTGCTCCTCGACCTCGTTTTGCGTCTTGACCTTGGCCTTGGCGGCGCCGGGCTCGTCGACGGCCTCTGCCATGAGCAGACGCACTTGCTCTTCCGGGTCGAGCAGCTCGCCGTCGTCGGAGCCGTCGTCGTCGTCTGAGCTGTCGCCGGAGCTGGACGAGTCGGACGACGCAGAGTCGGAGGCGTCCGAGTCGAGCTGCCACTCGGCATCCTTGTTGTCCTTGTTCGCCTCTGCCGCACGCAGGAAGTCGGCCTTGCTGTCCTCCTCGGCGAGCCCGTTGGTGATGGCGAGGGCGAGGTCGTCACTGCTGTCTTCTTCAGGGGCATCGGGCGCACTCGTGGGGTCTGCGGCTACTTCAGCACTCGCGGCACCGGGCGCGGGCAGCGGAGCAGCAGATTCATCTTGGGCATGCGTCAGGGACACGGCGGGCAGCTCAGAGCGCGACAGCTTACCGTGCGGTGCAGCATCGCGCGCGACGGGCACCTGAGGGGCCACGCCCTGCGCGCCCACGCTGTGCTCGTGGTAGAAAGCATCCGTGTCAGAGAGCTCGCCGTCCTCGGACGCCTCTGCATGGCCGTCTGCATCTGCGTCTGCGTCTGCGCCTGCGCTCCCAGCTGCCTCTGCATCTGCGCCGTCGTGAGTTGCGGGCTGCGAGGCCGGGGTCTCGCCCGTCGCGCCGCCGAGGCCAGGGAGGGTGAGGCTCGCTGGCACTGTCGCCGCGGCCCACGACGCGGCACTCCCGTCCACGACGGGCTGCGCAGCCGGCTTGACGGGCGTGGAGTCGTAGAAATCGTCGTCCATGTCATCGACAGGCGAGCCCGGCGCGTCGAGCGATGCGCCATAGAGAGCAGCATCATCCGCCTCCAGCCGCGCCCTCTTCGCAGGCGGTTCCAGCGAGTCTGACATTCTGTCTCCTCTGCAGTCTGCGGCACGCGTGACGGCGTCTGAGGCACCAACTGCGGTATGCACTGGTTTGCTTAATGTGCGGTGATGGGCAGATCTGAGGAGCAGGAGCAGGAGCAGGAGCGCACGACGCAGCCGATGTCCACGGTCGCCTTTTTTGTCGGGCTAGCGCCGCGCGCACGGGCGTGCTTCAGCTTGCAGCCCTACCGTCGACTACCACGCACCAGCAGTTGTTATGAATGACCTGTGACGGGCTAAGCTCACATTCCCTAACAAAGCCCCCCCATGGAAAAGCCGCCACAACTCCCCACCCGCCTCGCCCTGGCCGTCTTCGCCATCGCCAATGTCGCCGCAGCCCTCTTCGCACCCATCCAGGACTGCGATGAGGTCTTCAACTACTGGGAGCCCACGCACTACCTCAACCATGGCTACGGCCTGCAGACTTGGGAGTACTCACCCGAGTATGCCATCCGGAGCTGGACGTACACTGCCCTGCACTCCCTCATCATCTGCATCGGCACGCTTCCATTCAAAATGACAGGCGTTGCAAGGCCAAAAGTGGTCGAGTTCTACTTCCTCAGGATCACGCTGGCACTCGTCTGCGCACTTTGCCAAACCAAAATGTACTCGGTCATTGCCAGGACCATGAACCCTAGGGTTGCCATATTCTTCGTGCTTGCTCTTGTTTTCAGTCCCGGCATGTATCACGCAGCCCCAGCCTACCTGCCGTCGACCTTTGCCATGTACACCACCATGCTTGGCTTCTCCGCCTTCATGGACTGGTCTGGCGGCATCAGGACCGCTCAGGGCATCATGTGGTTTGCCCTCGGCACCACTCTTGGATGGCCTTTCGCCGGTGCCCTTGTTCTTCCATTTCTTGTCGAAGAGGCCATCCTCGCATCTATCACTGGTGCTGTTGCCGACGGCTGCAGCAGGGTCATTCAGGGAGCGGTAGGCTCTATACTCGCCCTTTCCGTTCAGACAGGCATAGATTCGTTTTTCTACCGGAAACTCACCTGTGTTCCTCTCAACATCGTCCTCTACAACGTCTTTAGCAGTGGCAGTCGCGGGCCTGACATTTATGGCGTGGAGCCGTGGCATTTTTACTTTCGCAACCTTGTCCTCAACTTCAACATATGGTTCTTCTTGGCCCTACTCGCCTTCCCGCTGGTCGTTATCCAACACTTCGTTCTCCGAAAGGTGGTTTCCAACCAGACGCTGCTCCGCAGTGTGGTCTTCGTCAGTCCGTTCTACTTGTGGCTCACCATTTTCACAGCACAGCCGCACAAGGAGGAGCGCTTCATGTATCTCATATACCCGGCACTTGCACTCAATGCTGCCATGTCTCTGCACATTCTACTAGCAAACTTTGGTTCCACCAATCCCGCGCATCTTGTCAGCAGAATTCCGGCCTCTGTCAAGCTTGCCCTTGTGAGCATCCCGTTGCTTCTGTCTTTCGACCTGGGTATGCTCCGGACAATCGGCGCTTTCACGGCATATTCGGCGCCCTTGAACATCTACCAGCCCTTGCACAGTGCGGGAGTTGCCCAACCAGGTGATAACGTTTGTCTTGGAAAGGAATGGTATCGGTATCCCTCGTCGTTCTCTCTTCCTCAAGGAGTTCATGCCAAGTTCATCAAGAGTGAGTTTTCCGGCTTGCTCCCCGGTGAATTCAGCGAAGCAAACGTCGGTTTCGGCCTCTTTCCTGGCACATGGCTAGTCCCTCCCGGCATGAATGATGAAAACTTAGAAGATGTTGGCAAATACACCGACGTCAAGCACTGCAAGTTCCTCGTCGACTCACGCTTGCCGTCAGCGACGACGACCGTCCTCGAGCCAGACTATTCGTCAGACACAGAACAATGGGAGAAGCTGAAGTGCGTCCCTTTTCTCGACGCCTCACAGACGCACCTCTTAGGCCGCTTGCTCTATGTTCCGGGTCTTCCTTTCGTCCCAGAGCGGTTTCGTCGAAAGTGGGGCAACTATTGTCTTTTACGGCGTCGAACTCCTAATATGAAGGATGCGTATGCATGATGTACAGAGGATGTCCCAGATGAGCATGGCATGGCAGCAGCCACCGTAGGAACAACGCCAGGAGCTCTTGCGCTCGAGCGGCGTGTTTAGATGGTATATTCCAGCGTTTTGATTTGGTTTTCACATCATCTCAACCTGGTGTCGGAGCAGTCACGACAGCTCCGCACGGTGTCGCGTGTACTGATCGATTAGTATGCAAGCATCGCAAGTATTCAAGGCCTGAATGTCCTATCGCCCTGTCGATGCACCTGAGGGTGCTTGGCTGCTCGAAATGGGTTTGCGAGCTAGCCCAGTGGGGTAGTCTTATCCCCGCTACCATGAGATAAACAGCGTTGACGATACTGGTAGGTTCCGACCCCACACTTCAATCGACTAAACCCTAGCCCCTCGATGGACGTTATCGCGGAGCAGGGTAGCGCGTGCACCGTGAGTTGGATATAGCATAATTCAACGATGTCATATTGTGGAGGTTACCTGACCCTCTCTTCTCTGTTGTAATTTACTTGTCCACTGCTCCTTTGCGTGACGATTTAGTTTATCAAGACGTGCTTTGCTTCCCCAAAAAACCGCCACAATGTCGAATTTGGCTCCACGATTGGTAAAGCACGTGGACACACTTCGCGAAGCCACACGACTCCACTGCACGGAATTTGAACGAGTTGTTAGACAGCATTGCCACACAGCCAAATTCCACCTCGACTCGGTCCTCAAGCACGTCAACGTCCACCCCAAAGCCGCTCTATATGCCAGCCTCTTGCTCTTCACATGCACTTGGCTGCTCGTCACGGTAACACGCCGCCTCCGCACCCGTGCACGAAGCCGAATCACACCGCCCAACACCCCGAATCTCGAGAAACGCTCACCCTTCAAAGCACCAGACAGACCACCCGGAGGTACCGGTACAAGCGCTGGAACTTATCACATGCATGCTAACAAAATATAGTATGGCCACCATCTACATTCACTCGGCCAACTGCTCCTCCTTATCCAGAGTGGTCCATTACAGCCACCAAACCCCTACCCTACCGCCCGTTCCGCCATGGCCCAAAGTACAATATCACCATGGGACTGCGCACCATGCACTGGGATGAATGGATTGAGCTCGACAACCAATTCCTTGACTACCACGACCTCAAAGCGCAACGCATCATTGAGCGCGGCGCAAAATGCTGTCGCACAGCGCCTGAAGCGTTTGACGCCGCCATCGAATTACTCGAAGAATTATGTGCCTATTTACCGGAACGGTATCCGAGCTTGTACCGCAAGACGGGTGTCGGGATGGAGAACCTCGTCACTGGCGAGGCTTTTAATATTGTTGAAAGACCACTGAAAGAAGATCCCATGGCGATGGCGGGCCGGCTTGTACAGGATGATCTGGCGATTATGATTGAGAAGAAGGACGGTCAGTACTATCTACTTGCGGGAAGCATTTTGCTCGCCGGGTTCTGGAGATTGGAAGACAAGTTCGGCATGCCGTTGAGTGAGATACACACGTCGGGGGATGTGCCGGGATTCAAGGAAAAGTTGGAAAAGGTGAGTGCTAGCTAAGTGTGATGTGATTGTGGAACCTACGTGCTTATCTGGTGCAGGGCATGTTGAATTTCTTCCGAAGGATACAGCCACAGTCTCCTGTGTTGCGAAATAATTACTTCATCCAGGTCGACGACAAATTAGCGTGGAGCGAGAGTATTGGGCCAGAGGATAGTGAAGGAATTGGTTGGTTTACTGCGGAGAAGAACAAGGCGATTGAGAATCACTGGTTCAGGAGCGAAAGGCAAAGTTTGAGGCGGTACGTTGATTTTGACTTCTCGACCACTGTCGCCTTCTAGGTAGTTGTGGGGTAGTGGCGTTGGGTTGCGTCAGCATGATCGACAGCACCCTTGGGAAGATGAGTGATCCAGCGCTGACTTTGCGCGACAGACTTCCACGATCGGGTGGTGTAGTTTTCACCATTCGGACGTATTTTCACCCCGTGGTGGATATCTGCAAAGAGCCATACGTACCCGGCAGACTAGCCAGTGCCGTACGCAGCTGGGGTGACGATGTCAGCAAGTACAAGGGAAAGGAGAGATATGGAGATGTGTTGCTAGAGTATCTGGACAATATGCATGAAGAGCAGGTGAAGGACGGCTTAGACTTGAGTCGGGAGGAAGAAGCGCACGGATATCCATACTGACAGGACCAAGTTCTCTCCGGGTGTGGGAAGCCTAATGTAAGCGTACATTGCTCGAGGCTGCGTAAGTCATAATCCGGCTTGAAGGCTCTCGCTGCACTACAAAATTTACTTCGGACTCTGAAGCTTTGTGCGAATATTGGTGGCGCCGAGATTTGTGGCCCCCACTGTGGTTGGACTTCGGACTTTCCAAGCTTTGTAAGAGCCAGCATCTCCTGTGAAGCAGCCATGTGGGTGAGACATGTATCAACATACACAAATCACCAAAATTTGTTTACTGATCCGCAGAATCACGTCGGGCAGTTACAGCGTATTGGTGGGGTTCTAGTTGACGGCGGACATTTGCAGCTGTCATTGATTTGACGGTCTGTCTAACGCTCGTTTTCAGTATCAAGGCGGCCCTGATCGCTATCATCGCCATATTGGCAGGCTGCAGCCTGCCCATCGACAATGTAGAAGTGAGGCTCACGCACGTGGGAGGCCGATGCTGAGCCGTGGAGGGGCACAAACCTTATTAACATGAGTCGTTCGCCATGCGCGTGCGCGTGCTTCTGACATCAATTTGAGTTCAGTCCAGCGCTCTAGCCTTAGCCTCTAAAAGACGTCATGCAACAGACTGGACGGCGCGATCGGAATAGTTTCTCGTTTGCCAGGCGTGGCCGCCTGAGCACTGTTGCTGGAGACATGCGAGATGCACTGAGGGAAAGGTGGGCAAGAGAGTGCTCACTCACGGACCCCCGGGCGATAAAGTATGCATTGTTCGCCAGAAGAGACCAAGGCAAATTGTGTCTTTGCCGCTTCTGAAGGGGAAGCCCTGTTTCAGCAGCTGCGTCCGGTGTGTGCATGACTTCGCTAAGCTTGCCTATTGCATGCGTTCTCTCTTCAAAAGCATGGTGAGAAGCCGGATGTTCGTGGGTCGACTGGGCATCCAATGATTGCATTTGGACCAGGATGATTGTGTACATTGTGTACAACAGCCGAAAACATGCGCGTCTGGCAACTCCAGAGCACAGAGAGGAGCGTGACTCGAGTGATGAATCACTCGGCTGTGCCAGCAGCAAGAAAGCCGTTGGGTGCGGGAAGGATGAACCTTCGCCATCTCGTGGCACAGCCAGGAGGCGCTGGTTGGAGCGTCTGGATTATGGTTCCGACGCGAAGGCGAGCGGAGCGTCGCCGACCCCTCGCTGCAGCTAGTATTTGGTGTTTGTTTGGCGGGCGGTGGCGGCGGATGGAAGGGCGGATGCCCGTTTGTGCCAACACCTGACGATGAAGCAGCCAATTTGGAGGCGGCACACGGGTAGAGGCCTGCAAACACTGCTGGGCTGCAAAGTCGCGGGCAGGATGGCAGGTGGAGAGGCATTGCGGAGAGGGCCCAAAGGGGCATGGCGGCGATGCTTTGGGCAGAGACCCTGGTCGCGTAGTGCATGGCTGGGCGCTGAGCAATAATGGAATGGTACAGGGCTGCTTCGACTTCAACCGATGTTGTCGTCCTCTCCCAGATCGCTCTCAGACTGGGGCGACTGCACAGTGCACGCAGCCTCTGGCCATGTTCCGCTCTCGCCTTTGCTGACAGTGCAGCCGCGTCGATTCGCTGTGGGCCCGTTTCGAGTGATGGGGCAGGATGTCGTTGCCGGCAATGCAGCAGAATGCGCTCCCAGGGCCAGGCTCCCCGGCCGCCCGTCACCGTCACCGCGACTTTGCGCCCAGCACGCAGAGCGCAGACATCACCCGGACGCGCGCCGACGACCAGCGCCGCCTGCGACGAGTGAAGGACTCGCGCGAGCAGCTCAAGAGCCGGACACGCGCGCGGGCAGCATCGAGCGGCACCATTGAGACGAGCGCCTCGACGGGCGCCGGCCGCTCCTACACGGTCGCCAACGTGCACAACGGCGTCATCTACCTGAGGTACGAGCTATTAGAGGTGGTGGTGGTCCATCGTGAGGGATGGGCGTGGGAAGGAACGACCCGGCCGACGACGAGGAAGAGCAGGACTGCGGCAGGAAGGAAGGAAGGCACGACGGGTCGCTCTTGCCCAGTCTGCCCTCACTCCCACTCCCTCACCCACTCCCTCGCTCCCTCACGCCCTCCACTGCACAACAACACAGCYACTAACGTCCCCTCGCAGACCCGTCGTCCGCGCCGGCAACACGCGCCACCAGCCACAGCCAGAGCCCTTCGTCTTCCCGCCACAGACGCCGCCCGACAGCGCGACGCTCGACCCGCAGCACCGCCCGACGAGCAATGAGTGGGAGCACAGTCTGTACGGCTCGAGGACACCGCGCTCCGAACCCACGCCTCCGCCCCCACTACCACTCCTGGGGGCAGACCATGCCTCCCCGCAGCACCCGTCCGCAGCACCCACCACCGGCGCGCGCGCCCTCGCCCACGTCCGCTCGCACTCGTTCAGCACCGTCGACGAGCACACGGTGACGTCGCTCAGCAACGAGCCCGGCACCTTCAAGGTCGTCATTGAGCGCGCCCCCTTTGGCCGGCCCAAGACGGCCGACACGGGCGCCTTCCCCCTCCTGCAGGTCCCCATCCCCAACTACCGCCTGGGCACCCCCCGCTTCAGCACGCGTGGAACCGTCGACCTGCGCAGCTCAGTGTATACGCGCGCTTCCGCTTCCGCCACCGACGACTTCGCCCATTCGCTGCTCACCCCGCAGCGCGCCGGCACCCACTCCTTCCTCTCGTCCCGCCCGCGTTCCGACGCATACTCGCCCATCCCTCTTCGCTACCGCGCCACCATGGACCGCCCTCCCATGCCCACGTCTGCGCCCTCTTCGGCGCGCGTGTCGCATGTGCCCATTGGCCCACGGCTCTACGATGCCCTCACCTCCAACCCGGACGACCGCGCTGTTGTCCGCTTCTCTCCAAGTGGAGAACTCCTCGCCGCTATCCCCTCCCGCCTCGTCTCTCACATCACATCGCCCAGCTTTCTCGACTACGAACTGTTGTCAGATTTCTTCCTCACCTTTCGCGCCTTTCTGAGCACCAAGGATCTTGTGGCATATCTCATCGCGCGGCTTCGCTGGGCTGTGGACAGACAAGATGACTTTGGCCGCATCGTCAGAGTCCGCACTTTTGTCGCACTGCGGCACTGGATCTTAAACTACTTCGTCGACGACTTCGTGCCCGTGTACAAGTTGCGAGTCCACTTTTGCGATCTCGTCAACAGCCTATACGCTGATCTGCGCCGCCGCGAGGATGGCGGTGGTGGGGACATCAAGATCGTGGGCGAGCTGAAGAAGTGCTGGAGACGTACCTGTGCAAACTACTGGGAAGTCGAGGACAGCATCGCCCAAAACTCGGCCGACGAGGATCTGCTTCCTGGTGGACAGGCCGAATCACAGACATCCATCGACGAAGTCCCACAGGGCTTGGCAACGCCCACTACGCCAAAACGCCAGGGCATTCGTGACACCAAGGAGACAGCAGGCTCCAATCCCAGCGACCAGTTCGCCAGTCGTCACATGGAGTGGGCGCAGAGAGCACGTCACACACCTCAAAACTCGATGAGCTCGCCGTATGTGCCATCCCAGGAATACGACACTGTGCCCGTTCCCCTCTCTCCAGCGAGTGAGCAGAGTATGCACGTTCTTTCTTGTTCCATACCGATGCGAGGCCTGAACAAATCGGAACAGGCCATCGACTTGCCTCTTTATCCACACCCCGTTCCGGCGGGAACTGCTCGAGTGGCGGCAGCTCCTCAACAGGTACCCACTGCCAAGAAAATGCACCGTCCAGCGCATGCGCACAAGCGCAGCGGAAGCTTTTCTGACGCGCTGAGGGACAGCCGTGCCCCGTTGTCAATACCAAAGTACACTTCCGCAGAAACAGCCGCATCCGTCGTTTCAAACATGCCCGGCACTCTCGTGCGCGGCGGATTGTTCCAGCCCGGATCACCCTATGTTGAAATGAAGAGTCTCAGGCACGCGCGATCTCACGTTCGGCTGCAACCCGAAGAGAACCAAGCAAATGAGCCCGAAAAACTAGTCTACCCCAGCAGCCCAGGAATGAAGAAGATCTTTGGTAGCGTGCGGCGAGCCCTCAGCACCAGACAGGCCCTTGGCACAAGTCCATATATGGGCAGCCCTGCGCACCAACGACACCCCCACTCAGGACACTCCTCATCCGGCACTGTCTCGACAGGTTCTGGTGGAGTGCAAAAACGCCGAACTCATCGAACGCGTCCGCAAGTGCGTATCGATTTGCTAGCATCTCGGGTGGCCGAAAGCTTCCGAGATGCGGTTATCGAGCAGCTGGAGAATGAGGGGCGACACCGGCACAGTACGAACCCTCCTGACCTCGGGGGCTTTGAGTTTGAGTTTGAGAAGCGCGGTACCCCTGTTCCGGAAGAACAGGACAGGTCCCTTCCGCATCACGATCCCCGAGTGCAAAGCGCCATCACAACTGGCAGCAAGTCGATCCTCATCATAGACGATACAGGAGCCCCGCCGCTTCCAGTCATGTCAGGCGCGTTACCAGCCGAGTCACAGGAGATTGCGGGTGACACTGTACCAGCACACCTCCATGAACGAGGGATCTCCATCGACGCACGAACACCAGATGGCAGTATCCACGAGGTTCGTGATTCCGAGCTCTACGATGATGTGCAAAATCCAGCGGCAGAGGAACAACGCGTAACACGGGCCGCCACGCAGCGGCCTGCAGCAAGGCACAGGAGGTCAATGTCGGAGGGTCGCGAGCCAGAGCATATGCACTCATTCAGGCGTCGGGGATCTACCAAGACGTCGATTGCACGAACTGGATCGCTGCGGCGACACGCCTCGTACAACAGCGTGCTTAGCCGCCGTCGAGGTCCTGACAGCTTCGCAACATTCCAGACAATGTCATCCAACAATGACCCATTCTTCTTGGACAAACCGGCCAGTGGAGTTATCACACCTGCGCGGCAGCTTCGGCGTCGGCCGGGTGGCGATCTCCGCGCAGTCGATAATGTTCACGATCTCGAACAGATGCAACGCCCTCACTCCACTGGATCCGTTTCGAATCGGACTCATTCTGTGACCAACTCTGTCATTCTACGATCTGATCGCTATGGCGACCCATCGCTGGAACCCAACAACCAGCCGGAGCAGGTTCAAGCTGAGGATGAGAACGAGAACCCACCCAAGAAACCGATTTCATTGGTCGATACGCATTCCTCACAGCCGAATCTTCGGCCTTCTTTCGAAGTTGAAGTTGCCAAGCTTGCAGCCTTGCCGGACGACACAGATGATGAAGGTGGTGTCGAATCAGCTCTAATGAAATTGGAAGGCCGTTATGAGAAACGATCACCTAGCAATGGATCACCACGAGATACTGTCGAGCTCGAGGTGTACAGGCCAAGCGGTGCTCCAGCTGACAATGTAAGCCATGGGGACTATCAATCAGAACACGATGCACCGGACAACACTGATGACGACTTGCATCGTCCTCTTGCACTTACGGAACAGGACAATCAGCATATGTATCGATCATCAGCAGAGAACTTTAGCCGCCGAGTTCCTGCTGTTAGTTCCCAAGGAGGCTCCGAAGACTCCTATTCTTCAGTGCCGCTTCTCGACCGTGGCCTGAGCGGCATGACCAATCCTCAACGAGCGGGAACCCTCGAAACTATGCGATCCTCTGCAAAGCCTTCACCACTGCAGCTGGCAAGTAATTTAACTCCTCAGACCACACATACACCGCCCAATGCATCGCCAAATTCTTCTGTTGAGTACGTTGTCGAGACCAGTAGTATGAAACGGATACCGACGGGAGGGACGAGACCTGTATCGTCCGTAGCACGCGAATCTTTCCTACTGGATGAAGATGAAGATTTGAGTGATATGGATACTATAGGCGGCAGGTCGGATGGAACCAGCCATGGCGTAAGAAGCTTTTTCGATGATGAACCAGCGACGATGGAGCGCGAATCCGAAGACCTGCCGACACACCCCATGCGACATCCACCCACACCACCACTCACTGCGCATCGCCTCAACAACACTTTGCCAAATCCAACGGTGTTCGAGCGTGGACTACCTACGCCCGGCTTGACACCCACGGCTTCGAGACCTAACAACCAGTCATTTGGATCACCCCTTCACCTGGCAGCTTCGCCTATAGTTGAATATCATGACAAGCCGGAGGGTTCAAGGGCCTCGGCTACTCACATGCCCTTTGTTCTGGCGTACGACTCTGAAGTCCTCGCCCAGCAGTTTACTGTTGTGGAGAAAGACGCCCTGGACGAGATTGACTGGAAAGAGTTGATTGAGCTGCGGTGGAAGCAATCGTCTCCCCAGATCCGCGACTGGGTTCACTATCTCAGGACCGAGGAAGCCCGAGGCGTTGACGTGGTCATTGCCCGTTTCAATCTAGTTGTCAAATGGGTGGTTTCCGAATGCGTCCTTACAGAGGACATTCACGAGCGTGCTCGGTGTGTCGTCAAGTACATCCACATCGCGGCACACGCGCGCCGTCTCCGAAACTATGCTACAATGTATCAGATCGCAATCGCCCTGATCTCGAATGATGTTTCAAGACTCAGAAGGACATGGTCGCTCGTACCAGCTGCTGAGTTACACATCATGAAGGAGTTGGAAGCGCTTGTTCAACCACTCCGGAACTTCCACAACCTGCGGCTTGAGATGGAGACAGTGACTGTCGAGGATGGCTGCATTCCTTTCATTGGTGAGTGCCTTTGCGACCCCAGCGTAACTTCAACCACTAATAAACTTTCAGGTGTTTACACTCGCGATCTAATCTACAACGCTCAAAAGCCAGCATTCATCGATGCGCCACCTGTAGATGGCGAGCGACTCGTGAATTTTGAACGACATCACACGGCTGCGACAATTGTCAAAAACCTGCTGCGTCTCCTGGAGGCAAGCTCGAAGTACACGTTCAAGGTCGAACCACACATCATCAGCAAGTGCTTATGGCTGGCTGCGTTGAGTGATGACGAGCTCAATAAACGCAGCCGTCTTTGTGAATGACCAGAACCTCTAGTATATTGTCCCCTTCTGATATTAGCGTTTGGTGGAGCATGATGCATTTCCCCGTCTTGAGTTTCTCTCCTTCCTCGTTCATAATACCCACTGCATGCGAAGCGCGCTGCATCAGCCCGACATGAGTCACGACTGGCGATTTTCTAGTTCTTTTGTTGGACACATGCAGTCATTTGTGACTAGAGATGTAATAGCTCACGCTTTTGAAACGTGTTTGTATACGGTACATAGTGCTGGGGTTGAAACATGTACAGGCACAAGCGGCGTAGGCATAGATATAATGACCTAATGTACATTGTTGTATCTTGCAAACAGTCGTCAGCTTACGTGCACATGTTGGCGTCATGTGGCTTACGTGGTGGGTAGGGCTGAAAGTGTGGGTGGGTGCGGACGGAATGAAGTTGCCGGATACGAAGGCAAGATGACCGACAAGCCTCATGATCGCTGCCGTCCCCTGCCACGGGCAGCCTTACGCCTGGCGCAGTAGAGGAATCAGCATGGCGTTTCCCATCGCCCATGCCTGGCACTGCTCAAACAGCATGGGTAGACGACGGTCGAAGTTGCACCGCCGCTGTTTGCTCGTCGTACATCAGCGATTGCTGCACCCTTTTCGCTCGCTGCAGGCGCGTTCAAGTGCACCGTTAGCAAGCGTCGACAAGCTTCACCAAACATTCCCGGCCAAGTCGGCCGTCACGGCAGCATCGGCACAATGGCTTCAAGTCTGCATCGCTCCAAGAGCGATCCACCACCACCTATCACCGTCGAGGACACGGCGACGGGCGAGCCTCCGATGCCGAGCCCGAGTCCTACGCAGATGAATGGTATGTTCATGTCGGACTCGCCTTTGGCAGCATGCTATGCTGTGCCGTAGCAAGGGCTGACTCTCGAAGCACCGGCTCGCTCCTTCACCGCCTACGAGCGCCCGACCTTTGACCGCTCCATGTCCCAGGCCTCGGATCGCGGGGACCGCCCGCGCAAAGGCACCTTTGGCTTTGGCCATCGGCGCAAGCACAGCCCGAATGTCGAGTGGAAGGAGCGATGGACCAAGGATACGTGGCGGCAGGGACGCGTGCTGCTGATTGACTACGTGACCAAGGAGCACACGGGAGAGGGCAGGAGGAAGATTGTGTCGCAGGAGTTCTGCGATATCGACAGTCTGCGTCGCTTCTACCGCAAAGAAGACCTTTCTGCGCAAGCCGCCCTGCGCGTCATCCACGTGCAAAACGCGCCGTGGGCCACCCGCTTCCTCCTGCGCAAATTCAACATTGACGCGAGCGACGACTTGGTAGGCACCACTTTTGGGCGCTGGGCACGGTACGAGCAACCGCAGCAGCGAGGCGGCAAGCCGGTGCTCAACGGCAAAACCTTCAGGACCCAGCGCGACCCGTGGCGGGGCATCAGCCGGGCCGCCTTCGGATGCGACTACCTGAAGCACTACCAACGGCAGTCCATCGACCCGCCGGGCATCAAACCAATGATGGAGCTCAATCACTACGACCAAGCGGACCAGCCTTGCTATGGCTTCGACGTGTACGTTCAGCGCCTCTCCGTCTACGTGCAACTCAGCGATGGCAAGCCTGGCCAGGCCGTCGATCCTGATATTCCAAATCCCTACGACGAAGAAGCGTATGAAGAATACCAGCGACTGAAGAAATCCTATGGTAACGTTGACGCGAACGAGCACAAGGAGAAGTACATTCCGAAGCTGAGGACGCTCGACAACAGCAACACCATCATCATCTTTGAGAATTCGCAGTCTGGTTCTGTTAGGGACACTCTGATAGGAGCGCGACAGGAGCTGGAGTCTCGCTGGCGCCGACTGACATTTTATCTGCCGCGCGAAGACATGGACAATGACGACACTCTAGCCACGGAATGCATGGATTTCATCTTGAAGGACATCTTCAAGGCCGTAGCCTACAACTGGAATCGATTCTTGGCCGCCTGTGAAACCCACGTTGGCATCCTCGAAGATAAGAGTAAGTTGTGCAGCTTCGGCCATGTTTGTGAGCTTAGCTGATCATTCAACAGTCTACGATAATCCCGCGGACGAATCCCGGGCACCCGAGTTATGGAAGAATAGCGCCCAGTGGCTCAAGGTGGAGCGACTGCTTTACATCCATGTCGACCTGGTCAGGGAGATGGTCTCGCACCTACACGAATTAGCCTCGGGTGATCCAAAAGACGACGAGCCCTGGCTGGGTTCAGTGCCAGATGAAATTGAGAAGCTGACAGGAAACTGGGAGCGCGACATCATAGGCCCCACCAGCGGCCTGTCAGATCTCATGTACAAATCAGTCGGCATCAGAGATTCGCGACACTCTCTGCAGCTTGGTCTCTCCATGTGGCGCCTGTCCTGGATCACATTCATCTTCCTGCCACTCACATTCACCGTAGGCTTTTTTGGCATGAACGTCAACACATTCTCTGAAAATCCTCCCATCAAATGGTGGTTTATTGTTTCCTTCCCCGTTCTTGCAGCTGTCATCGTCTTGTGGTATGCTGTCAAACACAATCTATCTACGCAGCGCCAGAACCCCTTGCGCAGAGGCGTATACGAATCACTCTACCATGAACTAGCGACTAATCACTCGTCTTTGTGGGGCCGAGAAGGGCCACGATCGGGTATCATACCAGTCGGTTGGTGGAACGGTATCAAGTGGCAACTTGTCACGACATGGTTTAGCGCAGAGAAGTTGCAGCCTCCAAAGAAATACGATCCTGTCACTCAGGAATTCGGTGCTTGGAGTCGTTGCAAGCAGTACCTTGTTCGAAGGTGGCTCGCAGACCTGCCCGTCATGCCTGCCGCTGCAACACTTCCTACAACAGCGAAAGCCAACGATGTACCATTTACTGCGAGCTCTAGCATGAACAAAGATCTCGGCGCAGTTGGCGAGCTCCTTGCAATCGCCACACCAGTCGCAATCGCTGAGCTTGATCCAACAGCAGCAAGTAAAATGCAAAGTCGCATCCCCATTGAGCGCTTGCGTAGCCTCAGTCCGACGCGAAGCGAGGGTGCCGGTAGCACAGGAAGGCCAAGTAGCTCAGGTGGCAATTCTGGGGTTATGGTTGAAGAAAAGGGACCTAGCGAGGACGAGAGGAGTGGAGATGAAGACAGTAAAAGACAGGCAAAGGAGCGAGAGCGCAAGAGGAAGGAAAGGTTGAACGTGCCATTTCAGACCGCGTAGACGTGAAGTAGCGACAGATGCCCTGCGCATAATCTTTCGCAAAACGAATGCGTTCCAATTTACGAATGATGCAGCGTGCCTATGACATGTAGCGCATGAGCTAATACAAAGGGGCTGCTAATATGCATGGCCACGTTCATGCCTAAACAACATTCAGCATCTTGACCCCTAAAGTGAGGCTCTTTGCACTGATTCGACAATGCCATCTTCAGTGTACCGATCAGACACATGAGCTGACATGCGGCCCGATGACATACCCAATAACAGCTCAATCGCGCCACCCTTTCACCGGAATCGCTCAGCTAAGCACCGAGCCCATCATTTAATTTGCCAGCGGTTGTGTGCGGTGCAGTGAAGGACTAAACGCCTGGCCAACGAGCTTCTCGACTCGACAAGGCTGAACATGCCGTCCAACTGCCAACTCATGAAGCATGCATGCCCCGCGTCTTTGACATGGAGGCCAACGCACACGTTTTGAGCCTCATGGTGGATGCGGGCGCTGTCATGGGCATATATGGAATGCGCCGAAGGGGTGAAGAGGTGTATCTTGTCGTCGTGGATTTCTTCTTGGGGTAGAGAAGCAAGATGTCATTCAGCGAGCATGCAGTTCGCACCGGGGTCGAAGGAGTGACGCCGATGCCACTAGACAACAGCGAGTCAATCAAATCAGAGCAAGAGTATGAGGGTAATGCATGTTTGTCGGAGAGATCGTAAGTCATTTGAGACATCAGCGACCAGGCAGCAGACCGCTCATATCCACAATTTAGTCCATACGCAGACGCCGAAATCATCACATTGCACGTTGGGCCGGATGCGACTCGCTTCGAAGTTCATGGCACCATCCTTAGCCAGAGTGAAGTTCTAGCCGCCAAATTCGACTCCTTGAGCTTCGTCAAGCAGCAGATCTTGGTGCCAGAGCTTGACGAGTCAACGGCACATACCTTGGTGCACTACCTTTACACGTCAAAATACCAAGCCCTCCGCGTCCCAACACAAACTGGACAGTCTACCATGCACAATTACAGACTCGGTACTTGTGTATACTGTGCCGCCGTACAGTACAAACTACCCGGCCTCGCCGAGCTTGCAAAAGAGAAGATCGCAACGTTTGGTGAAGACGTGAGCATTTCCCACATTTTGGGCATTGCAAGAGACGATGCATTCCCAGTGCTACCGGACAATGAGACATGGTACCCCGAATATCTCCAAGACGTGATCACGCGCACAATGGCGGAGGATCCTGAGCCTTTTCGACGACCAGACTTCATCACTCAGGTCGAAGGGAATAGCAGGCTGCTTCAAGTCGTCTGGAAAACAGTCATGAGCAATTTCGCAACGGTGCCGACGACTCCAAGAATATCGAAAGAGGACAATGCGGCTCCTGTCGTTGAATCAGCGCCGGCCAGCAGTTCCCCGGATCATCAGATGGTTGAGGAAACTACGCAGGGGGTTGCAGATGCGAGCGAAGTCCCACCTTCCATCAGCGAGACTCCAGAGGTACATGCGGTGGACCCGGATGCGACGAGATCTTCCTACGCTGAAAGTGCAACTACCCTCAACACAGCACATGAAGACGCGTACAAGCTCGACGACATTGAACCAACAGTCGAAACACCCCAGACCTTGGAACCATTCACGGACGAAATCGGCTTCGAAAAGAGCAAGATGTATCAGCTTGGCAGAAAGGATACGAGCTTAGAAGTGCCTGTTCAGGCTCCCGCCATCGTTGAAGCAGAGCGGCCAACGCATAAGCGCTCGGATTCTGTGATGCAGCCAGAGGCCGAGAAGGTTGATATTGCTGATGCGAAGGCAGAGGGCGAAGGAGGCGATGTGGCTGATGATTTGGCGCCTGTGGTAGTAAATGGGTCGAATGAGGCGAATGTGGTGACGAAGAAGAACAAGAAGAAGAAGACAAAAAAGTCGTCCATTATGTTCTAGGCGTACGCAAAACATATACAACTGTGCACTAGTATCTCAGAATTGGCTCCAAAACTAGTATTCCTTATGGAACGAACATGTCGCGATGCTAGCTTTGAATCAGTGAGGTCTACTTCTCACGCTCGTAGATGCCTTGAAACCCAGTGCAATCGTGTTGTCATAAATCCGATGGGCCGTTTCGGGCAGCCTGAAGCCAGCGTTTCGCGACATGAGTGTGCGTCGTTCGCTAGGCCGAATTGCGTGAGCCGACAACCTCTACTCTGAACAAAGTCCTTCATTTCCATTGGTGTGGCAGCTGGACTCCGACCTTACGGATACCCGACAGAAACAAGAAGATCCGATGGGAACATCAGCTGATGCCACTGCAATATCACGCTGAAGTCGAATTCTAGCTGCCTCTTCATGTTTTCCATTTCGGATGAAGCACTCGTACAAGCCATGCAGACCCCAGACGTTGTTGATGCGTGCTTTTCGGCGGGAATGGGTCTTGCTGAAACCAAGGTCTTCCAAGTATAGTTTCTCGGCTTCTTGTGTATGACCTTGTTCGAGCAGCAGTGCGCCGAGCGCGTGTCGAATAGGCTGCATCCATAGAGGTGGATCAGCATATCGGACTTTGTCTTCGAGCTCGATGCCGCGACGTAAAATACTGAATGCTTGTTCATAGTTTCCGGCACGATACTCTATTTCCCCCTCGAGCATGGCCGAAGCTACGACCAAAACCGTGTCGGCTTGTGCATTTTGACCGTATAAGCGATCTCTGGGAACAGCTTGGCGAGCTTCTTCGAACGCCACCTTTGGCCGCACGAGCCTCGTCCACACGACCGAGTACGGCTAGAGCAATGCCGCGGGCGTACTTTACATTCGCGGTAGCGATGCACAGAAGCTGTTGATTCGAGGGCAAGGCGAGCTCCAAAACCTCATGCCATAGACCGAATCGAATCAGTACATGTGGTAAAGTCACCAGCTGCAATTCGGTCCAATCGACCATGCGTGGTGTCTTGATCGACATGAGCTCCTCGGTGAGAATCTCTGGTAGCCTTTTGGCGGCGTACAGAGCATCTGCACAGCGGCCAGACATCATGGCGGCGTACGCCAGGGCATGAATGTTGTGCGATCGATACGCAGTATACATAATCGATGTGCTCTTTGCTTCCGCGAAATACCTGTCATCGGAATACATCGCGTCGTAGTTGGAGTCCACGGATCTTCGGTAATCTCCACAGGCAACATCAATATGTGTTGCCATGTGCTGCATATGAGAGCCGTCTGGCACGGCGCGACGGAGTTGGTCAGCGGCAGGAAGAGCCAGCTCGGGATACGGCGACATCTCCATCAAGTGAATGTAGAGATGACAGAGTCCCGGATGAGCTCGACCCTTTGGTTGCTTCATGCCTTTTTCCAGTGCTGTCCTTGCTTCGGCTACATCTGTCCCGGTGGTCTTTCCTGTATCGAGGTCGTAGAGCGCACGTGGACGGGTACACATTATTGAGTCGGCATATAACGCAGCTACATCAACATCGTCTCCAAAGTCTCGATATACCGAGCTCATGACATCTGCGTATGCGTAATTGAAAGACGACATGTCCTCTGGAATCGCGGAAGTGCTGCTTGGGAACCGAATGATAAGTGCAGCGATCAGAGCTTTCTCCAGGGGAGTGGCAATCTGAGCAGCCTCTTCGGGGATATTCAAAGCATCAAGCGCCTTCTTGACAGTATTCACCCGATCTTCCGTCGTGAAGAGACGCCACTCCTTATTGTAGTTCGGACCGATAGCGTAAGCTATTCCCCAGTACGCCATCACGAACTTGGGGTCGAGCTCAGTGGCTCGCTCAAAGCAGTGCAAGGCCGCTTCATGGTTGAAAGAATAGCACCAGACAAGACCACGATCAAACCAGGCCTGGGCCTCCTCTGATGCGGACGTCGCCGCTCGACGATATACTCCGAGATTGTAATAGGGAGTGCTAGTCTTGGAAGAGATATCAGTACTGCTCGAGTTAGTTGTGAATCCAGTCGTCTCAGCGGCATTACAAACTTCATCGTTGGTTTGCATTGACATGCGTCCTCATTATCGACGTGTCGAGCGTTTTGCGTGCCGTTCATGTGCTTCCAGGCCGCCCTTGAGCTCAATATCCTAATAGTCGGCCAAGATAAAAGTGCGTGGCAGCATCGGCTAGATGATATATCCTACTGAGCGTGATTCTGGGTTATTGATGGTTGTGAATCGTGGGATTGTCCTAAGAAATGACGTGCTTGCTAGATGCTAGGCGTCATGGGCGACAGATCTTTACATGAGCGGTCATGACCGCTGAGGGAAGCAAACCTGTGTAAATTTTGCCCACGAGTTTGTTCAGTCGTAGTCTGTCTGAATCGACTAAAAGCTAATGGATCGGTGTAGTTGATCGTTTGATTACAAAACGGGGCCGAGGCGTTGGGCGCATGATACCCCGCTTGCCGGAAAAGGCCATACCAGCATCGGTCTTGCAGGCTCGTGGAAGCGTCGTCCTTGCCGTTCTTGAAGTTCTACGAACGTCTAGTAATTACCATCATGCTGCCGTGGTCAGATTGGTTGTTATTGGATGCACCAAGAATTTGTCCCATCCTTGATCTGGTTCGGGCATGTCTTCACTGCAACCAGATCGAACGACCAAGGGCTGCGAGAGCCACACGTCTTGTCAGCCATTCGTACAAATTGGGCTACCACGAATGAGAGTCCAGCTCATACCAGCACTAAATCTCTACCATTTACCGCGAGCGCAAACATTGAGGTAATAACACTCAAAACCGATTCCGCATGGTCGGACTCGAGATTCCCAACACTCGGACAAGCAAGCTTGACCGGGTTCGCCCGGAAAATATATCGCTGCCTCTGAGCCCATGTTGAGAAAGAATTTGATCTCTCGATATTGGCGGAAGGCTGGATACTGGCGTCTCACCAGATGGTGAGCAGTTCTTCGTGGACGAACTCATGCATCGATATGGCGCACACTTCTTTGCTGCCATTACTGGAGGTACGTCTTGCGACACGATCTGCCGAGGTCATGCGAAGGCAATCGCTGAGGTGTGGGTTCCTGTGAAAGCGAGGTTGGCATTCCAACTTTGCAAGGTGTACAGTGAGGCACTTGCTTTGCCGCGTAACTGTGCACATTCGGTGCCAGCTTCTGTCGGAAATCGAAAGGAACTTTTCCATCCACTGGCGATCCCTCCGATCTCTTTTGACTTCTGTGATGATCGTAGGCCTACGTCCTTGTCAAGATCACGATCCCACTCCATTCGTTCCTCCATCTTGCTTTGTCCTTGACCCTACAATCAACTTTCCAACCCGCTAAGTCGCCAGAGCCAACAGTTACTCTTCTACACTCTTCGATAATGCATTCCCTAGTCCGAGGAAGCAGCAACGCTGGAGCGTGGTTGGGCGCCCACGCTAGCTCACATACGACAAGCTGCAACCTAGGCATGGTCCCCAAAGAAGCTCGTATAAGGCTCGGGTCATCAATTTCATTTGAAGCAAGCGAGAAGACAGAGTCAGGTAGGCTCCGTTTCATGTACGTCCGCTCTAAGACCAGGTTCACTATTTCCTGTCGTATACGAGATTGGTTCGGGGAACGCAGGATAGAATGCAACACATCGCACGACGCAACAATGGTCGTGGAAGGGAGCACTCTATAGAGAGCCTCGATAGCTTCACTGCGGAGCTGATGTGTCGTCAAAAGAATGCCGTTGGTTTTGTGGAAGGAGATGCTCTGGTCACAACCCTTCGGAACCAGTCGAAGCCTGTCGGGGAGAACATATGGGTAGATAAGGTCCCTCAATTCGCGCGGTAGGTCCAGTAGGTTATGAGCAGGCATGATGTTCACCCCTTGATGATCGAATCAGCACCAACCTTCAGACTCGGACACCAACGTGAGGTTGGTGGCCATTAGGCGCCGCGATGGGAACGCTGTGTTACCTGTGTAGACGTCACTTCCCCACTGACTTGCAGCAGCGGGACTAGCCGAATGCCGGGATCTTGCGCTACCATACGACTGAGCCTTGTTCCTCCTTCCACCACTTGCACGCGAAATGGCTTTTTATCGCACTTGTCTCGCATTCTTCGGGATTTCGCGCCATCGGTCCCGGAGTGATGCAGCGCATTGTTCCAAGAAGGTTTAGCTCAATATTCCCCGCGGTTGGTCATCCCGCAGGTGGCTTAGACCGTAACCCTTCATCTTCGGGACCATCACTCCAGTATCGAGACAACCTCAATTCACGTAAAGCGATCTTCCAGAGCTAGACAGCGCTCCTTAGTTGTTGTTTTTGGCCACACAAGTCGACCGACAAATCTAAACGGGTTTTGAAGAACCGTGCAACTGGCTTTCCTATGCGCTGATATCTCGAGAAACTGTTTCAGAATCCGCTGCACCCGTCTTTTGCAGTCTTGTCGAGGATTTCATCTTTGAATATAGACAGCAAACACTCTTGGATTTACAATCAGTCACGCCGTCGCATCGATTACGCACTTCGCCAGGACCGGGGCACCCACAGGAACTCATTGGTCTGGTAGAAGCAAACAATATCTGAGGCCTCTCGAAATCATCTTACGACCAGTATATCGCAGAGTAAAACCCTCAGAATGGCAACGCCATTTGTACGACTGTATGACAAATCTCGCGACTTCGATGGCGGTCTTCATGTGGCACGTCCCACTCAACATCATGACAAATTGCGCTAATGTCACAGGTAGTTCTTTACGACTATAGATCATGGACTTGACTGGGAACCAGCTCGCACGATAGGCTCATATCTATGGTACAAAGCATACGTCAGCTTGACACCCGACACCTGCTTCGTGCTGGACGATGGCGACGGACATGTCGTTGGATACTGCATTGGCACACCACACACAACGTCGTTCGCAGAGCGCTGGCGCAATGTATTCGCCCCGATTGTTGATCCGGTATTAGTGCCAGATCCGGAAGTGCAATCAGACAACCCACTCATGGAAAGAGACGATGTGAAAGGTTTCAGACACGCCGTGTATAACGGGACTTGCAGCATGCTGCAATTGTGGCCAGATCTGTTGCAGCAGTATCCAGCGCACATGCATATCGATCTGCTGCCAGAGTATCAGAGAAAGGGTCATGGGACAGCACTTATCAACGCCTTCTTCGAAGCTGCCAAGACCCGCGGTGCAAATGGAGTGCATCTAGATATGGTCAAGCACAATGTTACTGGGAGGGCATTTTATGACAGAATCGGCTTCCGGATCTGTCCACAGGTGATGGATGGAGGAGCCAGTGGCCGGACAGGAGAAAATGGAATCGTCGTGACGCTGGTGAGAGATTTGGCCTGACTGTTGCAAGGGTAGGATCTTTCGCGTGTACGTCATATCTACAGCCTGACCACATGTCAACGTTGCACTACAGGATGTGAGGACACGTATCAAATTGCCTCACTCTGTCCAGCAGAGGTGACACGCTGCAGCCAACGCAGATGTCTCCGAAAGTTGGGTATATAGGCCGTTCCCTGGTCTTGCAACATGATACCATTATCGATCATCTTCCGGTTAATCAAAAGCATGAAATCCGAAAGTCCTAGAGAGCGGGCGCGAGCGCAAGCATTGACGAAGCCTGAGATAACCAATTACCATGTTCATGACCAGACTCCGCCTTGCTACGAGCTGCCAACGCGATCAAATAGTCCCCAGGAGCGCCCACAGGCCGTGGCCCTCATTCACAGTCTTCACGAGCCTTGTCGGTATACTGATCAAATACAGGAAAACGCCTTTGTGAATAGCACACACCAGCTTCTCGATGCTTCCAGCTACACCTCTGCCGACAGGGACATGTTCACTGATGTCTCGGCTGCCATGTCTCAGCTGCGGCTTGCGATTGAAGACGCAAGCGCTAGCATCATAGAGAAGACGATGGAAACCAGGCTCGAAGAGCGCATGCTCGAGAGGCTGTGGGATGAGTTCTTCGTGCTCCAAACTAGGGATACCACGAATACGTCCCGGCCCATGTCCTACGACGACTTCGTCGCTTATATAGGCGAGCAGCATCTCGACTTCCTGCTCCATTACATTGATCAACTCGATCAAGAAGCGGACTATGCGGTGGCACCGACGAGCGATCCGAATAAGAAGCGCTGCAAGGTAGGTCGGCCGAAAGGCAAGATCCTGAAGAGGGACCATGGCGACGATTTGAATCGTGGGCTCTGTTCGATGCACTGTTGCGAGGACGGCTTCATTAATCAAGTGATATGGCATGGAAAGCCACCGTGGGAGTGTTATCCCAAGAACTTGCTAGAGGAGGATGATTAGGTGCAGGCATTAGTTGCGGTAGCACGAGCGCCTTGATCAATTGATGCTGTTCCATCCAAGACCAAGTCCGATTTTCGAAACATGTTACTGTGTAATTCGATGCCCCATGCTTTGGATCTCAGCGCCTGTACACTTCGGAAACTTTGGCACTCGTGCAAAAATATGCAGGTCGATCTGAGGTGTGAGACATTTCCGCCGTGACTTAGATCGTGGTGCATAACTATGTTGCTGAATATGCCTACTTGCACAGCAAGTGACAGCTTCGCAGTCCCAAAAACATGTCTACATGTTTACAATTCGTGTATCAAACAATGCCGGGTCAATTAATTGGGGACAACAAACAGAGCAAGAAAGGAAGCAGATGACTTGTGCTGGAGCAGCAACCCTCCTACTCCTGACGTATCAACAACTAGTCTCATTCTAGGGCAAGTCGAGGCCTGATTAATAAGCGCGTCCAACGCTTTCAGCGCCTTATAAAGCCTGGGAGCTACGTTTGCGCCACGAAGTAACCAAACACTCGGAGCACATGTCTGGTAGCGAACACAATCCACATATCTCTCCTTAGATAACCCGAAAATGAGAGAGATCTATTGTTATTCATGAACTTGTATTGGGAAGAGATTAGAAGGACGCAGAGTGTGAGGGTGTGGAATTGATTGCGTTTCCTTGGAAATTTAGAATACTTTGTACAACCGCTTTATCATTATTCAGACTATGCCATGCTTTGGTGAACCAAATGTTCCACTGCGATAGCTCATTTCGCAACTGGCGAGCGAGGACACGATCCGCGTGCCCACATGTCGGAAGACAACAGCGGATGGTTGTCATCGGAGGATTACATTATCTACTAGAGTTGAGTTCTAGAATGGAGAGAGAGATGGAGAGTCGTTGACTCATTCTGAACCACTACATCACACAAGATATGCTGAGACAACATGCATAAGTCTCACGATGGTCGTAGACTGCTTTACAAATGTCTTATAGAAATTATATTCACCCTCTTTAAAAGCCGAGAGACGCAAACAGTATTTGATTTAGCCGATACAACACGCGATTGCATCTTGTATGCGAAACACAATGATAAAGATGGCATCCCAATCAGATGACTACACAGCTTCCACAGCGACTGTACAAGCCGACGTCGACTATATTCAACCTGTCAGCTACCATTCATCGTCTCATCAAATACAGATTGCCGCCAAGACTTTGGATTCTCGGACCTGCAAGCACATTCTTGAGCGTTCTCGCCACGCTGCAGACTATGGCCAAAACCAAGACCAACCAGCCCTTCGCCTGGCGGAAATGTACCAGCAACTCATCAACCATCCAGTTCGGTGTGGCATAGCATACCATTCGTATCCCAACAAGCCGCCTTCCTCTCCAGCGTTCGCCTCTTTGCTGACAGGGCCATGCCCATCACAAAGTCTTCCTACAAGTCCATCGTCCAGCTGCTACTCTCAGGATGACGTTGAGTGTTCGGTACATACTAATCAAGATCCTCCTACATCTGAACATGCAGATTCTGTTCCCACTGCCGAAGACGACTTGCGCAAGCACCCTGCCTTGAAGAACGCTCGTCGTGCCGGCAGATCGTCTCGCATTCGGGTCAAGCCGATGAAAGCCAAACCGAAGCCTAGCGCCGATATCGAAGTGCTCCGTTGTAATGTTGGAAGTCGGCGCTTACTAGATCAAATTGGCGATGATTACAAGGAGAAAATGTGTTTTGGACATGTTCACGCGAGGATGCCTGCGGATTTGGTGAGAGCATGTCCAATCTGGGGAGATGAGCAGGAGTGGTGGAGGAAATCAAAGGAGGCAAAGTGTATTGGGGTTTTCAACGTCATGTGCTCACTGAAGTCAAGCGTTTGTCTGGTGGCAGCACACTGTTCAGCGCAAGTGTAAAGAGTACTTGAATTAATTGCTTTGAACAGGGTAAGAGAAATACATGAAGTAAACATGCCGCCACAAACCACAGAAGCGCCAAAGACATGAGCAAAATGCATCAATCGTATCTCAACTCATGAAAGTGCGTGCGTTCGTCCCAGAATGAGTAAGCATCTTCACCACATCAAAGATGGCAGCATTACAGCGTCATGAACAAAGCAGCGACCAGCGCAACGATGAAGCTGATTGTCGCACTACCTTGCACCTTACCACCAGCACTGCCGAGTCGGAATCGACCATCTGTCTGTCGGTCGAAAGTGACGTTCTGCGGGATGGTGGTGTTGAGGCACTGTCCGTTGCTGATGTCCAGACCAGCCAGATCATTCGGCTCGCGGAAGAACATGTAGCTCTTGTTGTTGAGGCCCTTGAAGCCCTCGGTATTGTACGGGAACCACATGGATGAGTCGGTAGCTGACGTGTTGCGCAAGAGGATGCACTGGACTTGGTTGGGGTAGTCATGGGCAAGCTGTGGGTAATCCTTCATGACGTCGCTGTTGGAGGTGTCGGCAACGAGCACAAACTTACGCTGGGGGAAGGTCTGGAAGACTTTTCGCAGGAGGAACATGCGGATAGACAGGGTGGCGGAGATGTCGGAGAAGTTGAGCGGGCGGGTATCGAACGAGCCGCCGGGGTATGTCTTGTAGATGAAGTCCATGTAGTTGCGCGTTGCCTGCTCCGGAGTTGTGGTCAGGTAGTGGAAGTGCGTGCTATTGGGCAGTGTGCGCGACCAGTTGGCGTAGATGTCAGGCATGTTGAGCCACGGGGTGAAAGGACGAGCAAAGGAGTTGAGAAGACCTTCCTTGGGATCCCAGATCTTGGTCACGCGCAGGATGTCGTCGATGTCGGAGATGAAGGTGATGCCTTGGGTCGGGACCAGGAAGGCGGTGGCGTTGCCGGTTGTGGTGCCATTGGTGTACACGTTCAAGCGCTGCACGTTGGTCGTTTGGTTACCGGGCAGCAGACCGTTGGACTGAATAGGAACGAAGACATCGAAGTCACCGAGGTCGGTGGTCTCGTATGGCAGTGTGAAGTTCTGTACACCTCCGGGCGCGGGGATGGCGTTGCCGCCGCCAGGCTCGCCGTCGCCGCCTTGCGATGGCGACGGCTCCAGCGAGAGAGAGACGTTCACATCGCCCTGCTGGACGATGAAGATGGACCGCGTGAGATTCCGCGCGTTGGCCTGTTGGTCAGCAGGGAGCTTGCTGACTTCGGTGTCGATCAAGAAGATATTAGCTAGTTCGTCGACTCTGCTTTGCGAGATGTCGGGGATCTTGTAGACGTTGCCGTGGAAGCGGACATTCCAGCCCTGGTCGGTCCAGTTGGCATACGGAGGGACGTTGAGGACCTGAGTGGGCTGCGCAGCCAGATCGCTGTCGCTGATGCCGAGGCTTGACTGCACCTGGGTGCCCGTGGGGAGGCCTTCGAACCAGCCGGGCACGCCTAGAAACGCTATTAGCAACAAGCCTTGGGGGCGGGCCGAGTCCGCCTTGGTAGAGAATGCTTGCCGTCAGTGAAGAAGCTTGGTAGCGCGGAGCCGATGACGCTCTCCCACGACTTGGCGACACCAGCGACGCCGCTCTTGATGTCGTTGATGATGTCCTTCTTCTCCAGGTAGCTGTGGCGGCTGTCGAACCGGATGGCCGCGGGTGTGACAATGGGCGCGCGCGCCTCCACTCTTGCGGGCGCGGGCGTCGCTGCGGGCAACGCGACTGCATTGACGAGACCAAAAGTCGCGGCGAGCAGCAGCACGCTCTGGGTTGCGCGTGAGGAAGCCATGGGAGCTTGTGAGTGTTCAATTGAGCACAGGGGCTGGCGCGACACGGCTTGCGTGCAGACTCGGAGGACGCGGACAGTAGATAGAGCTACCGCAACACAACAACTGAACAAAAGAACAGAGGCAGAAAGAAGGGGATACAGAATAAGAACAGGGACAAGGACTGCGCCAAATAAGGACTGCGCCACTTGTTTTGGCCGTGATTCTCCCCCAGCAGGTTTCAAATTGCATCTTGTTCAGGCCTGCAGGTACCAGTGCCATCCCTGCCACATGATGTCATTCATCGAGACGAATCGATGCGACGTTGCCCAGTAGCGTTAGAACTCCCATGCCCCAGATCCATCCCTGCATCGATCGCAAACATGTACAAAGTGAAGCCTGGAAGCCTTCGTAGAATCCCTGCGGCTTGGAATTGATATGGATGAGTGCGAATACTCCTTTAGGGCCTGCTTTGGACCGTGTGTTGCGGGCTTGACCTACCCTGCGACATCCGTGAGGTAAGACACACTTACTCCGGACCTCTCTCCGACGGCAGTCAGACACCGCGACCACATCAAAGAAGCAGGTTTTGCATTTGCCTCGCGTCTACAATCGTGATCCTCCCACCATCTCACGATGATCGAGTCACACTAGCAGCCTCGTCCTGCTTGATCGTACCGCTTGACCTTGCTGCCGGACCCGCAACTTGCACATCCTGCACATCTCGCATTTTGATAGGCGAGCACAAGTTGGCGACGTCTGCCATGCTCAGCAGACATTGCATTATTTTGAAAGAGGCTCGTATATGTTCCTATTTATTTCGTGTGTTGTCTGTCCTGTGCGACAATGCTCAATCTATCAGTGCCGGATATGCGACACGCCCGGCTAATTGAGCTCAGCGTATAAGGATAGCGCCACCATTTGGGCTTGGAGCTCAGCATGAACCCTCCTCAGAATATCTTCAAGATCATTGAATCTATACTGAACTCAGTAGCCATGCTCCACCGACTCTCATCCCTGGCGCTGGTCCTGCTAGCGATACATGCCCAAAGCGCGTTGATTAGCCTTGTCAGCCGCCAAGCTGACTGCGAGCAGTATGGGAAGTATCCTGAGTATAAAGGACCGTGCGAAACTACGAGTAAGTGACTGTGTTCAGATTTCGAGCTCAATGTGCTTGCTGACTAGAAAGCAGACTGTGGAGCCGGTCGGATCAATTGCTTGAAGCAGGTGCCAGCCATGTCTAGATGTGTTGGTTATCCAGCAGTGGGTGAGTAGACTCTGCGGAAGCGTAGCCAATGGTGACATTGACAACAGCAGGCTGTCCGTACATGGGCTGTTCGTGTTCAAACTACGCAAATTGAGTAGGTAGCGTTGCAGAAGTTCGACGTCTTGCTCTGGCGCATGCTGTGTAGCTTTTGACATGACGTGCATGGAGAGCAATCGATATTATAAAAGCACGTGTACATATAACAATAATAAACCCGAGTCCTTGTTCGCGTATGCGAGTGCTGTGCCGCGCAAAGGTACGGAGGCGTAGACGCGCCGATGCGACGAGAGCCTCGCTGGCGTCTTGGCGTTTCCACCTGGCGTCACGCTCAGGAACCGCGCCGCACACACACGCTGCATTCACTCACCGCACTCTCGTCGCTCTCACAATGATCTATAAATCTCATACTTCGCAGCAGACTTTCTCGTGGAAAGTGCTCCCACCAGTGACTTCCGACGTGCTGAACGCCTACTGGTTCCGCCAGCGAGCTTTACCACCAAACTTTGGCACCTGTCCACCATGAATCGACTCCCACGCGAACTCATTGACAACATCTGCGCATTCCTGCCGAAGGAAGACTTGAAAAATGTACTCACTGTCTCAATGCCATTCCGCTACGCTGCTGAGATGCACTCTGGTGCCTTTGAGAAATTCACAATCGTCGAGAACAATTCCGAGAGGTTCCTTGCGCTTTATTCTGGCCATCGCCTACCGTATCTGCAGGAGGTGATTTTCAGGCCAAGTATTGCCGAACCAGTTCCCAGAAAGAATACCAATGGTTGGTGGGAATGTCGCGTGGATGAGCAAGAATTACTCGCCTCGGACGAGTCCTTCGCGAGACAGGTCAAATTTCTGTTTGACACGCTCAAAACACTAGAAACTAGTGTCAAGAGAGATCCGGCACAGGGTTGCTATCGTCTTACAGTTTACAGCCCAACGAGGAAGGTCGACAGTAACAAGCTATGTTTTCACCATGGTTACGTGAGCTGGCGGATCCATCTTCTCAATCCATGGGAATTGCCAACGGTCTTCTCCGTCCTCTCACTCGAGCTTCGAAATACCAACTGCCGGGACGAATTTTGGCTTGGTGATGAGTTGAAGGTCGACCCGCGTGTTGCCCTTGACCTAGCGACAAAGCTTCCAAACCTCGAAGCTCTAAATCTTCAAACTGGAGCTTACGAATGGTGCGCTACGCGTGGAGATGAGGAACCAACAAGACATTATGAGTGTGATTGGTCGGGGCCACGTAAGTATATTCCCTATCTAGTTCTCTTGATATACGTCATCCGTTACCCAGAAAAGGTTAGCACTATGTGAATATGTGTGAATAGATGTTCCAAGTACTTTTCACTCACAGCACAACTAACATATTATAGGGTATGTTCAAAAGTCCTCGGGTTCAATTGCCATTATATTGGAATGAGCCCAACCTGATGTTCTGGAAAGTCCTGCTAATTTTCGCTTGGTACAGTCGTGATGCTCGACACGACTTTGCCAATGCTGTCAAATGCTATACCGAAGATCTTCCAAGCTCTCTATGGCGAGCTTCCCTGGATTTCTTATATCCACTGGATCGCTCTATTGACTTTGATCACGCCAAGGAACAACCTAATCTCGTGAACCCTGCTAAATGGGATCCATTTAGTTCCAGTCTTCGAATCCTGATTTGCAACCTTCGGCAGCTCCGCTTGCGCGCTGCGATTGACGAAAGCCTTTTTTGGCCAGAAGATGGATCACAGACTTTCGGACCAAATTTGAAGGTACTGGAAATAACTTTCAGGTTGCCCATCCATCGGGGAAGTGGTATTTCCAGGGACCAGACGAAAGGGGTCATGACGCAGTCGGATTCGAGATCACTAGCTCGTCTTACCCCCCCTATCAAACCTCAGAACTTGATCTGGACATGGATTCACTACAAGACGAAGTGGGATTTCCATGTTACACTAGTGGTGGCGCACAATTCCGGATAATTCCGCATGATGCAAACTTAAGACCGCTTCTGGAAGGCTACGCTAAAGCGGCACAGGGGATGCATCGCTTGAAAGAAGCCGCAGTCTGGACAGTACTACGCTGGAAACCGGAATCGGACTCGGACTCTGGATCTGAGTCGAACGACGTTGATGACGACTATGGTGGTGGAGCCTGGGGAATCACGTATAGTGCACCAAAGCTTGCCGAGCCCAAACAATCTTGTCGACTGTTGACCTGGACCGTCGATCGGTGGCGGCCGGATCCTGAACTACACGATGCATTTCAGAGAGTAGGCCGTACGAAGCATGGTGAGACCTTGGAGGAGAATTGGATTAACGGGCTGGGTAGCGAGCGCTCGTTCAGATACTACATGAACCGCCGATGTCCACTTGGAGATTTCCCTCTCGATGACCGCTGACCCAAGAAAGCTCACTGATCAAGGTTTGACACTTCGTTAAACCATTGTCGACTTGGTACACCGCTCGAGGTGGTTGGCAATACACAATGGTCGTATCTGCTCCACCCTCCCACTGAGCACATTCAGCGCCACACGAGGTTTAGCAAAGACGCATTGACAAGGTTTGTGCGACGAGTAAGGACTGAATGAATCCTTTCAATAATCAGGCCTGAATATTCTCGCTATATCCAGCAACACAAGGAGAGAGAGAACAATGAATTGAACACGGTCAGGCTCTAGTATAAATAAAAATGCGGGAGCGAACAAAGCGTTGCGACACGTTACACAGGGCGTGAACTTCCGTATCAATTGTGTGAAGTATGGGGTCTTCTTTTTGAACAATCGTAATTATGCAACTCACACAACTCCAACAAATCTTGGGGATGTCAGCGACATCACCTTTGTTACCAGGAATGGTCGTTACCTCGATGATTCATGGCCGCATCGATGCTTTCGCATAATCCGGACCTCGCCGCATGCGAAGAAGTGAGGTGTAAGTCTCTTGCTGATACCTCCTTGCGGCAGTCATGCCCACCCAGTCTGTGTATGCAAAGGCGTGCTGAGATACGAGCTCGATATCTGCAACGCAGTATTAGTACAGATTTATATCTACAGTCCGAGATATTGACCCACCCTGAACTACCTAGCACATTTTGCCTTCGGGGTCGGAGACGATATAACGACCATAGTTTCGAGCGATGTTTCCTGATCATCCCAAGACTAGAGAACAGGACCATCACGAATACTGTGACTATTGCGACGATTGCTTCTTTCGACCAGGAGGTTTGATTTGTGTCTTTAATTCGAGAGCATATGTCTACGTAATCACTTATTCGACCGTGTTGCACGAAGGATGATGGGCATCAAAGACAGCATTAGAACAGAAAAATGCGGACATGTTGACATACTATTAGAGATCATGACTTAAATCTCAATCGTGCACTTCACAGAGCAGGCGAGGCTTGTAGGACGTATCGTGTTAGAGGATGGTAAATGCGGCTAGGCGAGGGCGGAGAATAAGGTCTAAGGTACTTAATGATAGCATGAATGTATGAGTAGAGAGAATTAGCGACATGTAATACTAGTCGCGAGCATCCCTTGAACCTAGCCCCTGTGCCGCCTCATTACTTAGCTCCGCGGTAGGGATCCGGGGGCTTGGAATGAGGATGTACCCTTTTGCGCCTCTGACTTGACATTCGGCGCTTTGTCATGGACTCGCGCAGGCGGCGCGCCACACTAAGAAGGCAGTACAGCTGATCATGCATGCTTTACAGTCTGCAAGTAGACAGATAAATTGGTAAGAGGCAGTGGAAATCATTGGTCGTAGCAAACGAAGTTGTCGCAATTTCCAATCACAGCAAAAGTCATTTTCCTCCTACGACGGCCGGACGTTGGCGGTACCATTAGTGAGAGTTACGCAATCGACAAAGTCAGGATGGGTGTGTGCTATGAGAGCCCGGCTAGCAAGACACAGGATCCGAGGGCTCGGATTGAGGACGGCGCATCCCCTTTGGCATGTCTGACTTTTATGCTTGACACTGACTTGACAAAATACATCGGCACTTTGCGCTTTTTTCTCATGTGCGGCCAACAATTATAACGACCTTCTATCCGTCAATTATGGATAGCCTATTGGGGTGCCCAATCGGTAAGGAGCAGTTGTATAGCGTGAAACCGCGGTTACCAGGCGGCGCGGGCGGGGTGTCAAAGATGAACTGGCGCTGTTGGCGGGGAGAATTGGCGTTGCGGCGAATACACCGAAGAACAACAACTAAGTTCAGAAACAGGCTCACAAATAACACTGACTATACTGTTGGTTTTTTCAATGCGGATTACATCACGGTGGTGCCAAGAAGTCATTATACCGAGGAAACCACCTAACTGGCTGTTATCCGTTTCAACACTTGGAGGCTGATGGCATTTTCAGCCTTGTAGACGTTGGCCCTGATTGCAATTCACCAGCGCCTATTCATGGACAGTACTCTGGCAGTATAAACATAGTTCATGGGTGTATCTTATGGGCCTATAAGATTTCGCCATTAGCATTATCTTGCAGGAGCACTGTCCAAAAGTACACGATGACTTCTAAGCTCTTCGACGAGCTTAGTCAAGGTCTACACCGTTTTAATTCTTGTTTGCGTCCATCAAGAGGAATAGTGACTTCAATAGCCGTGTACAGATCTTGGACCGCGCCGTCTCCTTAGCATGGAGGTATAAGTGCGTTGTTGCGACTGTCTCACAACATCAATGTCGACCCATCCCGTACTTCTGCAGTTACGCCATGCTAGCACAATTTCTTCGTCTGAATGTATCAAAAGATGTGACAATTGCACTTTGTTTGGCTCACTTACCTCTCCCAAAGGTCTTTATATGTATCTTCGTGATCAAGAATATCCAAGTTACCTTCCAGTATTTGTATAGAAGACTGGTGCCAGAGAGTATGACCATGACGAATATGCTTGCCAGGGCGAAGATAGCTTCTTTAGACCACGGTCGGTCGGCATTGGGAACGAGAGGAGGGGTGTCTGATCATCGAGATTTTGGGGTTAGCATAGGTATTGTTGTGGTGAGTTCGGTGCATTCCCGCATTACCATTCGTCTGCATATTAAGTTATATTGAGCGTCGTTGTGTGTTGTGTGGTAATATGAATATGTATTGTGGTATCGTGAATGTGTGAACGGAAGTCAGAACAAGTGCGGGATGCTCAAGACAAATGCGCCATTATGAGGGCAGTATGAAGGGCAGAGAAATCGGGATATGAGGTAGAGATCGCGAATGTGGCCAGTTGCGAGGTGCTATGGTGTTTTCTCGTTGCGAGTGGTTGCTCAACTCGAGCTATTTGCAGGGCCGCAGGACAAGGTTCATGAAACAGGCCTGCCAATAGATACACTAGTGACAGTCTTGCCGAGAGGCTAGAATCTTAAGGATGGGGTAAGGATACACATCGGTATCAGCTTGCCGTGGGCTGTGTAGATCAAGTCGCCTTGTATCTAGTCGACTGCGTGAGGAAGTGACACTCAGATTGGCTTCTTCGTCTTTTGAAGTGGTTGGAGCGCGAACAGCTTTTCCACCAGCATGTATTCGATGTATGGCACCTGCGTGATGTCCTGGTACGTTCCGTCAGATTCGGCATGCATACTGAGATTGCAATTGTTGCGTCGGGGTGTCTTAGCCGCGTCGAAGACGTGACGCTTCCAAAGCTGTATTCTGCGGTGAACGCATCGCATGATTCGCTGTCTGGATAAGCCTACGTGCCATGCTTACCGGTCAAGGCTCCGCTAGAGCACATCACCGTACGAGGTCAGCATCCCGCAGTACTAGTTCACGGGCCAGATACCACCTGCACTTAAAAGCCGCTCAGCGAACCAGCGAAGCTGCTCACCGCCCAAATCGATGTTTGACTTGTTGCCTTTCTCGCCCTACAGCAATTAGGCAGCGTACACTGTGGCAGCACCTATGGGCGTTGCAAATGGATTTAGCGAATTCCTGGAGCTGTTGGCATGCAGCGAGAACCTGGTCGGCGCCGGGGTGAATGGCACCCGACGGACTAGCGACAAGGGTAGAAGCTCCCGCGCAGGCACGAACCTGTGTGTGCCCTGCTGCCCATCTCGCTTGCAGCATGTGGTTCAGGGCACGATGGAGCTGGACTCGGAGCTGATCAGATTTCAGGCGCATCACGTCTGTAGGACTTCTGTGCAGGGCAACCCAGATAGAATAAGCACACTCGTTGCAAGCACTAGATCTAATGTTAGGCATTGACCCTGTAACATCATGGAATTGATGGACCGACATGTTCCGATGAGAGCGCGTGTCCACCAAACCGTCGAGCCCACTTTCCGAACAATATTCAACATAGAGTGGGCACCGCAGAGACTGCTTTCTTATAGTTAAAGAGCAGTGCCCAATCGCCAGATGCAAAGCCACCCTACATTTGACAACCCTTCCACCACTGCCCTGATATGAGCATGTACAGCCTCGTGGCCAATTCCGCAACATCGCTTACTGTAGACTTACCTTACGGCTTTGGTCTTGCTGCAATCGTGGTGCACACAGCGCCTTCTTCTACTTCCAACCAAGATGTCTTCGCTCATATGGTCCTGGCTTCACAACGCTGACTTCGACTGACCTGATGTAACGATCTCCGGGTGCATGCAAAGTAGAAGTCGCTGGGTCGTTCCGCGAGGTGTTTGTAGCTGCAGCTTGGATGTAATAGCTGGACAAATGGTGGAGAGATTTCATGTCTGGTGCTTTCCTCGACCGCGAAGCCATAAGTACAGCAATATCGCGATCTTGGAGGCAATCTTCCACTCAATTCTCTTGCGCGATCTTCTCGGCTGAGGCATGGGCGTGGTTACTTCAGCATGTATTCAAACGCCCAAGCTCTGCTTAAATGGTCTGATCACAAAAGCTCCAGGATCTGTTTTATACTCATGAATTCCTAACTACTCAAGTACTCGATGCTATCCACACCCTTCCACCCTTAATTCTCCGTCCTTCTCCACCCACACACCTCACGAAACCTCATAAAAGTCCGCTCAGCACGCGAGCAAATGAAGAAGAGACATCTCACGGAATCCAGCCCATCCGAACCTTCCCAGCGGACAGGTATAAGCCAAGCCAAAACCCCCCGCAAAAGCAACATCTTCAAGACATTATCCACGATTTATTGAAAGAGTTTGCCTGGACCGAGTCGAGCGACGCGTTAATTCGCTCGAGCAAGATCCAGAGCTTCTGGGTATAAGCAGTGAAGCCAAAACGAAGCCAGCCCTGCTTGAATCGTCGACTACGATGAAGCAGCACCAGAAGAAGCGAAGAAACAAGTAGGTATTGAAAACAAATGGTAGGAGATTACAAAGGAAATTAGTGGAAAGCAATGCTCGGACGTCGTTCCTCATGAAGACCCGTGGCGGGCAGAAAATCACATGGCCATACCAGGGACCGGCTTCCGCGATGGCATTGGACCAGCGTTGGGGTTCATGGGACTTGGGCCCGGCGCAGGACCTCGTCGCGGGTTACCAGCTTGGCTAGCAGAGTTTGATCGGGGACGACCACCCATCTGCGGGGGAGCCATCTGAGGACCGCCTCCATATGGGCCGGGTGACATTGAACGAGGTGGACCAGCGTATGGTGCATTGCTGTTTGACCGGCCACGTGGAGGTCCTTGCATGTGAGGTGACATTTGGCGGGGTCCAGGGCTCATAGCGCGAGGGCCAGGGGACATGCGACCGTTGTTGGGCGAGAAACCGGGAGGATGAGGCGAGTTACGACCGCCGGCAGGCGAAAGTGGACGAGGCTGAGGAACGCCGTTGGGACCCATGGGTGCGCGAACAGGGGGGCCGCGCATACCTGGGGGTGGCGGGCCTTGACGTGGTGGACCAGTGCGAGGCTTGACGGGGTGCTTAGAAAGGCAGCTACGCGGGACGACACCCTGCTGAGAACGATCCATGCGAATGCAGAGAGCCTACTCGGAGTCAGCATACAGTTATAAGACAACAGAAGAATTTGTACTTACCCATCCATCGTCATATTCGTGGAGCATGCGAACAAGCTGACCGGCATTGAGGCCAAGTTCATCTTGCATAGAAGGCTTAAAGTCGAGCTGAACACGATGGACATTGTTAACAGGTGGAACAGGACTGTTGGAGCGGGCGCTAGCAACCGCACCAGCAACAGCAACAGCACCGACAGCACCAGCGACTGGAAGTGCACCAGTTGGAGCAGGACCTGGGGATGCGGGGAAGTCCTCAGTCCAGGCAGGGCTTGCTGGAATACCATCGGAGCCTGCGTGGATGCTGGGTGGTGCGGGAAAGTCTTCGATGGGCGCAGGTACAGAAGCCATGGCGTTCGCTGCGGCAACGCGGTCGATATCGGCTGACGTAGTAGCTGGGACAGGGTTGGCAAAGTCGGCACTGGGTTGGGAAGAGTGCAGTGGGGATGCATTAGGAGGAGAATCTGGGAGCCTGGCCTGAACAGGATCCAAGGCAGCGTTGTTTCCGAATGGATTGGCAGATGGAGGGCCGGAATGCTGGGGATCGTTGAAGGGATTTTCCGCAGGAATAGTATTGGCAGCACCAGGGCGCTCCCAGGCGCTGGTGGGGCGGTCTGGAAGGTCCTTAGACGGGGTCGGAGGGGCAGCAGCAGCGGCAACATTCAGAAGGTTGCCTCCACTCTTGCGGTTCTCGAAGGCGGGATCGAATTGGGTTACAGGACGCAAGCTTAGACGTGGTGCGGTTGACATGGTGCGTTCGGTGCGGATGCTAGGAGCGGAAGCCGATGCTGGAGCAGACATGACCTGGGGTGGCAGTGGTGCAGGCGCATCGTTGAGGCTGATCTTCTCATTGTCGTTGGGTCTAGCCATCACGTTCTTCTTGCGGCGGTAGAAGATCAATACGCCGAAAAGCAGGGCACCGACAGCGACAAGGATACCGAGAGCGAGTCCTGCCTTTGCACCTCCAGACATACCGCCCTCAGAAGCTTGGGCGGAAGCAGTTGCCGAGATGGAGGCGGTGACAGACGCGAGACCCGCAGCTGCAGATGGCACGCTCGGGGTGGGCGCCCTGGTTGCAACGATGAGAGAGGACCCGACGGCCGTCGTATCATCGTCATCGTCATTTGAGCTCCGAGATGGCGAAGGTGTGGCCGATGCCTTTGCGCTGGAGGCTGGCTTGGTCGACTGCTTTGCATCTCCTCCTCCTCCTACTGACGTGCTGGTCCGTGGCCGCTCTGCTGGTGCGATGAGCGTCTTTGGGGATTCCTGCGACTGAGTCACCCACACCACTTTCCCTGTGTATGTGTTGACCGCCGTAACAATTCGAACCGAGACAACCGTCTGCACATTGTCGTCTTCCTCATCGCGATTGCGCTGTCGTCGCACAAGGTGCTGGTGACCATGTTGATGCGCCATGCTGTGTACAGTGGCGCGCAGTCCGGCAGGCGAAATCGATGTTGCGCAGTAGTGTGCTGCAGGTCGCAGATAGTTCCGCGCGTGTTTATGTTGTTTGTCGAGTAGTCGGTCGCATTCACTTCCTCCACAATAGCCGGATGGTCCGATTGTTGCGCGATTACGTATTGTGCGCAAACAGAGAGAGTGGCCGGATCTTTACAATGGCAGTGGCAAGACTCAAGGGAGATGGCTGTGCTGCACGGAATGGACGCTGGCGGGCTGGGCTCCAAGTGTTTGACTGACGCGGAATGTGGTATATGTGGGTCGTGACTAGGTACTAAACATGAAGGAGTGTGTGTAATTGGTGGTAAAGAGTGGACTGCGAGGGCTGCGCTCGATGAACGAAGGGCGAACGACAGCCGGGTCGCGGAGGGGTATGGGTATCGAAGAGAATTAGTGGAGGTGGTGGTGAAGGTGAGAAGGAGCGGCGGGCGCAAGAAACGCACAAGACGGCTGAGGCCAGGAAACACGGCAGAACAGAGTGCCAACCAGCGCGCGAAACATGGGCGTGCCTGACAGGGAAGCTGGGCCGTGCCTCAGCCCATCCCTACGATATGCGACTTAGCCTGCACTTAGGCCCAGGTACGCGCGCCCGGTGATAGGCTGCGCCATCAAAGTTGGCGCGGGCGCTGATGAGCTCGTGCTATTTCAAAGCCTCGCGCCAGTCCGCGGCTGGTGAGAGGCAGCCATGGCGGTGCAGCAGCCCCTTATCGAGTGCTATCGGCGCATTTTGAGCTGGCGAGATGCCTCAGGCGCGGTCCAGCGCGAAGCCTCTTCGCGAAACCATTGTGTGGCTCCGAAGTATTGTACAATAGCGCACGCCTCTGCATTCCAGCTCTCACCACGCACACTATCGTTCCTGCAATCGTCCGTCGAGACGACTGGAATCACGGTCAGCGCTCATGACGTACGGCGTTGTTAGGGACCCACGGAAGGCCGGTAATTGCGTGCAGCTGTCAGACGCGGGCCTTTCGTTGTTGTTGGCACGCTCATGTGCCAAATCATCGAGCCGGGTCGCTGCAAGTCGCAATTTCGGAGATCGTCAGCCAAATGAAGTTATACGACACGGCGCGAGGCTGTGTAAAACGTCTTCATGAGCGGGATGGAGCCGAACAGATGGCCGTTATTGCGCGCGGCATCGTCGCAGGTTAAGTGAGATGTGCGGAAAGTGATCGCTTTGCTTGGTGTCGTTCGTCCTGCACGTTGAAGCCTCGGCAGGATAGGTCAGGAAGGAACGATGCTCATACACGGCACCGCTTCAAGCAGTCTCATAAAGAAACATGACCAAAATGCTGAGCAGGTGCGAAAATACTCAATTGAGCTCAGCAGTGCAGTGAAGGTGGCAGTATCGTTGGCCAAGCTGCATTCAAACCTCCTTTGTGCGGTGTATCCTTCCATGCTACGAGCTACAGCAACAAAAAACTCCATCTGCATGCCTCACCACACAAAACACAGCCGCAAAAAGAGAGTGCCCTCTGCCAGAATCGAACTAGCGATCTTATCATAGCATACAATACTAGTGATACGCTTTACCACTAAGCCAAGAGGGCGGATCCGATGCAACTGATCAGTTGGATGGTAATGCCGAGGTGGGACATGGACAATTTTTAGATTGTAAAATATATATATATATCGCCAAATGAGAGGGCCAAAGGCGATGTACTGGATGCGCGCAGCGCCATGTGAAAATTCTGTCCTCCCGCGTGCAATATGTGGCTGTGAACATTTCAAGTGGGGCTGAGACAAACCCAAGTGCCGAGCTTTGGGGTCGCAGCAATTACATCTGTAGCGAAATAGAGAAAGTACCTCAACACTGTCTGTCAAGCTGATCGAACACAATCATTCGCACGAGTTCTGTATTCTACAGGCTATATATCACAACAATCATACTGAGTGCAATGGACGGTCAAATCGAAAAATTCGTCATACCAGACGGAGTGTCCCACAACGCGTCCCAGGAGAAATCAAACGCATTGGGATCAAGAATATCCGCCAACAAGAAGTTCGTGTCGTCGATGTTCGGCGGTAGCATTGCTGTTTCGTGGGCATTACTGCGCGTGATCCCGTTCCCATGCATGCTCATATTCAGGACGCTCTGTTCCGCTTCCACAGGCTGCGGCGCTTCTCTCGCATTCAGCGATGCAATCCTCGACACCGGCTCCGCACACCTTTCCAACACATAAATGGCAATATCCCAGTCGTCATTATCGCGTGCATGTTGCATGTGCGCAACAACACGCTGCAGTCTGGCAACAGATGTGTTGCGGATCTCAGGATCCTGCGTCTCTACCGTGCATCGAAGCGACACCGTGATGGCGTGGACCAGTATCTGAGTCGCATAAGGGAGCCAGAAGTCCTGGAACTGGGCATCACCCAGCGAGAGAATGTAATCGAGGACCGCCGACGACGCGATTCGCAGCTGGTCCATTCGTGCTCGTCCAAGTATGCTGTCCCCTTCCAGTATCGCAGAGCGGAAAGTTATGCGTGCGAGTATAAGCCTGACCGATAGGAAGCACAGCCAGAGCATGCTAGAACCTGCACGGTTGGGCAGTGGTAGCCAGTCTGGAAGTCGAGTCTCTAGCTCGTTCAGTTCCCCCTTGAATCGGTCGACTTTTCGTGACAGTTCATCTCGATCTGGATTGATCTGGTATACCAACGGCAGAATATCTCCCAGAAGTTCAGTGAGTTCACACATGTGTATGAAGCACGTCGTTGCATGCTTTTGCTGTGCTGTGGACTTTGGGCTGATGAGCGAACTCACTGTTGGTCGGGGTACGTCGTAATATCCTTTCGAAATGTGCGGAGGTGCTCCGTATGCTATGCTCGACCAGTGATCAGATATGAGGCAGCACCACCACAGTCGTATACGGATAGACTTCTCGTTTTCGGTAATGTCCCATTTGGACGGGTCCCGGTGCAAGCCGAATGTTTGTGCTAGGGATATTGTTCGTCCGCACAGTGTGATGTTCCCGACAATGGAGACTGAGGGACGCCCGATCTGATCGAGTACGGCGGCCTGTATGGTAGGCATACCTGGACTCAAGAAGTCTTCCAACGTAGCAGATATGGCCTTATTCCACACGTAATAGGAGTCAGGTCTGGGATGCATTTTGAGGGTATCCGACCTGCTCCAGAGAGGCGAGCCAAGGGCGAAGATTACGCACAAGAGGTTGTTCGGAACCTTGGCAAAATTGCCCGCGCGAAGATTCTCACAAGTTTCGTCGTCCAGTATCGGAAAGTGGTAATGAACGTATCGGAAATACAGCTCTACAATCTCTCGCCTGAAGGGCCCCATGATTTGCTCTAGAATTTCGAGCTGCTCCCGTCCGCACCCACTCCCTGGAGGTAAACCCCTTCGGAACCTTGGTACTGACAAGTACACAACTGGATCGTTGTCATCGTGACGGAGCGTTTGGTATTTTGATGGTTCCGAATCCTCTGTAGCCGATCCTGGATTCCTGTGCTGTGAGATGTGTCGGTTAAAGATGTCGACATCCTCGGCCAGATGTGGTGCTAGCATGATGGATGCAGAAGGGTTGTTGGTCGACTTGTGTAGTATGGGTGCTGAGCGAGGCCGTGAAGGGGCGTCCTCGGGTTCGCTATGTCGACGTCGTTTCGATGGTCTTTGATCTCCGACATCCTCAATTGGAGAGTTTGTGGTGGTTGTGCTTTCAATGTACTGGCATTTGAGGCGCCTCTCCCGACATGAAAGACATGGTTCGCCGGGAATATCGATGTGACATCGGATCTTGCGCGAGCGACACCGTGTACACGCTGGCACTTTATGGCTTCTGTAGGGCCTTGTTTGAATTGGTGCAGCGTTGGCCATCAAACTGACGGGCTGGAAGCGTACTCTAAAAACGTGACTTCAGGCAACGTGACCTCGCGCAAGGGTGCGACGAGCGTACGCGAATTGTCGCGAGTTGTTTTGCTTTTTGCTAGGATCCAGAGATTGAGATTGGATGAGATTGAGGTTTGCAGAAGTTGACTGGTTCGGCCAAAGCCTCGGCAAGCAATGCTCCGCTAGCGCCATCGTGGCGCTCTCGTAGCATCTCCAACGGTCGCTGCGGCTTGATCCAGGGCATACCGGAAAAGCGGTCATCAACTTCATCGAGTAGATATAGCGCGATGGCAGGGTGAGCATAGTATTGCACGTGTGTTGTGCTTTGTTGTCGACGCCGCGGCATCAGCCACCTTTCTTCACCTTGAACAATCACGGATGAACAGCATCAGAAGGGTGTCTATGCAATTTCGTATTCATGTCTCGACTATCGTACATGGAGCACCATCGGGCTATCCAAATGTGTGGTCCACTCGAATGTGAGTGAGATGATTAAAGCTATCTGGCAGCATATGTTCAACTGCAAAGGGGTATCTGTCGCTTCCTGGAGGCGCTTTGAAGATGATAAAAAGTATGTATCTAGTCGAAGATAGGAAAGGATTGGGTGAGTGGTGATATGTGGCCATAATGTGTCGGATGCGTCGTACAAATTAGAAGGGTGGTATAGGGAATATGAGACAACGAATGAGATGAGATAGAGATCCGAAGGGACACCCAAGCGATATGGGTTCCTCACAAGGCCTCGTAGTTGGGGTCAATTTGAAGTGTCGGCGTCCTGGCCATGTTCTTCTGTTTCTGCCACTCGGATGTGATTTCCTCGCGGACGCCTTGGCACCATTTGAGGACAGCGGCATCGAGTTTCTTCCACGCAGCGTCGTCATCGCCATGTACAACGCCCATGACATCAACGTCCAGCTTGGTGTCCCAGCGCAGCTCGGCTGCCTTGATCCAATATCGCAAATTGTCTGCACATCGGTACGGTTTGGCAGTGTCGGTGTGATACTGTTTGATCTCCTCAAACTGCCGTCTCGACTTTCGAACAAGGGTGTTGTGGAGGTGGACGAGTCGCAGGCCATTCTGGAGTGCGAGCAGAAAAGGCGTGGGTAGCGTGCCGTCCGTAGGTTCTGTCCATTCGGGCAGAGGCTCAGGGCTGCTGTCGAATGATCGGAGGAACAGGAGCTCTCTCTCGCGTTCCCGACCAGTCCAGTCACCCTGTCGCCAAGACCAACTTTCCCGCTCTGCGTGCTCCACCCGCTCCTTCTCTTCTTCAGTGTCGAGCAGCTTGCCAATGTCGACCACCCACTGCTTGATCTGTATCGTCTCGTACGGTTGCACGCCGTTGGCAAAGTTACGTATGGCAAGGCGTTTCAGCACTTCCAGCACTTCGTACAACTCCTTTCGGATTTGGCGTTCAGACTTGAGAGCATAGAGACGCTGGGGTTCCTCGTGGGCAGTATAGTAGTTCTTGGCAGCCTTGATTGCCAGCGTTGTCACGTCGAGCAAGTTCAGGCCTTGAATCTCAAACCACTGTGACTGGTCCGCGTCGATGTCTTGTGTGCTTCCGAAGCCCTTCTCAAGCTCACGCAGGTGCTTCATAGCTTCCTCGAGCGACTCGCGCAGTTCGCGGCGAAGGACGGTCATGTCCGGAGGCGGCGGCAGGTAGACAGGGTTGTTCTTGTAGGTGCTGACGGTGGGCGGCAGCATCATGGGCTCGTTGTCGTCCCAGCTCATGGACGCAGTCTCGTCAAGCGGAGACTCGACGAAGCCCTCGCCGAGATGGTCCATGCCATCGGGCGATGCTAGTGAGAACGTGGACATGTCCCCCTCCATGGGAGACAGCGGAGGTTCGTTGCCACTGGGCGTCCGCGACAGCGACTTTCGCGACTTTGCAACGCGTCCAGTCGCCGTGTCTAGCAGGCCGGTGCGGGCGAAGTAGTACTGCAGATGTGCAATAGTGCCGAGGTTCTGGACGCTCTCGCGGTTCCTTGCCGACTTGGAGAATTGTGTCCCTTCCGGGCGCATGTATCCTCGCCGGCGGCCCCCATCGGACAGCCTGGAGCTCGCAGACCGGCCGGACACAGAAGACACCGACGAGGCAGTCGACACGGAGCGATCAAGCAGCGGCACTGCTCCCAGCGCGAGCGAGGGCACTGCCCACGGCTCGGGCGAGCCAGCGCGCTCAAGCGTGGGAGAGGGTGTCGTGTCCATAGTGCTGGTGGATCGTCGGTTGCGGCGGGAGGTGGGAGGTGATGGGTGAGTCAGAGAGTAAGTCGAGTGGGTGAAGTTGCTTCTGCAGGCATGTATGAGGCGCTGCATGAGGTCCGGCTGAAGGTTGTTTGAGGCTGACCCAGGGTGATGTGCGGTTGTTGCTAAGGTGGATGGCGGAAAGGGGTTTGATTAGGTTTCAAGAGCGATCGGGACGCGAGGACGTGAAATTGGATATGAAAACAGCGCTAGTGCGCTGTTTTGATCCTCGCCCGAGCACGCCGACCAACGCACGCGAGCGGCCGCAGCGCCTCATGATACTGTACAACAACAGAGAGAGCGAAGTGCAAGGCCTGGTGATGGCAGCTGGAGGGACTGCGGGCGCCATCGACGCGACAGGGACGCGCTTTATCCCATATCCTGGCCCCGCATTCCAGTCGGCGCAATGGCTAGCTGCAGGGGTCGTCACTTCCCGTCACTGCTACCGTGGTGCCGCGCTTCACACAATGACGTCGTGGCGGCTTCGGTCCATGTACCACGCGCTCTGTGTCGAGATGGGAACATTTGCGACTCGACCACTCTCACTCGATACTTGTCGCTAGCTCGCTACCAACATTGAATGAGGCGCTTCTTCAACAGCACAACAAGGATGTCGTCTCACACCCGAGTGCGTCACATTCCAAATAAGGCTGTAGCAGGACTGATATAGCAGATTTTCTACAAGGTCCATGGCAAGGTCCAGGGCGTCTGTTTTAGAGATCATACCCAGAAGACTGCGAAGCGCATTGGCGTCACTGGCCATGTCACCAACGCTTCGGACGGCAGTGTGCGTAGCAACGTACTCTTGCTTTTTTTGATGGTACTGACCTCACTAGGTCCGAGGCGAGGCCCAGGGCAGCAGCGATGCAATCAAGCAGTTTCTAGAGCACATCAACGAGGGTCCACCAGCAGCAAGAGTCACTGGTGTGGAGCATTCTGAAATCTCAATCAAGACCGGCGAGAGTAGTTTCAGCGTGAAATAGAGGTGCAGGCCTATCACTTGCACTCGCAGGGGGCTCTCCACAGTTTCGCTGACTGAATGTCTAATGCAACAAGTCTTTGTCCGGCAGAGCCCGAGGACCGACAACAGGAGACCCGCTGGCTCAATAATGGATTCTTTTCCAATCCTTCCACTGCTTTGCTAAGGGCAACTTGATTCCGTGGAAATGCAGCTGCAGTCCAGCGGCCGTCAAGGTTGTAAGCAGCGGGCGCATTTCACATAAGCACTTGGCAGATGCACGTGTCGAGCCACAATAGCATATACGTTGTGGCCATTTCTGGTAGCAACCGACAGTAACGCAACGAATGATTGCCGTCAAATCTTTGCGCGTATACGTGTGAAAGGATGCACAACGTTGAAGCCCAGCCGTGGAACGGCGATTGTGGCTAACCCGAGTCACCGAGCGAAGAAGAGCCGGAAGAGAGATCACGTGGCTCGCGGGTTACGAGCAACAAAATCACAGATTTTTGGGTCTGGATGTAACAGTGGAGCTACATAGACTTTAAGCGGGCTCTGCGTCTTAGTTTCCGTCGCTACTGTTCGCAACGGCATTTCTGTTTGATGCCGAAAGTATACATCGGCATCCCGATGCGGAAGAATTCGGAGCGCTAGAGCTGAATGATGACAACGACGAACACAGCCGCCTCAAACTTCGCAGCGCACGCGATCACACGCACTCCGCTCCAATCCCGTCTCGACCCTATCAGATGCTCATATGGCGATTCCTTCCTCGCCGATCCTGCAGGAATGCGCCCATGCCGTTGATGGCGGCTGAGAGGCCCAAGCGTCCCTGCTTCTTCCATTGATGACTGTACATTGTACATGCCCAAAAAAGGCACTGCCATACGGATGGCTGAACCTAGTCGCGGGTACAATACTACCTGTGACAGTATAAAGTGTCGCGCGCCTCAGCTGGCTTCCGCCTAACATCAGTCTTCATCATCATACTAGCACAGTATCCCCACTCAAATATCAGTCTTGAATACATCCGCCACTCAACGCTCATGATCTCTACCAGGACAGCCATTCGAGGATCAACAGCATCCGCGCGGGCGACAGTTCATTTCCTCAAGTGCAATGGCACACACATTGGACTTCGACCGACGTTTGTCATAGCACAGCACATAAAGGCTCCTGCCAGTCAACGCCCCTTTACATCGTCGAACAGCCCTCGGATCAAAGAGTTTTTCGAGAAGATGGAGACGGAGAAAGTCCGCAAAACCCCAGCAGCATGGGCACATCCTCGTATGTGGTCTCCTGAGGCTGAATGTCATATCACTAACGCCCTGCAGTATACACAGAAGAGCAAATGAATGCTGTGACTGTCGCGCATCGTGAAGCCCAGACCATGTCAGACAAAGTTGCTCTCATCGCCGTGAAGTTCATGCGATGGGGTCTCGATGTGGCAACTGGTTACCGGCATGAGCGTGCGATCGACCTAAACGAGAAGGACCCAGAGGCCGCGCGTAAGAAGTTCGCCATGACCGAGGAGAAATACATGATCCGCAACGTCTTTCTTGAGTCTATCGCTGGCGTACCAGGGATGGTGGCAGGCATGCTTCGGCATCTTCACAGCATGCGCCGAATGAAGCGCGACAACGGATGGTACGAAGATTGATGTACCTGGATCAAGGTTCACGCTAACAACCCCCCAGGATCGAGTCCCTGCTTGAAGAGAGCTACAACGAGCGCATGCATCTGCTTGTTTTCCTAAAGATGCAGCAACCCGGGTTGTTTATGCGCTTCATGGTGCTTGCGGCACAAGGTTTGTGACACCCATGTTCATTCTGAGTATTTCCAATGCTGATCGTCATGCAGGTGTTTGGTGTAACGCCCTATTCTTTGCCTACCTCGTGAGCCCGCGTACGGTTCATAGGTTGGTCGGCTACCTCGAGGAGGAAGCAGTTATCACGTACACACGCCAGATCAAGGACCTTGACGAAGGCCGGCTACCCAAATGGCAGAACTTGCAGGCGCCCGACATTGCAGTAGACTACTGGAAAATGCCTGAAGGTCACCGCACAATGCGCGATCTTCTCCTGTACAGTACGTGTCATCGATTTGTACCTGAAAGTCACTCGGCTAACAAGGAATAGTTCGTGCAGATGAGAGCAAGCATCGCGAAGTCAACCATACCTTCGGCAACCTCGATCAGAAGGAGGATCCCAACCCTTTTGTAAGCGAATACAAAGACCCGGAAAAGCCACACCCAAGCAAGGATCTCGCCTTTCCCAAACCCACAGGCTGGGAGAGACATGAAATTATTTGAGCACAGCGAATGAGTGTACATACCAGCGGTATGGCGCAATACAGGGTCTTTCCACCTTTTCACTTTACAAAAGTATCTCAGGCGTTGGGGGACATGTGCAGCATTATGAAGGTGATACCTGGAGTTTAAGGGGCAAAACGGCTCGAATAATTAGTTTGTATTTAGACTCGGTATCTTTACGGGCACAATACAAAGAGGCAGGACGGATAGACCGGAAGCTGCCTCGTAAGCACAAGCAACTCGTCAGCCTCATCGTACCATGGCTTTTCACCACGTCGGGTGGTCGGGGTAGATCCCGGCGAAGCCAAGGATACTGGAGAGCTCAGCTATGGAGCTGAATCGACGGAATTTGTCACGTTTTTAAAGGCAGTGCAGCTTAATAGGACCTGCACAGTGAGACGCTGGGCAAGGCTAGTAGCTGCGAGTGAGGACCGCCGAGGTTCGACAAATACTTATGCCCGTGGTTCGATAGCTTGAGATGTCCAGACGAAAGCTACCCATGAATCATGGAACAGCTAGGTATTGGGCCGAGTCCCCAACGTTGGCGCGTTTCTACTTTGGGGAGTCCGCCAAGGGCCCACTTCTCCACGCTGCGTGCGCATCCGCAAACCCCTACCGCCCATATGAGAAACGGGTCTGGGTGTGCGGGAATAAGAGCCAAGCTATTCTTGCCTTCACAGCTGCTTCGGCCTGGTGTCTCTGTGGTATTGGGACAGCCTACGGCGAAAGCTGCCACCCACACACTCATCATTGTACCAGATCTGAATGTGACCGTTGTGATGCTGGCCTGCCTGGACATCGAAACGGCTGGCGGCACAGCACACTAAAACCCCGCACTACCAAGGAAGCTAACGGTAGCGCCCAGCCAAGCACTACCCCGGATGCATGCACGAAAGCACCCCACATGCGATTCTTCCACGAGAGAGAACGACCTCGCACAGCTCCGACGTCAGCGCCGCAAGCCCCCCGCAGCTTCGCGTGGAGCTAGATTTCGTAGCTTCTAGAGCTTGCGGTTCCACTTTGAGACACACTTCAGGATACACAGCATTAATGAAAGCATGAAACGTGCAGTTCAACAGCTCGGCACATCGTGATGTGAACTGCCAATGCCAACGACTTGCAATGGCAGAGCCCTTCGGCCCTTGCTGCATTCGCCTTGACCCTGCAATTGCCCCATCTTACGATGCTGCTAATCAGTTGTTACTTTGAAACCGCTCCATCTAGAATGCTACGCCACGGTTTTGACAGTTACGGATCCGCAAACCTCGTGCTGTAGAAGTGGGCCTCAGTACGCAACTCAGCGTAACTCCTTACTCAATGCGGTCCTTCTCCGCATGGGACCAGCCAGACCCTCCCTGCTGCCACTCAAGTCCCAGCGCGGCTGTTTATCCAGACCCGTCGCTTTGGAACACAGCTCCTATCCGACTACAAGAGCCAATCAGCCCCAATGTCACTCCGCAATCCCCTGTGCTGTCCCGTGAATGGCGCAGGATACCTGCGGATCCGCAGAAATCTCATACGTCCGCCGCGGATTACGCTCCTCGGTCTCTCCACATTAACATTCGATGCAGGGTAGCCTTGGGTAGCTAGCCTTTTGTAGCTGACTAGTACGCTTTGATCTACGGGAATACTACGATCCCCTTCATCCGCGCATGTGCACTGACGAGGTTGGGGCCGAAGGCTGACAGGATGTACAAGGAAAGAGAAGCTCAGACAACAGATCTGCCAGGAGCCGAACATCCTGGAGATGCGGGGTTTCCATGGTTTAAAGGAACCTCAAGCCGCCTCCAATGGACGACCATGCCCAGTTGACTTGCTCACCTGTGGTTCCACTTCTACTGAAAATACCAAGCTCATTGCAGCAGCTAAAAGCGATTGACTTCCACCATGACGATCCCAGATGAGGTGAGTTCTATCGCAAACCAACTTTTAACACTGTCTCCATTACTTACTGAACACAGGTTGACATTATTGTCTGTGGTGGTGGATCATGCGGCTGTGTTGTGGCAGGCCGACTGGCCAACTTGGACCACAATCTCCAGGTCCTCTTGATTGAGGGCGGAGAGAACAACCTAAACAACCCATGGGTTTTCCGCCCAGGTATCTACCCGAGGAACATGAAGTTGGACAGCAAGACTGCCTCCTTCTACTACTCCCGACCTTCAGAATGGCTCGATGGACGACGAGCTGTTGTGCCTTGCGCACACATTCTTGGTGGCGGATCCTCCATCAATTTCATGGTATGTTTAAAACCAAAACCTATCATAATTTCTTCTTCCATCATAATTTTACATTACATTCTGTTCTACCATCACTCCGTACGATTACACTCAATTCTAACCAGGATAGATGTACACTCGCGCTTCTGCCTCCGATTACGATGACTTCCAAGCCAAGGGCTGGACCACCAAGGAACTCATCCCTCTCATGAAGAAGCACGAGACCTATCAGCGTGCCTGCAACAACCGCGATATCCACGGTTTTGAAGGCCCGATCAAGGTTTCTTTCGGCAACTACACCTACCCCATCAAAGAGGACTTCTTGCGTGCCACAGAGACCCAGGGTATCCCCACGACTGATGACCTTCAGGATTTGGTCACTGGTCACGGTGCTGAGCACTGGCTCAAGTGGATCAACCGCGATACTGGACGACGATCTGACTCCGCTCACGGCTATATTCACAGCACTCGGGCCAAGTACCAGAACTTGCACTTGTTAACCAGCAACAAGGTCGATAAGGTCATCCTTGAAGGCGACCGGGCCGTAGGTGTCAAGGTGGTTCCTACCAAGCATCTTTCCAACGCCCAAGTACCTTCCAGGATCATCCGGGCCCGCAAGCAAATTATCGTTTCTGGCGGAACGCTCAGCTCCCCACTCATCCTCCAGCGCTCGGGTATTGGTGACCCAGAGAAGCTCCGCAAGGCCGGCGTTAAGCCTTTGGTTGACTTGCCAGGTGTTGGCCTCAACTTCCAGGACCATTAGTACGTTGAGACCTCTGAAGACAGACACGGTCAACTTTTGCTAATATTTGAATCAGCCTCACGTTCGCCACATACCGCGCGAAGCCCCACGTCGAGTCTTTCGATGATTTTGCTCGTGGTGACCCAGCGACCCAAGAACGGGTGTTCAACCAATGGAACATCAACGGCACTGGCCCTCTTGCTACCAACGGTATTGAAGCTGGTGTCAAGATCCGCCCGACTGAAGAGGAACTTGATATGATGGACAAGTGGCCTTGCCCAGAGTTCCGCTCTGGTTGGGACAGCTACTTCAAGAACAAGCCCGACAAGCCAGTCATGCATTACTCGGTTATTGCTGGTTGGTTCGGAGACCATATGGTTATGCCAGCTGGAAAATTCTTTACCATGGTGAGTCCAAAAATTGACCCAACAGAGTTTTACTGACTCCGCCCTTGCGGCTTCATAGTTCCACTTCTTGGAGTACCCGTTCTCTCGTGGCTCCACTCACATCGTCTCTCCGAACCCGTATGAGGCTCCCGACTTCGATGCTGGATTCATGAACGACAAGCGCGACATGGCACCCATGGTGTGGGGCTACATCAAGTCCCGCGAGACTGCACGCCGCATGGACGCATACGCTGGAGAAGTCCAAGCCATGCATCCATTCTACGCCTTCGACAGCCCCGCCCGCGCTAATGACATGGATCTTGCGACTACCAACGCGTACGCCCTCCCAGGCAACATCACTGCTGGTATTCAGCACGGTAGCTGGACCATGCCTCTTGAGAAGGGCCGAGCTCCGGAGCCCAACTGGCTTAATTCCAACTGCCAGGAACTCCAGCCTGATCTCGAGTACTCCTCTGATGATATTAACCACATCATCAACTGGACTAAGCGTGAGTGTACCCTACCTGACCATAATCCTCATATAACAACCCGAATATGACTGACTTATTCCAGGCCACGTCGAAACCACCTGGCACTCCCTCGGCACGTGCTCCATGGCCCCCAGGAACGGCAACTCCATCGTCAAGCACGGTGTGCTCGACGAGCGCCTCAACGTCCACGGCGTCAAGGGCCTCAAGGTTGCTGATCTGTCCATCTGCCCCGACAACGTCGGCTGCAACACGTACAGCACTGCGCTCCTCATTGGTGAGAAGTGCGCTATGCTCACGGGCGAGGATCTCGGATACAGTGGCTCTGCTCTTGACATGAAGGTGCCGGAGTATCACGCGCCAAGGGAGGTTGTTGGTCTGTCGAGGTTGTAAGTATGTAGTGAAAGGGACATGATGACATGATGCCAAGGGGAGATTGTATGTATTTATGGCAGGATATGGTGGACATTTGTGTAGTCGATGTATACTCGCTCGTTGAGTAAAGTATCATTTAGCCGAGAGCGAGACTGAACTGAATTGAAACCAATGGACCCATCGTGTGCATTTCGCCTTGTCTATTTCTATCCTTGCCTTCACGCTAGCCCCGGAGCCTTCTCCCATGCCCCGTTCCAAAGCACAACTCTCCAACCATCCGCATCTTCAAACGTCCTCCCTCTCCCTTCCTGTCCCCACCACGGATTCACACTCTTCACACTCTTACAAACCTCCTCATCACAAACACTTTCCATTCTACGCACCATCATCTCCCACTCCTCTTTCAACGGTAAATAAAACACAAGTAAGTTGTCTTCGGTCGGTGCACGCCCCTCGCTCTCGTGGCCTTCGCGGGTAGTAAACTCCAGGTGGTAGGGTAGCGATGGATGACCAAGCATTGCGCCGTCAAAGCCGTTATGTGCAGTGAAGGAAGATACAACGGTGAAACCCAGTCCGGTGGTGTAGAAGGGCAGGAGCGAGGGGATAGATGGTGTTGGGCGGGCGATGCGGAGGTGTGAGGTCAGGATGGGGGTCGGGGTAGACATTTTAGGATTGGGATTTTAGCAGATGGTAATATATTCGTTTCATGTGCTTAGAGGTGTGTGTGGAAGGGGCATAGAGGGGTCCAATGTATAAGAATTGTGGTGGGTGTTTTGAGTAAGCGAAAAAATCTAGACTGAGGTATCGCGAGGGTGGAACCGAAGAATACGAACACGACCAACTCGAGCCTTTCAGATATGTACCACACAACAGTTCACTCGTACAGCTTCCCTTTCTCCGCTTTGTGACTCCAGACGAGCCCAATCCTTCCAATAGCCAGTTCGCTCTTTACATCGCCTACTAACCCTGGCACTTCTCTCAACCCCTCACACTCTTCGACCTCCAGCGTATTAGACCACTTTCCAACTCTTCTCTTCACTTCATGATCTACCTCAGTACCCAACCTAAACATCGCATACCCATCTAGAATTGCGCTCCAGCGTCTCCTAAACCCATACAGCATTCCCAAGACCGACGCCACCAGCGCCCACGCAACGAACAAAACCACCGGAATAGCTGCTGGCATGACACCGCGCGTGATCACAGTCCCAGCCACAAACTCCGTGACATTCGAATTATGGAATCCGATATGCGAGCCGTCGCGTGTCGTGAAGCCCTGGCCGCCATTATACATCAATTGCACCGCATACGCCGCGTAAGCCCTCAACATACTCTTCTTCAACTGCTCAGGCTGTAAATACCCCAACTGAACCATATATCCATAGCCCGCATCGACGTCCTCATCACTTGTGACAGAACTCGCGTACAACGGCGGCGGCGCAGCTGCAGAGCTGAAGAGTGTGGATAACCATTCTTGCTCGATCTGCGGGAGGACGAGACTTGGTACCGAGGCTGTGAGGCGTTGTGCACAGCGCGCGGTTTGGATGTTGATGGGCGTATCGGTGCGGACGAACGAGGTGTATGTGGAGGATTTGCCATTGATGAGGGCGGTGCCGACGCTGCTGGCGGCTTTGCATTGGATGCCAATGGCGCTCATTGGGGGCGGAGCTAGTTGAGCCGTAGTATTCTGTGGAGAGGGTAAAGTGTTGGATTTGGGGATGCCCTGGTAGTCGTATGCGGCGTACAGGTCGGTGAGGTTGTGGGCGAGAGTGAAGTTGTATTGTGGGCGAGGGGTATCTGCCGCGCCGTAGGAGATATTCAGGAGGGTCTGCCAGAGGAGGACTTCAAAGATTTGCTCTTGGTCGATGTTGGGATAATCACCGGTGACGTTCGAAGCCTCGTTGAAGTAGCAGGCTGTGTTCTTGGTGAACGCGGCGTCAGGATCGGACTTCATCAACAGATCCACACTGCTTTTGTTGGGCCAAGTGTCGTAGCCCATCTCCATGACTGCGTACATATTATCAACCCACTTGTTGGTCATAAGGCTGTCCGTCTGGTTCCTGACCACGATTGTCTGATCACCGCCTTCGGCCTGGTAACTTGTGTATCCAGTGGATGACATACGTACCGCAGACGCGTTGCGATTGTTAAGAATCCGGAGATCGGTGGTCTTCTCAACAATGCTGCAATTATACTGCAGCAACAAGCCCCATACACTTCCTTCGATCGGGTTCTCAGCTTGTGCCGCAAGAAAAACCCTGCTCATTCCATCGTCCTTGGGAAAGATTGTAGGAAACTTCTGGAGGAAAGAGTGTTGAGATCGATCGAAGCCTGCTGGCGTATACACAGCACCGTGTCCTGAAACTCTAGCATCAAGAGCATTCGTCCAAGTGACTCTGGCGCCCGCAAACGCGTCACCCATGTTACGCTCGTTGAAGTTGGCGTACGAGAATCCCGTTACCATCGGCCCAATACCACCGCTGGCGCCGTGCAAAAATCCTGCTGTCATCTCCATCGTCAAGCCAGAAAGGGGGTAGGCGGTAAAGACAAACATGCTGGGAAGTGTAAGGAGAAACCACAGCGCAGAAGGAAGCTGGATTTGACCACGACCTCTGCCCGTTTGCCAGACCCGCTTTAAAGTCTTCACCCAGCCTCCCGGACCACTCCAAGTGTTGTCAGCATGCATCATTAGCTTCATCCCATCGCCAGCCTGCCAGCGTGGCTCCATTAGCATGGCTGCTTCTACGCCTTCCATGCCGTACATGCTGAGATTGAGACCGATTACACCGACGACAAACCAGCTGTAGAAGATCCATGTAGCTCCAGGCGGTCCGAAGGCGATGGGGCTTTCAGGATCGATGGGCACGAGATAAACACGCCATAGTGTGATGAAGTACGCGGTCACGATGATCGGCCCGAACACGCCAACAAAAGCCCGCCACCAAAAGCGCCGAAGGCGATGACCGCCAGCTTGCTCGTACTCGGATATCTTTGGTACAACTTCTTCCGTAGAACCGGTTGCCTGCTTCAGCGTATGAACGGATCTACGAAGTTAGCAAAGAATCGTAAATGACCGAAGGGGACATATTCTTACTGATACTGTCGCAGTTGCAAGTCGTTCTCATCACCCAGGACGTTGTACTGGGTAGAGTACCTCATTGCTATGCTCAAGCTCGTCCAGCGTGCTCAAGACGGACGCAGGTAAAAAGCAAGCTAAAAAACACGCAGAGAACAGGCACTAAGAATCGAAACGAAAGTAACGGCTACACGACCTCCTGCCTTCCACCGAATCTTAAATGCAACCCCCTCGTGCTGAATGCGCACGCGACTCTAGGGTTCTGCAGGCCTCGAGTTGACAGCATAGTGGGGGCCAGAAACGTCGCTGAACCATTGGCGCGCCATGTATACGGGGTGCTTCTCTCAGCTTAGCGGCAACTGACTTGATACACGCCACATGCTTACTACTTCCCGCCCCTTTGCCGATCGTCTTTCCTATTTCGCCATTCTCGAACATGTTGGAGCATGTTGTTTGACAAGCCAGGGTCGCACAGGTGTATCCCCACCAAGTACGCTGTGAGGCAGAGTCACACAAGGCAAGAGAAGTCGCTTGATTATACTGACCTGATATTTTAAAGCCGCGTCCATGTCCAACCCATCATCTACTTGCATCATCAACGTACAACGACCAAGCCTAACAAATCATGGCTCATTAATTACACCATTACTCTTACAACTACAGAGAACAATCACATATTCTCACAATCCATTCCTCTTTAAAAGCGACTGATATCCCTTCCAAATACCCAATTAATCACCCAATACACTGGCACGAGGATCTTATTCCGCCAGCTCACCGTGCGCGTGATATACGCTCCGCGCCAAATAATCCAAGCCAGATACCCTTGTAGCCTACCGCCTCCACCGCCCTGGAACAGCGCATTCCAGTTGCCGATATATGCTAGCGTGCCGAGGTTCTTATACGTGAAGCCGCCGGCTTTGGTCCAGTCGTCTTTGTTCAATCGTTTGGCGAGCCATGCGGCTTTTTGTGACGCAACTTGTGCGGTTGCCGGGTACGTTGTGGATTCGATGATGCCGCAGTCGCCGAGCGCGAAAACGTCTGGGTGGATTGCTTCTGTGGAAGAGGGGGAGTCGCCTTGTGGGATGAGTTTGACGCGCAGACAGTCATCAGTGATGAGGGAGCCGGATCGGGCGTCCTTTTTGACTTTCCATTTTGTTGATGTGGAGTCGGATGAGTGGGAAGATGGGAGGGTGAGGTTTGAGGGTGCTTCACGAACGTGGTCGAGGGCGTCGGCGACGAAGGGATTCTGCATCAATCCGGTTGCTATTAGACGTCGTGTTAGCTTGAGCGATGGTGCTAATCAACAGGACAGAAAATGGTACTTACACCATACGCACATGCCAACGCCGATTTCTCCTTCTTCTTTGACTTTGAGTGTGTAGAGATGCTCGCCACCTTCTGCAGATTTGCCCTTTGGCAAGCCAGGCCGCAGTTCTTCCACGTGATGGCTAGTCTTAATGTCAATCCCCTCCCTCTTGAACTTCTGCATTGCATAACTAGCCAACTTCTCATCGAACATCGGTAGAACCTTCTCCGCGACATCGTAGACCGTGATCTTGTGGAATTGTATCAATCCTGGATACAATTTCCTCAAATCTTCGTTGATCAGATCGTGCAGCTCAGCACTGAATTCGATCCCCGTTGGTCCGCCGCCGACGACTGCAAAATTAAGCAATTGCCGCTTCATATCGTCCGTAGCTGTTGGAAGGGCCGCGCCCTCAAAGCACGCGAGAAGCCGATTTCGAATCTTGCGCGCATCGCCCACGTCTTTCAGGAAATACGCATGTTCCCTCACGCCTGGCGTACCAAACGTCTGACTATAACACCCCACAGTCACCACTAGTTTATCGTACCCCAAATCAAACACCCTTCCTTTTTGCACATCCCTCTGCTTTTCTGCTTCCCGCTCCTCTTTGCTCTCACCGGCATGTCGATCGGTGGTCAGCGCGAGTCCCTGTGTCGGATCATCAACCGCCTGTTCAATCGTGATGGTTTTGTTCTTGAAATCAACATCATCTGCCCAGCCCTGGAAGAAATCGACTTTGGTCCTACGACTGCGCACAGGTTCCAGCGCGGTCCGGAATTCCAGGGTCCCAACGGCCGTGCTGGCGAGAAGGGGAGTAAAAGCAAAGTACGATCGGGGAGAAACGACGACGGCCTGGAACTTCTTGGGATCGAGGGAACGCGCGACGGTGAAGCCGGCCCAACCTGAGCCGAGAATGACAACGCGCTCGCGATCTGTGGAGATGTTAGATGTGGAATGAGGGAATACACAGAATGTTCTTTGCTGGAGCGGCACGTACTATCTTTTCCAGCATCCAATTGACTTATCGCAATGCCTCTTTTCTGTTGCAATACGCCAGCATTTCTTCTCAACAACGCTCCTCCATACACTCGTGTGCTCTGCACCAGCACTTCTCTTACGCTTGACGGCAACATTGACAATCGACTCGAAGTTAACATATTTCTCCTTCTGGAAACTACTTCTCCTCAACTAAATGCGATCCCTGCTCTTGCAATTGCTCTTTCCAAAATTTCTCAGGGTTGATGGTTTATACCAACGCTATGCCGGGAACTCACGGAATCCACACCAATGACGTACAGGTGCGGAAAGTTTGACGCGCCGCCAATGCGCGTTACATCAGCGGTGCTCCATCTCTGATACTGCACATCAGCCGCACGCCGGTAGATGCACGAGTCTAGAGTTGGCGGAGTTCCGTATTCGTCGGGGCTGGGAAACGACATGCCGATCGTGGGTGAAAGGCGTAGCGGCTTTTCCCGGATGGGGAGTTTACCACTTTGGAAGGATCTTGAGTTTGCAGGAAGGCGCATGCGAAGGCGTTTGGTGCATGCTTCGGTTGGTGAGCTTCGCAATAACTCATGGAGATAACATTCAAATGGGTATTGATCCAAAAACAAGAAGCTGTAAGACAGCACCCGAGCACCAGATAGCATCGTGTATGGCAAAAGCCCAGCCTCAACTCCAAACACCCCTATTCTCCAACGTGACTGTTCCAACCGTTCTCAATTCTGCTCCACACTACCCCCAAGATACCCAACCACATCTCCTGCCCTCTCCAACCTCGCCCTCGTCTCCGGCAGGCCCTTGTTCAACCTCCCCAATCCTTCTACTGCGCGCTCCCAATTCTTCCTTACTTCTTCACTCCTAGCCAGGGCCTGCACATCCGCGATATCCTGCTCTCCCACTACAACCTCATTTTGCGCCTGTAAAAGCGCATCTGACTCGCGCTGGAACTGCGTCTCAAAGGCCGCCGCCGCAGCCGCAGGCGTCGTCCTTCGATGTTGCGATATTTTCGCAATCAAAGCATCTCTCTTTGCAATTGTTGTGCCGACTTTACTCCGCAGTTTGTCGTCAAACACCTCGTATTCCTCTTTCTCGACAAGACTCGCTCCGTCTTCTACTATGCCTTCCATCTTGTCGCCGTGCATGTCAACCTCGTCGCCTTCCCTGCCGCGCTCCACGACGTCGATTCCATTGATGGAGATGTTGTTGCGCATGCCCATGAGGACTTGCGCTACGAATGCATCGACGAGCTCTTCGACGTTTTTGCGCAGCTCGTCGGGCTCAGATGTGTCGCTGACGGGTGGAAGGTGGAGGTCGAGCTTGCGGCGCGCGGCGGTGCGGAGTTGGCTTGTGAGGAAGGCGAGGTCGGCTGGTGATTGCAGTTCTATCTTTCTGTGTTCCGACTCCATGATGTGTTGTAGATGATTGTGCAGACGCGCGGCGCGTTGTGCAGCTGTGAGCTTGTGGAGACTTGCGAGCAGTTCGCGAGACTCAGTGTCGACCGCAGATTGACAGTGAACTGACGGCACGTCTTCTGGTGATGTTCTTTTAGGTTCGCGGTTGTCGTGTAGTGCGCCTTTGTTGTCGTTGGTTGCGAGGTTGCTCCAGCCAATGCCAGGCTTACTCCGAGTGGGATGAGGCCGAATTTGGGATTCCGAGCTATCAAGACCGGAATTGAGACGTAAAAGAAGCTTTCAATTTGTTTAGTTGTGGTTGTCGTGCGAGTCGTCGGGCTTGTTTTGGTCTCTTCTCCACCCAAACACATTCGCGACTCTCACGATTCTTATCGATAAGCACGTCGCGTCTAAGCCGAGGCGGGGCAAGGCTGAGTACAATGATGCGTGAGACCGCCTGGTATGACGCTATCACAAGTGTAAGACCTATAACACTATTTCAAAGTGACGATGGGAGCGTTTTGTTGTGAATTGCTCAATTAAGACATGTCAAGAAGAACGAGTGAATGCCGTCCCTTCCAAACGCCATTGCGCCCATATAACACGATACAACTCATAACTCCTGCGCCATTCCCCAGCTCAGATGCGAGCCAGTATCCAAAGGTGCGCCCGTATGTCCCAGATTAAATCAATCGCACTTCCTAAAGCATAACGCCATACCCAAGACCTGGTGTATCCATTCCTTTGTAAGGTTTATGAAGGAAACATCCTTTGCACCTCCTCGTCCGTAACGACCACATCCACCACCGGATCCTGGCGTCTCTCGAGATCGTCGAAATGTACGTCCGCGTAGCTGGGCAGGAAGATTTCTGTCATCATGACCTGTCAGCGTTTGCTCTCCTCTTGTAGTGTACCCGTCTTGGTGCTTGTATTTAAGGCGTCGTAGGATGCGGATTACAACGGCGAGGGGAACTGAAAGACGTACCCTGATTCCAATCAAACCCTTGACTCGCTTTGATACATGTAATCTATCTCCGAATTAGCTCTTGCTTTATCCCAAACCTAAACCCGAGATGTGGAGTGGGCTGTGACGCAACATACCAATCGCGGACTCTCTTCCTCACCAATATTAATGACCGTATAATCCGCTTTCGAGAAGGTCGCAGCTGTTCCTCCTGTTAGCTCTGCCATGCGGAGTGCAAGCGTGTAGTCGTGACGTACACATCAAGCTCTCCCTCCTGCGCTGCTGTTGGCCAGGACTACTAGACGGACTCGACGACACCGACGACGAGGATGTAGATGCAAAGCTTCCGTACGCAAAGTTCGCGCTCGACGCTGCGCTCGCCGACGTTCCCACCGAACCGAGTTTATTCTTGCGGGTTGGGATGGCGATTGCGTTGCTGCTCGAGGCTGGACTTTGGTTCGAGGTCGACGACGCCATAGCTCCGTAGGAGTAATGTTTCAGTTAAACACAGTTCGATAAGAGATATGTAGAGGAAATAAAGATGAATCAATTCCCGTACGCCAGGCCTTTGCAACCAAATTGTCAAGTTGAAAATCTCCAGATGTATCATGCAAGAGTCAAGAAACCAACGCAGCACGCAACGGCCCATCATAACCCACAGCCTCACAAGCAGCTCGTACCCAGATCTGACTCCTCCGCACGCAACGCACCAATCATCACCCCACACGCGCACTAGCGCGCAACGATCAGCAGGCATCATCCGCGCTAGGAGCATGTCCGTGTGACAGGCACCCGTGTTGCAGCACGAGATGCATGCAGCGACATGAGATGGCGTTATCTTCCTTATCTTGTCGTGCAGCTGCAAGAAGATAGAGATTGCGCAAGAAGGTGTGCCGATGGCAGCCGGGATGAGGTACTCTGAGGATGGAGCTTGTAGATTGCGTGTGAGCTTAGAATATGCATGCGATCGTGGGTGACGTAGCATCCAGGGTGCGGAAGACAAAGGAACGCTCATCGCTGTCTTGAGATGCGGTAGCTAGGAGCCAAAGCCCGGGACATTCCGAGCACCACTGCCTCGATACTTTGCGTCAAGAGTCTCCGTTCGGTGGAATCACATACTTTTTCCTTGCACAGATTTTCAATTCAAGCAAGAGCACGCACGCTCATCCATTATCAGTCTTATAGATGCCTAATGCGACCAAAGTCCATCCCTATCGTACACAGGATATCGCGCGCGCAAACAGTAAAAAGGAGAGAAGTCGGTCCCGCCGAATCCCAATAGCACACAGCGCAGGCTAGGAGAAACGAGCAAAGGAAGAGAAGATGAAAACGCCAGTCGAGGTACCCAGACCTGTGATGCTATCCCTCGAAAGTGGTGTCAACATGCGTAATTAGAGCGAGAGTATAGAAGGAGTAAAGTAAGGAAATGTTGCCACCACAACGCGCTATTGGCAGTGGAGACATGAGACAGCACTGCCATACAGTAGAAGATCCTCCTCTTTTCTGTCTCTGATGTTTCTTACATCACGAGACTTCAGTCTCCCTTCTCCACACCAGGGTATCCCAAAATAATCAGATAGCAGCAGCCGCATAGACTCCATACTCCGGCGCCACAATGTGCTTAGGAATAGTCGTAGTCGAGATTTAGGAATTACGTGCGCCGAAAGCGTCAAGCAGCGGCGAGAACATAGCAAAAGTCGGGGGTATCATAGTCTTCTCGTGGCGCATCGCGGGTTGGGAGGAGACGATCCTACCATCCCTTCTTCCGTGCGAAGCGCTTGTTGAGCAGTACCAGTACTTTTGAGACGTTGAACTGGACGTATTCGAGATCCAGGTCTTCCTGGTTGTCCTTTTGCATTTCGAGCAAGTCATCGAGCTTGAGGTCCAGCTCGAGCAGACCTCGGTTGCGGCCCTTGTAGTGCAGCGAAATGACAAAGGTGCCCGGCAGCGGGCTCGTGAAGTTGAAGTAGATGTTGGCTCTCCTGTTCTCTGGGACGTTGCTCTTCTGGATGACGCCCTCCTTTTCCAGTTGTTGGTGGGTGAACTTGTACGGACCGAGGACTTGGTGCTTCTGTTGCTTCCTGGTCTTGCCCTCGGACTGGCTGCGGACGTTGTGCAGATATGACTTGTACGTTTCGAGCTGACCAACCAAGTACAAGTTGTGGTCACGAATTGTTCGGAAGACCTCTTCAAGCTTCCTGGTCTCTTCGATGACCTTGTCTTTCATTGATCCAAGATGAACAAGCTCCTGCTCGACCTCGTCTCGGAGCAGAGAAAACTGGTCTTCCTTGTCAATCACACCCAACTCCTGCAGCTGGCTAAGCAGCTCCATGCTGCGGATGCCCTTCTTCACCATGATCGAGTCGTTCTTCGTCGTTGCCGCAGCTTCTGCGATTCTGTCAAGCCTCAACGGTCTCCGTGTGATTGAGCTGTTGGGCGGTAATGATCGAAGAATCATGACGAAAGTCGACTTTGCTTCCATGAAGAAGATTTCCTCCTGGGTGATATCGAGAGCAGCGGTAAAGTCATCGAGCGGTGTCTCCCACTTGCTGAACAGAGGGAGATTGATCGCTCTGTTTTCCTTCCTTGGAAGCTGAGCCGGTGCAGGGCCGAGCTCCTGCAAAATAACACCCAAGTGCGAACTGTCATCCTTCGCCTGAAAGGGATTAGTAACAGGCGTCTGTGGTATTGTAAGCGCATAACCTACCAATTCGGTGGCATGTCTCTCCAACAACGAATGTGTAGCATAGACCTCGTTCAGTGTGATTGAAAGCTCGAGGTCCTTCTTTGACAGAGCAACATAGTTGTCCAGCTCCAGACTCTCGTAGAAGTCCTGGACTTCGCACAGGTCAAGGAGGAACTTGTTGATGCGGTCTTTGTTCTGATGGACGAATGGCTGCAGCTTGGCCATGTACGGCTCCTTTGCATATGACGGCTTATTTGCCAGGTTCTGTAACATCTTGGCAATATATGTGAGAGTTCGCTTGGGGTTCTCCGCTGGGGTAGCATCGATGAGCATGTATGACCGCGGCGTGACGATGGCAGGGTTGATGAAGCGCAGAAAGAAGAAGCCGCCGATGAGGGTACAGATGGTCTGGTCCTGTGCGTCGGGGTACTTGCGCCGTGACAAACTGCGAATCTGCTTGCAGATCCACCGGATGCCATAAGGGGTCTCCTCGAGGCCTTTGATGATGGTAGTGAGGAAATTGTTGGCAATCTCCATCAACATGCTCACGCGCGGGGCAATGATCTGCTGCACCTTTTCATTCTCTGTGGCCTGCTCCGCAGTGACAGCCTTTGGTAGGTTGGGTGGCAGCTTGCCTTGCTCTTCGAGCTCGGCGACCATCTTTTCATACACCTTGAGCGGGTTGATCTCCAGATCGAGATCCTTGAGCTCGATTAGCGAGTTGATGCTGTCCTGCAGGACTACCTTGAGGTAGCTCTGGCCGGGGCCTCTGCGGGTGTATGTGGTCATCATTCGCGAGACAGGGGTGTTAGCGCGCAGAAGCGAACTATAGTCTGGGGTGTTGTCGAACTGGTAGGTAAGCACCGACTGTTCCGGATATATTAGCATTTATTCTCCGAGGTTCGCGACACCCCATACCTGAAACATGGTCAAGAGCAGGTGTTCCTCGCGGCTCTCGTACTGATTTCCGTAGATTGTGAACATGACGGTCTGGAGCAGAGCATCAATCTCGGCCATTGAGACCAGGCGACAGAGATGTGCAATGTGCCGTGGCTCGGACTGGAGAAGGAACAGCAGATTGCCGTATTTTTGCGTCTTGTCGTCGTTGGGGAAGAAGCCTTCTTGCAGCTCCATGCCTTCTTCGAGGTGGCTCGCGACTTCGTTTTGCTGCGCGTGTCAACAGTAGCTCACCAAACGGGATGCGCGCGCATACCTCTTCCAACGCCATGCGATTCTGGATAAGCAAGGCTATCCGCGAGTCGAGATAGCGCACGTCCTTTTCGAGGACGAAATTCTTCTTCGACTGCGACGAGATCTTGGACTTGAGCTCGCGGAGAATCTTCTGGGCTGCGCGCTGTTAGCCTGAGCCTGCCACTGAACATGAGCAGACGCACCTCGGGCTAGGTCGTCTTCAATCTCGAGCTCCTTGTCTTTTGCCGACATGGACAGGTACAAGGCTGTGACCGAGTACCGCTTCGACTGGCGCACCGAGCGCGAGCCATCGTGCGAAGACATTGTGTTCTGGCGCGAGACGGGGATGAAGGACGACGAGGAGGATGTCGACGCCCGCGATGGGGCGTGCAGCATGGAGACGGCCATGCTGGGTAGGCGTGCGGTGAATTGGGCGGGTCAAGGGAGATTGTTGTCGGGCTGCGGTTGCACGAGCCCTGGCGGGAAGGTAGCCGACAAAGAAGGCGCTGCTCAGGTACCGGTGTCACGGCGCCTGTTGCGGTAGCACACCCGCGCTTTGTCTTGGGTGGGTTGGTGGGTCGCGGTGTGAGTTTCTTTGTGCGCGCAGGATGGGCAGCCTGGATTGCGCCTAATTAAAGCGGGTGGGCCCGTCCAGCGAGACTGTGCGGCAGCAGCGATGTGTGTCTGCGCGCGGTGGTCGGGAACGGCGAGGCAGCTGAGAAGTCACGTTTGGGCGGCGGCGGAGGGATAGTAGTAGTGGTAGTAGTAGTGTGCGTGACGGCTGAGTGGTGGGCGGCGTGCAGCGGGCAGCATATGCGGGGGGCGCCTCACAGTCAGTCGTCGTCGTAGTCGTCGTCGTCGGACAGTAGCGGGATCGCACGCGCGGCGAGAGGTGGCGGTGGTGGTGAGGGAGTATTGACGGGGCAGGCGCAACTCGGCGGCGGCAGGAGCAACGTGAAGTAGGGCAGCAGCGATGGACGTTTCAGGGAGGAGTGTCGGTTGCGCCTAGCTCAGCAAGTGGGCCCAGCGAGGCACCGCGAGTGTGGAGAGCAGCAGCAATGGGCCACTGGCGCAGACGTGCATGCACTCGCCCGCAGCTGCAGATTCTCAGGCACTAAAACCCACGGGGCCTGCTCCAGGGCCGCGACGAGGGCGTCTGCAGCAATTGCGTTGCGCAAGCCGAGCTTGGATCGTGTGCAGAGCGAGCCACAGCGCCCTGGCTGGGTTCGCATGCAGCGAACTCTGAAACTCGCGGTCATCTGGCCCCCTTTCTGCCTCGAAGCGGGCAAGCCCAGCCGCGGGTTCCTGGCGTGCCTGGCTAGCAGCCGATGTCGAGAGGAACCACCGCACCGTAACGCACTGCACGCACTGCACTTTGCGCAGCCCGAGAGCTCGCCCGCCCGCCCCGGCATGGATGCAGGTGGGCCCAGTTGAGCGTTATCGTGCTGGAATGCTGCGGGCCGCCCCATCAGACCTCTCGATGCTCCCAACACGCGTCCTGTGTGCTGAGGCCTGCGGTTGTGTCGAGAGGGGCCAGAGCGCAGGGGTGTGGTTACACAGCGCTAGGCCGACACTTCTTGATCAGTGCTGTCTAGCGAGCTGTTAACACCACGGCCGCCCATGGAGGGCACAGATGATACGAATGCGGGACACGGCGGTCCTGACATCATGCTCGCACGTCTGCCCGCAGCATCGCATAGCCATGTCGACCGCTGACGAGCCTCCAATACTCCTATCGGACCGGCCGCAAGCCCGTCGAGTTGGAGCGAGGCTCTGTGGCACGTTGTGCAGAGCGACGATTGCAATGCAAAGCAATCCATAGCGACCAGCTCAATGAACTCAAAACGTGTGCGCCACCTCATTGCGAGCAGCGGCGGCGGAGCCCAAGACGGCACTGATCATGACAATAATCGTATATTGCTGGCCCACTCGATAGGCCATCACGCCACTTGCGCACTGCGCGATCCTGCTGGCACCACGGCAGGCTCGCAATCGTAGCCCAAGTCCCGTCGTGGGCACGTCGCTGTGGGTCAAAGTCCGCTCCCGAATGCAGCCAAGCCGTCCGCCAATCTGAGATGACTTGGACCCATCATCTCTATCCTCACCACACCCTCACAAGAACCCTCAGCCGTCGACGCCCCGCCAAAGACAGTCCGAAACGCAAACTCGGCGGTACATGTCCAGAGCACAAAGATAGACGACGCCAACGCCAAAAACAAACGTGCAGCCAAACGACTCCGCATTCCTCGACGTCGGACCAAGCGGCCGTGCCTGCCACAAACTCGCATCGTACCTGTCTGTGCGCCAAAAACGATGGCGATCACTGCGCCTAATTGCTCCGCTTGCCGTGAAGAGCGCGGCCGTGCTCAGCGCACGAGGCCAGCAAGGACCGCCATGACCCCGAAATAGCTGCATGCGTTAGCTTCTCCATCGCCAACCTCAGGAACAGGCATTTTCAGCGCGGGATGCGCGGGATGCAACCGGGTAATCATGGTTAAAGGCAGCTTGAAATCCATTCTCACTCCAGTTTCAGAGCGTCGCGCCGTGCTAGAAGCTTTGTCGGACGCTCCGGAACTTTGCAATCGGTGGTGCTGACGAGGCCTTCTGATTGGAAGTCATGCAGCACTGCTTCAGCTCCATTGAGAAGAGTCGTCACCACCTCGGGCTCAATGCGCCATTGGCGCAGGATGCGGAGTAGAAAATGCACTTACAGAGAAGCAGCCATGGCCCATTCCTGAAATGCCAAGTAGTTCATGACTTCAGGTGTCGTCGTAACCAATCTGAGCTCCGCGGCTGTGATAAGCGCGATAACAACAATTCGTCCCAGCAAACTCGGGACTATCGCGAACGCTACGAGGGGTACCACGAGACCCAACGGCAGCCACACAAAGGGAGAGTCGCTCTGTCCGCGAGTAGTGCTGACAGACGGCCGCCGTGACACTGCAAGCAAGTCGTTCTTGCGCTCCAGGAACCGCGTCTCGGGGTAGTCAATGGGTGCTCGCTTTTCCAACCACACACGATAGGCTTGAATATCCTCCGCACTGGCAGGGTCAAGGCTCTTCAGCAGGCTGTTGAAAGAGGTCAAGGCTTGGTCTGTCATGAGTCAGTCGCCATCCTGATCGGTGTGTTTGTGGCGTCTGCAGCCAAATCTAGGGTATAGTGGAGACGAGTAAGCATAGGGTCAGCGGCACGGGACTTACTGTATTGACCAAGCTTTTGGAAAATCCGTCCTAGGAGCTCTGTCCTCTTGTAATGCAGCTCTCCCCCGTATCGAGCATCACCCCGCCGGGAAGCTGGAAAGGCGTGTCCTGCCTCGTCTCTAGGGGACATCTGCATAATGCTATCGTCCAGGGCACGAAGTTCTTCTTCTAGCTCACACACTTCATCTTGCAAGAAAAGCAGGACACGATGATTGAGGTTCTCAAACTTGCGATACATAGGTACCAAGTTTGCTCCTTTGCGGAGAGACTTGCTGCTCTTGGGTGGCTCGCTTAGCTTGTTGGCCAGTAACTCGTATCCCGCGGCCGTGGCCCTGGTCACCTCGGAGGCAGGCACATGAGCCTGGTACTGTGGTGGCTGTCCTGCATGCTGGTAAAATGGCGGAGCGTGCTGCTGTGCCGGTAGATTGGTAACCCCCATTGGAGACTGCACAGCGAGAGGCAGGGCGTGCCCAGCCGGAGGTGATTGGAGCATGTTCTGCGTCGGATACTCCACAGCCAAAGGAGGTGGGAAGGGAGGCCACTCTGTTGGGTAAGTCGTCGGGGCTTCGAACTTGGCAGGAGTTGCGCCAGAGTATGCACGAGGGGAGTACAAAGGCATCGGCGGTGGGGGATGAGGTGAAGGCCCTCCAGCAAATTGGAAGTCCTTCTGGGGTTGCGGGCTTTGCAAGACGTGACTGGCAAGCTCGCGCTCTTGTCGTCTGAGACGTTGAGTGTGAGGGTCACTCGGACGGGAGGACGATGATGGCACTCTTGGATGTGGTGCTTCCTCAGGCGCCGAGCTGTGCGCGTGATCACTTTGGTCACTACCAGAACCTTCTTCTTGCTCCTCCTCTTCGTCTCCTTCCTCGCTCTCAACATCAGTACCTTCTTCGCTCTCGTCATACTCTTCTTCCTCGTGGTCTCCCCCATGACCATGCACGAAGCTGCTTGCATACAGCGGCTTCTTTGGGTGCCGATACTGCTGTGGAGGTTCTGGAGGCTGCGGCAGCTCGATGTCCGTTCTGCGTGTCGAGGCTGGCGACGTTGTTGGAGTGTCCTGGCTGAGCTGCGTGCTTCCCGCATTCGAGGACTGCGCAGTCCCTTCGTCCGACTCGTCCGACTCTTCTGCCACTGATGACACTATGGTTGATGGGGCATCATCATGATGCTCTTCTTCAGAGTACTCCTCAACCGTGGGCACTTGGTGCATATATTGAAACACATTGTTCTGCTCGTGGTCCATTTCTGACACTGTCGTCATCTTTGATGATCTTCTTCGCCGAGCACCCTTTGATCCACGCGCAGACCTACTGTCGCCAACAAGACTGTGGTCGTCGTATGATCGCTGCGTGGCCGTGGTGCTGCTGTTGTTCGAGGCACTGGACTCTGGGTTGACCTCGGACATCACTGAGACCACCGACGGATTTGATGTTGTTGCAGAACTGCCCGAATGCCTTCGAGATAAGCGGGGTTTATGCTGAGATCTCGAATGGTCTACAGCATGATCGGTGGTGTGCCTGCGCCGTCGGGTTCGGGGCTCAATTGAGGAGCTGACTGTCGAGCTGGCCCGGCTTCTCGAGGCTCGACCCTCCTTGGCTTCTCTTATCTGGCTGAGCTTGGGGACGTACCCAGAGGCGTCGTCTGCTTCCTCGGAGTATGTGCTCTGAGACCCAAACGAGACGTCCGACTGGGCCGAGTCACGTCTTGGGGCTTTCCTCAGCGTGTTGCGGCTTGACTTGGTTCTCTTGCCGCTACCCCTGTCCCTGTCTTCCCAACCTGGTGAGGCTGATTGCGGGGGAACGTTCTCGCTCGACGACGTGCGTGACGGCCGGCGTCGTGTACGTGAGGAACCAGTAGCGTGTGCACTGGTAGCTTTGTCTAAGCTCTCATAGCGGGACTGGGGGTCGTCAAACCCAGGGCTGCGGTATCGTGAAGCCGGCTGGAGTCGCTCGGGAGGGGTCCTGCGGTCCGTCTAGAGCACAAGACACGGAGATCAGCCTCAGTAAGCAGCGAGAATGGTAGACTACCAAGGACATGTAAAGAGCAATTGCTTTTTCAACGCACCATGCTACGTCTTTATTGCAGGGCTATGCTTAACAGCGGGAGCCGCCTGCGTCAATGGATCTGTTGCTGTCGACGGCGGCCCAGTGCGGGGACGCTCGCTCCAGACAGCAAGACAGAATCGATGGTGGTGCACAGTGCGATTGCGTGCATGCTGTTGCGATCACCGGGGCACACGTTGTGCTACGGGAGAGGCTGAGAAGGGCAACGCACGCAAGGCTGTGTCCAATGCCGTGTTTGCCACAAAGCCAGGCGTGGGAGCACAGAACATGGCAGCACGAGATTCGAAGGGGAGAAGAAGAGGCATCCCCGACTGAAGCAGGCGAGAAGCGCTCAAGAAAGGCCGAGCCACTCAGTCACCGCCTCGTGGACCAGCAGAGTGCTTCACGAATGTGGGTGGTCGCGGAAGTCGAGGCAGTTAACCAATCATGGCCGATGAACGCCGTTCCAAGCGACCTGCATTGCAGCGGCCATGCTGATCCCTGCGAACGTTCGACAACTCCTCTTCCACGTTTCGCGCCAGCATGTGCTGCTTTTATTTTCGAGCCTTTCAGCGATGACGCAAAGGTCTTACAGTGCAGCACATCCCAGCATCGATATTCGCACCGTCCAGTGGTGAATGCAGTCAGTGCACCACCAGGCATGCAGTCAAGGGTGTCTGTCCTTCATGCAGAGCCACGCTGGCAATTGTGAACAAAGGTGGAGTCATGGTGCCGAAACAGGGCGTTGGAAGTGCAATTGAACGCCCTAGAACACAGCTGCGATAATTTTGACAAGGTTGCTCATGCGAACAGGCTCAGAATATCTCGCTGGCACTGCAACAAGGTGCGACGCACGAGATACTGAAATGCGGCTTGACTCAGCCTCAGCAAGACGGCAGGACACTTCACAACCTCGTTCTGCATCGGATGATTCAGCACTTCTTAAAACGGAAACATACCTCAAAGTAAGTTCTACACAGGTTCTCTCGATCCGCCATAGTCACAATACACATCAAAGCCCCTGCTATCGTGGAGATCAAGTCATATCACAAGCCCTTCTCGATTCAGGGATCTTGGTTGTGAAGACATAGAGATGTTGAAGTCGCGAAACGCCTTCAAATCGGATATGAGCCGAAAAGCTAAAAATATGAAATGGGTTGGAACTATGGCTTCATCTTGGTCATATATATATATTCATGAATGCTAATAATCTACAACATGTAAACATTCACTCATTGCATCCATGAGAGAAGAAAGGGGGGTATCAGGTCATCAACAACCCATCCAAAGCGCCCGAATATGCAAAAACACGTTCAGAAATTTCCATCTCCATGTTCATCCCCCTCTCCTACTTCCAACTCAATCTCCTTCTCACTTCTCCACTTTCTGACTCTTCGCTCTCTTTGTTCCCTTCTTCCCCAACGACTCACTCGTCCTCGCGCGCTTCAACTTCGCGCGCGACGACATACTCCCACTCGTCGTGCTCTGCCTCTTCTTACGCACACTGCTGCTGTGACTCAAATTTGTGCGCACAGCAGGACTATTGAATCCACTGCCCCCACCTGCTGTGGCTGCAGAACTGCCAGCTACAATTTCCTCAGCCAAGCGGTCTGCGAGCGCGGCGTCGTATTCGCGTTCTTGCGTGCGCACAGTAGTGGGATCCATTTGGCGCGCCGTGGCAAGGAAGTCGATGCTGCCGTCGTCACTGTCGTCTGAGTACTCGGATGCTTCTTCGGACGAATCGTCCGAGTTCTCGGTAATGTGCTTGCGACCAGGCGAGATGTTGAGAAGCTGAAGTGCAGTGGCAGGACCTTCGCCTGATTCCGAATCCTCCTCCTCCTCCGAAACGTCCGAGTCGTAATCAGAATCGACATCGTTAGAGGAGGTAGAGTCAAAGGGCAGGAACGACGCGGGCGGGAGCGCAGAGTTTGGTAGGGACTTTCGCGATGCGGAGAGCAGTTCTTCTTTGATTATGTGCTGAGGGCTAGTGGGAGAAACGGGCCGCTCTTTAGTAACATTTTCCTGGAGAACATCGAGAATCTTCTTGGGATAGATGCTCGATCGACGACGAGCTACCGGGCCTGATGGCGCGGTTTGTGTTTGCGAACGGCGTACGTTGATGGAGAAGTGGTCTTCGGGTTGAACGCCGCCTAGACCCGATGCTTGGAAATCCATGACATCCTCGGGGCTCTCACTTCCGGTATAGTTTTGCAAGGCTTCGGGTGAGAAGCCGAAATATTCGTCGCTGGATACAGCGCGAGATCCGCTGGTGGAATCAGTGTCCATGGGTGTGCTGTCGAATGGTCCCCTTGGCTCAGCGAGATCGCCTGCGCTGTGCGCCTGGTTTAAGACATGTGTCGAGGCTCCAAGAGGATAGCTAGTTACCGCCTCGTATGCTCCTGGCATGATGTTGGAGCCTCCCAGGCGGTCACCACTGAGATCGGTGCAGAATCTGGCCTTGGTGTAGAAAATCATCGGTCCATCCTCACGCTTCTTATTTGACGAAGAGCCGCTCCGCACAGCAGAGCTGCCAATTCGGGACGAGTTGTTCGCATTGTGAGGCCGTTGGAAAGAGGGATCGGACGATTCAATTTCGAAACCGTAATATTCATCGTCCTCTTCTGATTCTTCCTTGTGGAAGAACATTGGCGTATATGCAAACTTGTTCATCTCACTCTCACGCTTGGCGCGTGCTAGCTTTCTCGCTTTCTGATCCGAAGTGAGCTGGGACTCGTCACTCTCTCTGCTGTCTTCTGTCTTGACACGCTTGGATGGGGAAGCCGGGCCGTCGGGTGAGCCTCCACTGTAATTTTCCGAAGAGCTATCGCTACTATTTCTTGTCACATCGAGGCCACCTTTCCAACGAATCTTCCGGCCGTCACGAGAGAGTTCCAGATGGTTGCTGTAATCAGTCAGAGCATCCTTGACGAACTCAGGCGTGACATTGAGAGTATGGAGCTGGGCCATGTTGATGAGTAGATTAAGATAGAGCCAACCGTGCCCCTCTTCTGGCGCGTCTCCTGTGTCCATGTCTGGGGGAGTGAAGCCAAGATGACGAATGTAATCCATGTTCTCTCCGGGTACCTGTGCGCGGAAGGGATCCAGATCTAATGGGCGTGTCGGACGTTGGTCGGGCGATCCTGAACCTGCAAAGTCCTGCTCACCAATGTGCAGGGTAGGCCGGAACTTCTGCAAAGCATCAACAGAGCCAGCAGCATCTTGTTCATCATCCCGTTCAGCCAGTATGCGAGCAACTCGCGACCCCTCCGGCTTAAGATGTCGGCCGGTCGCTTCCCGCTCCTGGCGATCGGCACTTGCTGCTGATTGGGCGACCTCCTCCTGCTGCATGGGCTGTGGATGGCTTCCCGGCGCCGAACGCTTCCCTGCAAAGATCTGCTCTAGGCGCCGCACTACCAATTTTCTCTTCGATTTGTCCGTCATGGCAACGTTGTTGTTCGGTAGGAGGCCAATCGGAATGTCATGCAGGTATGACTGGATATTCTGTTGCTGGCGGTTGTACGCTGACCTGGTCATCTTACGCGATGGCTCAGGCTGATTCAAGGCTTGGTTTGAAGGTGCCGACGAGTTCTGCCCCGATGCAGACATAGATGCGTAACCCGATTCAGCGAAACGCGACGTTGACGAAGCCGTCTTCTGGTGTTCGAGTGGTGGGGCAAATGAAGGGATTTGGGGATAGTCGGAAGTTGCGCCATCATCGAGCTCAGCGGCAAATTTACGGAGTGTCTCCTCAAGCTCTTTCTTCTTGTGGTCGGGAAGGCCGTGGAACCGAACTTCGAACAACTTCTCTTCCTGAAGATGCGCATCGTGGACCCTCTCGTATTTCCTGAGCTTCTGCTTTAGCTTCTTGTTCGCAATTGTCAAGTCGTCAATCACACTTCGGAAGTCCTCGGTGCTGCTGCCATCGGTGCCCATGTGGGCCAAGCCAGGGCGGTATGGCATTGCTGAGCGCATGCGAGCATATTGGGAGGATTGGCCATCGGGAGGTGTTTCGGACGAGGAAGAGTTGCGCAGAAAGAAAGGTGGTTCATCTGCAGAATGCCGTTAGCATGGGTGCCCACGTGCGTTACCCGTCGCCAGGATGCACGTACTGTCAACGAAGGATGCACTGTTCTGCTGTGCGTTGTTGTTGGTAGTCTCGAACCATTTTCCGGCGTCACTGCTCTCTCCAGAGCTGTGTTTATTCGAAAGCAGTTTTGGAGAGGCGCTCGGAGGATTGGCTTTGTCACTGGCAGGGTTGGGAGAGCTCAAGTTGGTGGGCTGGTGATCGAGTCCGACCTTAGACGCAATGCGCCGCCCGACTGGTGGTGGACTGTGTCGCAGAGAGACAGATCGGTGTGCTGGGGGGCGGCGGGGGTGTTGGCGCACGGAGGCGGACGGGATTGTGCCAGGAGGATCGTTCATGTTTGTCATCAATGCACCGTGGTGGTATGCGAGTTATGAGTAAACGGTGCGCCCCATGTGCGCAGGAGAGAGCGCTCGATCGTGCGCTGTTGCTGAACAGTCGACGTGTGTTGCTTGCCAGCCGAACAGGTCAGGCCTGGTGGGTACTCTCTCGATGCGGCAATACAAGCTCGACGCTGACTTCACGATTGAAAGTCGACTTATTCCGCGGAAGCTGGGCTGGACGATGTGCGATGCGCTCAATACTGAGTTTCGAATGAGGATGAAGCTTCTGTGTCGATTTGGTGGTGGAGGACGAACGCAGTTGCAGCGCCCGAGCGGCGGCCCACTTGGGCTTTTCGGCCATCATGGCCATGGTGAGGAGATCTTGATGCATCGATATTGTTGCGATTCTCAGATGCCAAGCTCTGTATTCGAGGGGCCTTGGCATCGGCCAGTTCTAGAGGGAACGGTCTTTCAGGCATTCCGGGGCTAGACTCCGACCACTACCACACCCTGGCAGGCCGAGCATCGTCGATGAGCCTCGTCCTCTAAAACCACCCAATACGCAAGTGGTTCGATGCTCAAGTAATCGGTGATCCTCAGCTTCTTCCGCTGCCTCTATGATACTCCCCGCTAACAACCACACACCACTTCTTATGAACGGGTTCTTCTGGCCCCGCTTCAATCCTAGGATGAAATCGGCCAGACTATCTGTCAGAGTCCAGACTTCCAGCCTTTCGAGTTTGAGGCTGCGCTCAGCGTCTTGAACAAAACGCCGCGGAAACGAATCGCAGCACCTGTAACACGCACGCGTGGGATCGAGATCGCTCTTGCTTACCCTGGTTAAATTTCGACTGGTGGCCTCATGGTACGACAAGAATGAAGTCATCGCTCGTGGGCCATTTGGACAACTTGCGCTCGTGGACCCTGAATTCCGACCGTTGATCCGGGAAAGATGGTGAGCATCTTGATTGGTGCCTCTCCAGGGCAATAACTCACTGTTCCCGCTTGGGAGGATTTCAGATCGGAAAGGATGTGCACATCGGTGCGCTGCGTGGACCCTGGATGTTGGATCCGACGCAAACATCACCAATGAAAGCCTTTGAGCACCTGATCGGCGATGACATGCAGTCTCGGTGGACACATTTCATCATAAGCCTCGTTTGTGCCTCTTCTTCCAGACACTCGAGGGAGCCAGCTCACCATGAGGGTCAATACAACCGTAGCGGTGATTAGACCATACCATCGCGCTTCCAGGTACGGAGCAGACATCGCCTTTGCAGTGGAGTCCAATGGGTCAACATTCTGCGGAAAGGTTTACCGGGCATTTCATCCAATCATCGCCTGACCGGGTATGACCGAGGTGCAGGCAGAGCCGCCGGCACATCAAATAGCAGTGACCGGCATCTCGAGATCGCTCGTGTTGCCGTATGTCGGCTCAATGTTTGGCATCATGATGTCCTGATCGTATGGAAAAACGTACCCGAACCTCTTCGTTCGCTAGAATACACCGTAACGTACAATTTTTACATCGAGAACGTAAAATGAGCGAAGAAACCCATAGTCGAGGAAATGAACAGAAAATACAGACTTGAGATGCAAAGCATCCATGACTTCGTAAACTTCCGCAATTGGCCGACGACATTAAGCCAGTGGTGGAGAGGATGTCACCTCGAAATACATGGGCAGATATCAAGAACGCATCCGGTCAAATGCGTACGCCTTTGCTCCTGAGCACGTTCACGGTGGAGTGACCAGTGTAGTTCACCCACTCTCCCAGTGCTCCCATAAAGCCACCAATCTTCATAAGGTCTTCGAGTCTCCCATCCAAGAATTGCTCTGTTTCGGCAAAATTCGCCGATTTGTCTTGTGTCATGAAGACCTCAGTTGCCGAGTAGATAGTGGACAAGCTTGCGCGTTTCGTGTACCAACTGCTGTCGACGCTCTGATCGCCTGCCAAAAACCAGATCTCGTCAGCCAACTTTGCGAGTTCTCCAAGCGATGCCGGAATGTAGGTCGGCTGAGCCATGATTGCAAGGGCCTGTCAATCTTTAGCAATATCCAAGTGATCAGGTGGTGCTGTCACTTGCCTCCTGCCAGCGATGTATGACTGTTTCGTTGGCTCGTAATCGTGCAAGAGTTAAAGTGCGCACTTTTGCGCCGACTCCTACTGTCTTGCCTTGTTCGCTCTTGTCAGGAAATTGCACATTGTCCTTCAATGCCAGCCGCTGCGTTATGAGATGGTAGTTGACCAGATCGAAGACTCCTCGGGGCAAGAGATTCGTCGAGACATCAAGATAGCCAGCATCGCGCGCACCCAGCTTGAGTGCATCTATCGTGAAGCCATGGTTGGGCACGTGATTGTATGCGGAAGCCAATATGTTGGCCTCAGCGGGCGGAAACGGCGGCGACTCTGCGTAGTCATACGAATGGTACAGGTACCTCTGTCTCCAGACTGCTGCTGGGCGTGTTGAGGCTGCTCGGAACGTGCCGAGCAGTGAATTAGATAATCGAACTGGTGCCATGAATGTGGGTGCAGTGCTCAGATGTAAGTCGATGTGGAGAACTTGTCTAGCTGTGCCAAGATCGATCGAACCTCCGATGCATTGGTTTGTTAATCAGCCACTCGAATCGCCGTACAACATACAGCAATCTGGGCGGCCGCGTGCATGCCTTAGCCAGATCGTGACACCATGGCTTGGGTAGTGTTAGTCGAAATCTCAAATTCGATCGACAGGGCAGAAAGACATCTAAGGACGCCATTACGCCACGTGACAAGCGCGTGAGACGCGTTTGCGCTAGTGGCGACGCGATGTGCGGCCTGGCGCATCGCAAAGTTCATGGCTGCCTTTGGGCTCCAGTACCCCAGGCTGCGGTTGCCAGTTGCATTGATCTTCATAGACAATCTCGCCTACTTACACGTCTCAATCGAAGTCTTTTGTATCGCCGAGTCCTTGAAACCCACCACGACACCTACCCGAAGCAGCGCGAGAGGTCCCGGAACCCACCCAATCCCCTTGAAGGCGACGTCGACCCAGACATTTGAACATGGCACGCGGCAAGAATGTGGAGCTCAGTGACTATGAGCGGAAAAGACAAGAAAACATTGCGAAGACGCAAGCTCTGCTGCGCAACTTGGAGATGGAGGCTGCGCAAGCTGGTCTAGGTCCCACTGGCAAAGCGCGAGCTGCGGCGTCGTCGAAGCCCAAGTCCAAGAAGCCTGCACCAAAAAAGATAAAGCAAGAAGAGATTACGCCGCGACGCACCTCGTCCCGTCTCAAGGGCATCGAGGCGGACAGCGAGACGGCAAAGCGTAAAGCCGAGGACGAATACGTTGCGATCAAGGAGGCCGATCGCGCGAAGCGTCAGCGCGTGAGCGATGCCTTCAACTTCAGCGACATTGTTGTGGCTGGCAAGGACTGGAATCGGAGTGGGAACTTTCTCTCCATTGGTCCAGCAATGCCGTATGAGCGCACATTCGACATTGACGATGTGAAGGAGACGACAGACAAGGAGCTGAGAGCGCTCAGGGAGCGCATGAGCGGCTTGCAGTTATGGGAAGATTTCGAGCCCAACGAGATCAAGATTACACCAGAGCGCATATACGCAATGGGGCTGCATCCGACCACGGAGAAGCCTCTTGTGTTTGCGGGTGACAAGCTGGGCAACCTAGGCATATGTGACGCGTCGCAGAAGGTTGCAGAGGTCAAGCAAGAGGATGATGAGGACGCGGACACTGAGGGTCCAACAATAACCACACTGAAGCCGCACACTCGGACAATACACACGTTCCAATTCAGCCCACACGATTCCAATGCGTTGTATTCTGCATCGTATGACTCCTCGGTGCGCAAACTAGATCTGGCAAAGGGTGTAGCAATAGAGGTCTACGGACCTTCAGACGCGAACGAAGACGCGCCGCTCTCTGGTGTAGAGATTTCAAAAGACAGCCCGAACATGTTATACTTTTCCACACTCGACGGCCGCTTCGGCATCTACGACATGCGGACACCCTCTGAAAAGGCAGCTGGACTTGATATTTTCCAATTATCAGAAAAGAAGATTGGTGGGTTCAGTCTGCATCCTCAGCAACCGCATCTCGTCGCGACCGCATCTTTAGACCGAACGCTAAAGATCTGGGACCTGCGCAAGATCAGCGGCAAAGGAGATAATCGTCTTCCAGCTCTCGTTGGCGAGCACGAAAGCAGGCTCTCTGTATCCCACGCTGCGTGGAACTCTGCTGGACAGGTAGCGACCGCCTCATACGACGACACTATCAAGATTCATGACTTCAGCAAATGCACCGAATGGACGACGGGCACCTCGCTCAGTGATGCCGAGATGAAGCCAACAGTTGTGGTGCCACATAATAACCAGACTGGGCGATGGGTTACCATGTAAGACGTGCGGTGAGACGGACGCATTGCAATTGCTGACTGTTCGATTCTAGATTACGAGCTCAATGGCAGCAATATCCTCAAGACGGCGTACAGCGATTCTGCATTGGCAACATGAATCGCTTTGTCGATGTTTACACAGCCAAAGGCCAGCAACTAGCACAACTAGGCGGCGAGGGCATCACCGCGGTGCCAGCCGTGGCCAAATTTCATCCCACGTTGGATTGGGTGGCGGCCGGTACTGCCAGTGGAAAATTGTGTTTATGGATGTAAGCGTTATTACGATACCCGATCGGATTCATTGTGCTGCCCATGGCCTGTCCGACCTTGCGGCACTTTGGATACTCACCGCCCATCCTGGCACTTATTGTTGCCTGTTTGTATCGTCCGACGCTATTGGAATGTTGCTATCCTTGAAGCGAAATACCGCTGAAGGAATTGAAAATACTTGTTAGCGAACGAATTAGACGCGACGTTCATATTGATGGACCAGGATATGCATTCCGAATAGCCTTACCTTTGCTCAAGCATCGTGCCTCGCTTGAGCATTTCACCGACAATCCGAAGTAACATGGCAGATCATCACCAGCACCGTGACCGGAGGCGATTTTCGACGAAGCGAACCTTCCACCACGATGGCACCCCAGTCAGCTACCCGCGGAAGCTAATGCTCAGTCACCGTCTCACGAGATGATTCAACGTACCACCAATTCTCAGCCTCGCTCCCGCGACCCCCGAGCTATACCCATCGGCCGTAATTTGACCTCAGTGCAGCCTCACATGATTGTGCACCGGCACGGTGGGTACTTGTGAGGTATTATTGCAAGGAGCATTAAGCTTAAGGCGTGGTGCACATGGCGGGGGATCGACGTCACCCGTTCGCACCTTCTACATACATTGAACGGCTGCGAAGAATTGCAGGCTATGCCATGCTATTTCCATCAAACTGTAACGGCGCAAAACGCCTATGAAGCCTCGTATACAGCCTAAACTTCCTCGCTGCATGTCCATCCGACGCGAACCTCCAGGGATCCAAACACTTGCATCCAAAGCTATCGACAATCAATTATCGATAACCCCAAAATAACCCTGCTACCGCCTCGCTAAACGTCCGACATAGCCGCGCCATACTACTTCCGCGCACAGCCGTTGATCTTGTGACTGCAACACAGGTAGTCCTTGCTGATCGCTGCTCGTGTTCACAACCATTGCAGGACATCACGATGCAACGTTGCCGGCCATCCCGACCTCGCTGCCAGCCTTCTTTGAGCGATGAAGGATGCACGTTCGGTTGTGGCGTGGTGCCAGTGGCCTGGCGGGGTAGAGCACGATGCTGGTGCACTTTCACGAGCTGAAGAGGATTAGATTGGGTGGTAAGTTAGCTGGTAAGTTTGCATGACGAGAGGGTTAGGTCAGTGCATGTTGTGTGGTCAGTATATAAGGTACGCCGATAACTCGTGTCTTGTCTTCTTCAAGTTCAAGACCATTCAGCTTCGCGCGGTTTACATTCAGGCTTCAGTCTCCGCATACACGGTGCACTATACAACACATCACACTCGCTTCCATCAATAACGCTCGCTCAAAATGAAGTACGCAATCGCTCTCACCACCCTCGTCGCCTCCGTCTTCGCAACAGAATCCTGCGCTGCGCCCGCTCCGGTGCCTACGCCCTCCCCCGCCCCAGGCCCAGGCTACTTCGGCGTCATGTCCGCACGCTCAGCATCACCCGTCCACCTGCGTCCTCTCGTTGCACGAGGCGGAAAATTCTACCTCGGCGGCGAGACGGCATCGTACTGTCCCGTCGCACAGGTCGGCTCGGCATGCCCACCCGGCAACACGACTGTGCTTGCTGGCGGCGAGACTACGCTGAGCTTGGGTGTGGTGGTTCCTGGTGGACAGCAGGTGTACGTTGCGCCGGATGGCGCACTGAGCTACACACAGGCGCACTCAGCGTACATCCCAACTGGCAGTGTTGTCGACGGATTCAGCAGGGAGTATCCTGCTGCGGGCCAGGCCTTTGGGTATCTCCAGTTTGACACCGGGTTCGTTGCGTGCCCGGCGGAGGGAGACGGTGTATATCAGGTATTTGGACAGGTTGACGGCGCGACGTTTGGGCCCGAGTGCTTGGGCTTCAACGCGCTTGCTGGTAAGTGATCGCGTTCAAGTGGCTGTATGAACATGGCTAATGTGACTCTAGTTTCTGTCGACGGTCCTGGCGCGTGGCAGTATTCTTAGGCGTTTGTAAGCAAGGAAAAGGCAACAACACATGGGTGATGATGTAATGACAGGAGAGAGGGACAAAGAGGCAACACTTACGATGTATATACGACGACTCGACGACTTACGCTCCTTAATACCGTAATATGTAATTTCAATCTACCATTCCAATTGCGCCGTGTCGTGCGTTGACGGTTATCCTCAATTGCGCAAACTAGATGTGAGGGCTTTTCGAATCCACTCGACTTTCTCTTTCGGTGATGCGTGTGTTGCAATTTCTATGTTCACGACCTTCTGTCGACTTTGCAAGCCCTTGACAATCTGGACGTTTGACTTTGGCAACTTGACAGCCTCCGCAATGACCTTGACCACAGCCTTGTTCGCCTCTCCATCTCTTGCCTGACCAGCTACACACACCTCAACATACTCATCCGTAATGGCCGAGACGCCTTCACGCATCGCACTCACGCCAGGTTTGACGTGACACAGCAGCCGAACGGCAGTTTGATCTCCTTTCCCGGAGCCTGCAAACCAGCGAACGGCCGCGCCGACACTCGGGAGAGCGTTCTTGGGCCTCAGTACAGTCATGTCATGCGGAGTTGGCGGGTCTCGGTGTTGTAGAATGATCAGCTGGTTTCGTGTTAGTGTCAAAGCCGAAATAAACCGACCTTGATGCAATCGCGTGCCTCGACCAATTACGAACGCAACATCTGGCGATCCCAACCACGCCTCTCTACCACATACACAGACAGTACAAGCATCTTTGTACTTATAGCATCTCCCCTTGCAGAAGTCTCACATCAGACTGCATTGCCCAACATAAATCGTCTCAGTAACGTTAACTTGCGTAAAGCATCTCACCGCTCTCGCGCTCCTGCCAATCTAAGCCCGGCGTCGGAGCTTCGCTTTTGGTGGGGGGAGATAAAGGCGGTCGCGCACGGCTTCGTTTTCCCCTAAGTTCAAGTCTACACGAGAGCCTCAAGAAGCGGTTCCCTTAAGTACAGGTCTACACGATGGTTGAAAAATCAGCGACACACAATTAGGTAAGTAGGGCGTGGGTGAGAGATAAAAGGCCACGAGTCCGCTCGTTGTTTTTTGTAGTTCAAAATTCTTTTGTTCAACTTCGGACAGCGTGCGACATTCATATCTATACTTTTCAAGGGAACGATCGCACCTGTTCATCAAGTAAGAGAATTGTGCGCGTACACGTAGCCGCGACAGAGGATAGAGAAACATAGGTAAATATCCCGAAAATTGTAATTGGTATTGCTGCGCTCCGTTGTGCTTTTGATGTCATTCTTTATCTTCAGAATGCCGCAACCGTCGCAACATCCCAACATCATTGACAACGAATCACAAAAGCTAACAAATGCCCGAGATCAACACATCACCATGTCTTCCGCAGCTCAACCAAAATTCTTGCCCAACCGGCACGACCTAGGCGTCGTTGCCGTCGGCTTCAGCGGCGGCCAGGTAATTACTCCGCCCTTCTCGCAACACATACGCCAAAACCCCAGGGTCTGACATTTTCTACAGCCCAAGCCTGGCGTCGACGCTGCACCCATGGCCTTGATTGAAGCCGGCCTGATCCAACAACTCGAGTCGGACCTCGAGAAGAAAGTCTCCTACGACGGCACCGTGCACAACTACGCTGAACTCGTGCCCTCAGACGACCCAGACTACCGCGGCATGAAGCGCCCGAAATTCGCATCCGCAGTCACCAAAGTCGTCTCCGATCAAGTCTACAATCACGCGCGGGAGGGCAAACTCGTCGTCACGCTTGGCGGCGATCACAGCATTGCTATTGGCACCATTTCCGGGACCGCGAAGGCAATCCGCGAGAGACTTGGTCGCGAAATTGCGGTGATCTGGGTTGATGCACATGCAGATATCAACACGCCGGAGACAAGCGATAGCGGGAATATTCATGGCATGCCGGTGAGCTTTCTGACCGGCTTGGCCAAGGAGGAGAGGGAGGATGTGTTTGGGTGGTTGGGCGAGGAGCATCGTCTGAGTACGAAGAAGTTGGTGTATATCGGCTTGAGGGATATTGACAATGGGGAGAAGAAGATTTTGAGGGAGCATGGGATCAAGGCGTTTTCGATGCACGATGTCGACAGGTATGTTTTGCTCAACTCTGGTAGCGGATTGCGCTGCAGATGCTGACTTGAGATAGGCATGGCATTGGCAAGATCATGGATATGGCACTGGGCTGGATCGGAAGCGATACGCCCATTCACTTGTCGTTCGACATTGATGCGCTGGACCCGATGTACGCGCCTAGTACAGGCACGGCTGTTCGAGGTGGTTTGACGCTGCGCGAGGGTGACTTCATCTGCGAGTGTGTCGCCGAGACTGGATCGCTGATTGCGTTGGATCTGGTCGAGGTGAACCCAAGCCTTGACGAGCAAGGCGCGAGCGATACTGTACGCGCCGGCTTGTCTATCGTGCGATGCGCTCTGGGAGACACGCTTCTGTAAGAATAGTAACGACAGTACCTAACGGGTAGACGGCTGGGTGGATAAGGCGCACCGGCGTTGACACGGCTAGAGGTAGACAGATGGCTGATGAAGCAATTCAAATAAGATCTTCCAAGCTTGCAGACAATTCGGCTAAAACATCACTCTAATCGTTTCTTCTTCGCCTCTCCCTCTCCAACAACCTTCTCCTCTTCCCAATCGCCCACTCCCGGCCCCCCATCCAACCACTTCCAGTCCCTCTTCCCCTCACCCAACCGTCTCTGTCCCTCCAAGGCCTTGTCGTTTCCACTACCCCAACCATACCACTCCTCAACAATACTCACTGGCGTTCCCAGTGTCGCTCCAAGCACACACATTAGCGCCGCAACAAATTGCCACAGCATGACGAGCACCCACAGCCCTGGAAGCAGGAACCGCACAAACTGGTCGGCCTGGTACAAGTCTTCCTGGCAGCGAATGTAGTATTTATGGTCTGCGCGGTTATACTGCAGGCGTAGGACAGCGGTGAGGCGGACGGGCGCGGCGTAGAAGGGGACGGGCCAGAGGCGGAAGGTTTGCGAGATGGTGGTGTAGAGTATGAGATGTCTTTGATCGAACGCTGTCCATGTAATCAGCCTGTATTTTCTGTGCATATTCTTGCAAGATTTTCGTACCAACTGATTCAACGTCGATTTCTATCCGCGGGCTCATAATCTTGTACCACCGATATATGCGCTCAATCAGCCATCGCGAATTGCTCCAGCTCCCAGTGCGGCAGAAGGGGTGTGTAAAAGATGCATTGGGCGTAAAATACGTTTCTACGGTCTCGCGTTGGATGGACGGCGGGGATTGGGTGAGGAGGTGGATGATGCCGGGGATTTCTTTGACTGTTATTGTTTGTTAGTGAGTGGACGACGAAGCCCAGGAATGACGAGGATGGTGCGACGGACCCGGGTTCTCCATGGCAGGAAGGAATCAAAAGGATTATAGGGTTGTCAATTGTGGAAGGAAGTGGATTGAGAGATGCGGCAGATCCGCGCATGGATGGTAGGTGCTGCAGGCGTCTAAAGTTTGTTGTGTTCGCATGTGAAAATCGAGTGACGTCACTGGATTTGGTCGGCATAAGCTTAGCAGAGCGCTTTGCAGGTGGATTGAACGAGGCTCGAGGTTTTTTGTAATATCTCGTGATCATCCAGAATTACATGCTATTTAGGAAAGTAAGGCATCCTACATGGAGCATTTTGAGCTCTCAGCAAATGCGTGCATCGCAGCATAATGTCCATCTCCCGTTCTAGAGCTGTACTCTACTGCGCCTTCCACTGCTGAATCTCAGACTCGCTGATTTGCCTCAGCTTGTTCACACTGGGTGATTGTCCTGTCGCAACACCCTTGGCCAGTTCGACGAAACCACCAAGCTGAGTCCTGTTTGAGACGGCGTACTGAGCAGTGCTAGCCTTGACACGAATAATGCCGATGCGCGGGTCCTCTGGGCCACCGTCGTGCTTGCCATCGCCGAGGTCACCAATCCATGCTTTGAGTGCGGGCGAGTAGTGCTTCTTGACGACGGCACGATCGGTCTCGATAGTGGCGTGGCCGGAGATGGATGCCCACTCGCCAGAGTTGGTGATGAAGCCAATGTTGACGGATGCGTGCTCCTTGAGGTCGTCGGTTTTGCCAGACTCGGTGTTGGTGTGGAAAAGCAGGTCGAAGCCGTTTCCTTCCTGTACGTTGTTAGGATCGCACTGAAGAGGCTACACATCAATCATCGCACCTTTGCAGCCAAAGCCATTGCTCTTGATGCAAGCAGGTCGCTGTCCGCGACTTGTGTGGTCAACAGGCAGAACTTGGTGTTGTCGATGAACTTGAGCAGGTCCTCGACCTTATCCTTCAACGAGGCGTCATCCTGGTTCTTCTGGGTGTATGGGTCGGCGTGCTTTGAGCCGGTGTCTGTGTTGCTGAATCCAGAAGACATGTTGTTTTGCTGAGTTCGAATTACAGTTTGGTGTCTGGGAAACTGCACAGCAGCTGTCAGCATGCAATTGGCGAATGTTCTAGCACTTGGAGGTCTTTGCGCCGTCCGTAGTGTAGAAGACAAGGAACGTAGAGGAATACGGGCATACATTTCTGGAAGTGGATTACGTGTTGTAGCGGGGTAGTTGATGAGGTCTGGATGTCGTGAGACGTAAGTTAAGTAGTTCTCTGCAAGCCTTCGATGACGTCAATGTTGTCTAACAAACAGAAGGACCCCACATCGCGCTCTCTGCTTTCTGTGGGGTACCGCGATCTGACATGCGAATCGCGAGAACCGGATGGGCTTTTTAAAACTGGGGTGCCGTCTCATTGTAGTACATTCTGCCGTCATATTACGCCATGCAATGCTGAATCTGACTCTTACCAGCAGATGTGCATGTAAACGAATCGACATTGAAACGTGAATAACAAGAAATACGTATCGGACCTAGGTATCCTATGCTTCAGAAGAAACATCAACTACATCACGTGAACACAATCGATATTGCCAAGGCCCCATGCCACACTATCAAAGACATAATAGTCCAGACTAAGAATGAAGTTCAAACGGCCAACCATGTAGAGCAAATTTCGAGATAAATGGCCCAATTTTGAAGACGAAAGTTCCTCTGCCGACACCTTGACATGTGTGCGAAGAAATTTATGCCTCGTCAGCGGCCTCCTTGTCCTCGATCGAGGCCTTCTCGAGCTCTTTAGCAGCGTCTGCCGCACCATCCTTTTCTTGCTCGAGTTCAGCCTCTGCAGAGGGAGTTACGTTGACGCCAGCGTTCTTCTGGGCGGTTTTCTTGGCGTGGTCGGTTGTGCCATTGGCACCCTCATCCTCTTCCGCCTCGAGGCGCTCGATCTCCTTCTGTGCCTTGGAAATGTTCTGCATTATGATTAGCTTGGGATGACTCACAACATATGATGGATACACATACCTCCTTGGTCTTGCGATCCTGGTCCCCTTTCCAGAAAGCGAGCTTCTCCTTGAGCTTCTCGACCGTCGCGGGAACATCAGCCTGGCTCGCAGGAGCGTCAAGGCCGACCTTTGCTAGCTCCTCGATAATGCCCACATTGATGTTGAATTTGCTCTCAGCAGCGGGCGCCTTCTTTCCTTTCTTGCCCTTCTTGCCGCCGGTGCCAACGAAGTAGCTCTCTTCCTCGGCCTCCTTCTTTCCGACGCGAACACCCTTGAATCCAGCATCGTCCACGGTGCGTTGTGTTGAAGCAGCGAATTTGCTGGCAGCAGTGGTCTCCTTAGGCGGCAGTGCAGAAGGATCGAAGTGGCGGATGAGACCCTCGGTGGTCAAAATCTCGTCTTGGTAAGCTGGTGCGCTGGCCTCCTCGAGGCGCTTGCTCGCAGCCTCCTTGCGCTTGCCAGCGACGTATTGCTGTTGCTCCTGGCGGCGCTTCTCGTTTCGGATTTTGCGTGCCTGGTAGTCGTATTCCTGGAAAGCGCGCTTCTGTTGGAAATAGGCATCCTTGATTTCCTTGCGAGCCTGGTACTTCGCTTGTTGTTCGGCGCGAGCCTTGTCGGTCTCCTCACGAAGGGCCTTGAGGTTCTTGAATGCATCGTCCTGCTCTGCCTTGAGACCATCGAGCTCTGTCTGCAGCACGGTGTACTTCTCGCTCAGAGCCTTTTGTTCGGGATCGTCGAGGAGCTTCTTTTGCTCGGCAATCTTGGCCTTTATTGCGTCAATGTCCTTTTGTTGGCCGTCGAAGCCCGAGAACTGCTTGCGCGCCTTGTTGAGGTTGGTAATCTCAGAGAGAGCCTTCTTCTCGTCCACGAGCTTCATCATGCCGCCGTCGACTTGCTTCTGAAGACGTGCGATCTCCTGGTCAACTTCCTCCACCGACTTGAAGTTCACCTTGCCTTTGCTAGTCTTGAGCTCGTTCAGCCGTGACTTGAGCTGCTCATCGTACTTCTTGATTTGTTCGTGGACGGCACTGCGCGACGACTTGTTGCCTTGCTGGGCCTGGCGGATGGCATTGAGCTCGGTCTTGAGCTCCTGCTGACGCTTTCCGTTGGGCGAGTCCTTGTTGTTTGGGCGGGCGACATCGAGCTTGGCTTTGGCAGCATTCTACTCAGTGAGCGACTGTTATAATGCCACAGGACTGCGACGCATGCAAGAGTCCGATGCTGTATTGCTAGCGCCCATAACGGGGTCAAATGAAATTAAACCTACCAGCTTCTCCTGCGCAGCGGTGTGCTCCTTCTCGGCCTTGGCCAAGTCCTCCTTGTACTTGTCCTCGTCAGGCTTCTCGGGCTTGACGACCTGCTGCTTGCCCTCGGCGGCGGGAGGAGTCGCGACGTCAGCCATTGTGCAGTCAATTGGATTAAAAGGTTGACTGGCGGGTGTGGCGATCGGTGGGGGCGATTGATGTTGTGCGGACCGACGAGAGGGACAGGTCGGAATGATGATGCGGAGGACAACTATTTCGAAATCGAGGGTCCGTCGCTAAAATCGAGGCTGCGTTGCGAACCGCGGTCACTGCAACTTTACCCGAGCTTTTAGCGTCGACGGAGCCATGGTTGCCACGAACACATCCCCAACTCACCTGCACTTGCAAACGGACAATATGGCAGAGCAGTCGCGAGGGAAGATCCCAGTCTTACTGCTGAAGACCAAGTCAGCGCCCACGGATGCGTACGAGGAGCTCTTCACGACCCTGGACGACCATCGATATGACCCCGTTTTCGTACCCGTCCTGGAGCATCGCTTCAAAAAAGATGCACTGGATGATGTGAGGTCACATATAACGAGCCGCGGATTCGTGCACTCTTCGAAAGGCGGTCTCGCGACGTATGGCGCACTGATCTTCACCTCTCAGAGAGCCGTAGAAGCCTTTGCAGAAATTGTCGAGGAGCTCCGAAAAGATGCAAGTGTTTCCATCGACGATCTGCTGCCACAAAGCCTCCCTTTGTATGTCGTCGGACCAGCCACGGCACGTGGATTGAGATCCATGAAGTTATCTTGCCCTATTCTTGGAGAGGACACCGGCAATGGAGAAGCTCTTGCAGCTTTTATGGTTGAGCACTACAACAGTATGTACCCAGGCGCAGGAAAACCACCGATATTGTTTCTGGTTGGCGATAAGAGGCGGGACATAATACCGAAAACCATGCAGGCAGTTGAGCTTGGTCCTGAACGCGTGTCTAAGATTGATGAGGTTGTTATATACGAGACAGTGGAGATGAAATCATTCAAAGAGAATTTCTCGGCGATATGGCGTGGCAATGTCAAGGCCGGTTGTCATGACCAGTGGGTCGTTGTGTTCTCTCCGACCGGATGCCAGGCCATGCTGCAAAGCCTGGGCTTTTTGGACACGGGGAGAGAAAAGTTAGCAGACCTGGCTGGGAGCGACGGCATATGGGTCGCTACAATCGGGCCGACAACTCGTGACTATCTTGAGGATGAGTTTGGCTTCTCACCAGATGTCTGTGCCAACAAACCCAGTCCACAAGGCATAGCGGAAGCCATCAAGGCGCGCAATATTGATAGCTGAGGGCAACATCGCCAGATCACTCTGGAAATGGCAGCACCGTCGACCTTGAGAAGAATGGTATGCACTGAAACATCTCCGACCATGCTGGGATTCATCTTATACATCACACGTTTGTGCGCACCTGGGTAGAAAGCCACGTGAATAGACTTCACCGCCGGCACAAACTTGGCCCACCCGATCGCATCACATTGCGCATGACTATCGTCACGGCTAGAACATCCTACAATTACTCATGTCTGCTCAGCTCCCTATTGCAGGCCGCCAAGGGGGGTTCTGATATGTCGCAGAACTGTGACTATCTTTCTGGCGTTTCGCATTTGTAGTAAAAGGCTACGAGGCTATATGGAGTTCTACAATAGTAAAGTGGCCGTCATCTGCGCATTTGCAGAGAAGCACGTGGCGCGCACGTGATTACGCGTCTTCGTGCCTTCCACTGACGTCAAGAGTTACACTAAGAGGCGTCAAGCTCGGCGACAAACATCGCGCTCGCACAAAAAGCCTCCACTTCCCTGACACCTTCTTTCAATCGATCCTCATTGCCTCGCACATTTCACTACCCAGCCATTGACCCCGAATGACCAACATGGCGGGAACACGATCATCAGCGCGCAAAACAGACGCCACCTCTAGTCCTACGCCAAGCGACGATGTTGTGGCGGGCACGAAGAGAAAGCCAGAGGCCGAGCCCTCACCTAAGCGCAGTCGCAAGGCTACTAAGAAGCAAGTTACGTTGGAGGAGACAGGCATCACCAAGGACAGTGATAGCGAAATGAAGGATGCCGAAGCGTCCGAGCAGAGCGATCATGAAGAGACCAAAGTAATTTCGTCTAACGATCAATCTCAAGTAAAGCATACCGAAAACGGGAGGAACGAAGAAGTGAAGGAGCCGTCTAATAATGCGTCGAAGGGAGACAGGACAGCCGATGAGGTGGAAGATGATACGGATGGTGCCGATTCGAAGCCATCTAACGAGGCTGCAAAGTCCGAAGACAACGACGATGGCCCAATTGAGAAATCGTCTCAGCGCCAGAGAGATATGCCCTCGAACATCCTGGAGAAGGGCGTCATTTGTAAGACGACGCAAGTTTGTACATGGCCCCCAACTAACTGTTCACCAGACTTCTTCACTCGTAACCGTGTCGGCATTGATGATGCTGATAGCGTCGGGGATCTTCAGCGGACTTTCTTCGTCCTTCGACCGCTACCCACAGACGCCAAGTTGGGCGAGGGTGCCATTCCAGATCTCAAGAACAACCGCCTTTTGGCGCTTCCGAAGAAGACTTTCCCAAAGTCACATAACGACCGCTTCATGGCATTTGTCGAGAAGGCGAACGTGTCCATACAGCAGCTGAAGGACGATTTCTTCAAAGGTAGCGAGTACGAGACAAAAACCCAGGGCACACGAAAGGTCGATCCTGTAACCCCTGTTGCAGAGGGCGTATACGCGATCACTCGCACGGAGGATAGAACCACGCATCTTGTCTACTCCACTACGATCCCTTCTGATCTTGGTGAAATACAAGACGACCTTGGTATCAAGGAACAGGGCAGCTTTGTCGTCAGCGTCAAGAATCCAGAACGAAGTGGTCCAGCGTCTGCATCATTGCCTCAGAAGCCTGATTTCTCGAAGGAAACCCTTGAGGAGTTTAGAGGCCTGGCATGGTCTGAAGTCAAGCCCAAACACCTCGATCATGAGTACTGTCAGATCTTGCTTATCGGCGAGAGACTTGAGAAAGGCATGGAGCCAACGACAAAGGACAAGAAGCACGACAAGGAGACGCCACAGGAGGAGCTTGAGAAACTCGAGCATGAGGATGAGCTTCGTGTGCAACATCTGAATGGCGACGACTCTGTCTTTGACGATCTCAAGATCAGCAAGAAGGACTACCCCACTGTCCCAACTACCTGGTAGAAAAGACTGTGGACCTCATTGTCATACTCTGCGTCTCATACAGAATCTTTGTTCTATGTACTGGTACAACATCTTGAAACTGGCGTTAGAGGGATTTACTGAAAATGGGCTGAGAACAACTTACACATGGTGAGACTGTTGTAAACAGGTCTCTGGGCAAAAAAAAGAACGCATGGCTTCATGCTGGAGATGGTCCGGGGACGGACATACTGGGTAGAGTGTTCTATCGCGATGCTACACATATTTCTGCAGACTGCTAGTGTGGGTGGTGTTGATGCTTTCACGACACAATTTGATATGAGACGGTGGAGGGTTTAGAAGCAATTGAAGTCACTGTCCTGTTGTGGAGTTGGAGCGGAAAGCACGCAATCTACATAAGTGGTAGGCCTGGGGATTCATCATGTATTGCAGGCTGCAAACTAGCTGTTGGTGAACTGCCGTTATTGGTGAGCGGGGTTCAGTTTGACGAGTGGCAGCGTTCTCTTTCACTCCACGTAGATATTGTCATCTCAATAACAGTATGATAATTCATCGCTCATCGCTCATGGTTCATCTGTCAGAAATTGGGTCACCATCATCATGAACCAGGACGATGACAGCGATCCTAGCTACAAGCACAAGAGCACCCTCGTGCCGATCACTCTTACTCCTCTGCTCCTTGCGGTTCGCACAGCTACGTTTGGACCCGAAATCACGACGTCGCCAATATGGCAAGCACCGACGAGTTTCTGCCACTTACTTGGACTCTTCAGTCATTCACAGTCGACCATGCAATCAAGTCGACCGGTCAATCTCGACTGTACCAGGATAGAGCAAACAATGAGTTTGGCATCGTCTCTCACTCAGCACTCCCGATCATTTCGATGGCAAAATACCCGGATGATGGCCCCATCTACTTCCAGGCTACGAGCGCTAGAGCTGCGGCATGGCGCACGAGGTGCAAGAAGGTTGCTTTGCTCTTTGAGAACCTGCAGATAGATCTGGAATTCACAACGGTGGAGGATGCGCAGGCATTCGTGCATTTGATCGAGGACATAGCCATGTCAGCTGGAAACCAATTGTTCAACTCGCACGAACTTCAGCAGTGAGTATGGCAATAAGCTGTAGCCACTCAGTTGGGCTAACAGGGCACAAAGGAACGTGCCTTTCATGCGTGCTGACTTCGACATGATCAAGCTGGGCTACGTGGGCCGAACGCACCAAACTTGGATGAAGACATCCGACGGAAATTCAGATTGGCCTCGGTGGGTTTGTATGTTCTCTCTTCCGCCGCATAACGCTGACGATTGACAGTCTGCGCCAGACCGGCGAGTGGTCGGATTTCACCATCATCGCAGAGAGCAGGACTTTCGCCGTTCATCGCGTTTGGTCAGTATCCAAAATCACTCGAATAGACTGAGTTTAACAAGACACTGAACAGGCTATGCAAAGAGTCCTTGTACTTCAGAGCTGTGTGCAGTGGGGGTTCTGCAGTATGTCAAAACATTTTATGCTGCTAGCAGACCTAGACATATACTTATGTGCTACAGGAGAGCGCCAAGCAGTCAATCGAGCTTCCAGAATCCGCCCAAACTGTTGGCGCCCTACTCGATGAGATCTACGGTACCTACAATTCCACGACAGGATCACTCTTCACCAGCTTCGCGTTACGCCCTGAGATGGAGAAAGAGCGTGCTATGGCAAGTTTGCTTGATCTGTTCATCACCGCAGACAAGGTACACTTTTGGCTTCCTCCATTCGCATGACCACACCTAAAGTATGAACAGTACAACCTCGAGAAAGTGAAGCGCAAAGTCTCCGAAGCCATCATCGATCGCTTGCCTTTCGTCAAAGACGCGTTGACCATCGTCGACATGGCCACAAATATATACCACGAGCAGTGCCCCTACATGGACGGTGGTCTACGCAAAGTTGTTATTGCTCAGATAGATGCGAGACTTCCGGCTATTCTTGAAGACGACGGTGCCTGGAATGAGCTGTCAGGTAAGAAGATGGTGCTCAAGGCCCTTCACGAGTATCAGTGTGAACTTCGGGGTGACGGGCCTTCGAGCGTTCCGCTCACGCCGCCGGTCACTCCGGTTAGCAGTGAGAAGAAGAGACGCGCGCAGGATATGTGAAGGGTATACTTGCGCATAGAGGTCGGCGAATTGGCTTGATCAAGGCAAGGCTTGGACTTGATTTGGCATAGGACGCACAGCTTGCGAAGGGGCACTCTGTTATACTTGAAGGTGAAGCTTTCGAGAAACAGCATCCCATCACGTTAAGGCAGAGCACGGCGCCAATTATCCCTGAGATACATCCAGTCTTTGGACAATCGACACATATTTAGCTTGATGGCCGCGACGAAGTCCTTAATTTGCGTGTCTCCCATGCCCTTCTTGGCCACATAGTGATGGCTTTCACCCAATGCTCCAGAACTTTCTGAGGAGGAAGCATTCGCACCGTCCACTTGAGCAAAATGTGGTATATGAGCTCAAATTCCTTGCAGCAATACTTTGTCCAGATAGCGGACAAGGTGACTGGCTTGAAGCTCTTTCTCTCCATTTCCAATCAAGACGAAGTTGTGCTTGTCAGCCATCATGATAGACCCTCTTCACTTCTAAAATGTTAAGCAACGTGGTAAGGGACGACAGAGCGAGGAGTCTTCCTAGACTTCACCTTTGTCAGTCCACCTCACAGGATCGCGTTAGGGAGCCACTCTCTATTCTCACTCAACTTCCCTCTTACCATTCGCTATTGCGACTCCCCGGTCCAAGTCTTCATGCTCACATACCGACTTGCTCACCGATGCCACAAAATCACTAATCTCCTCGCATGATCAGCCCACTCCACGACGCAGCAATAACACTAATGTCGTCAAGACCATCACCCCTGTCTCCAAACCTATCCTGTCCCTTTCCTTCAGCATGCCATCACAAATGCCCGTCCCCATCTCCGTACGCGCTACGCATATCCACAGCCGGCCATCAAAGCGATGAAGCCCATCAACGGGACTGGGTGGCGCAGATCGCATGTCCACAGCCCTTAGTGCGGGCGCCCCTACCGGACGATTGACTTTCGATCCATCGCATGCACCGGGCCGCGTTTGGTGGATGCATCTCCAGTTACCGCGCCGGAGTTTGACTGTGCCGCAGTCTTGCAGGAGATAGTCTGGAGGTCTGCATCATGGCAAGACGCACGGGCTGTCGGATGCGGGCTTCCGAAGTGAAGCGGATTGGTGCAGAGGGACGTGCATCATGGCTACATCAAAGTTATTTAAAAACATCTTGCTCCGAGGAGCATTTGCAGAGGTGGCTGGCGACTTCATGATCAATAGGGTTTCAGTGACTCATTTTGAGTGGAGTTCGATCAGCAAGCAATTTCTATTCTTCCGAGTATTGATGCATGGCAATGCGCCTCACTTTTCCGCATCCTCTTGTAACCGTACGGGATTCTCGACCCATTGCGAGATCTACACTCTCGAATTTTGGGCTAATCGTTTGCTTCACAGTTTGCCTTCACCCTTGATCACATCTCGTACGAGTTTTAACCCTTCTAGCGCAAACCTTACCATATTCGCCTCCCTTTCATTACTCCCGGTTTCTACTTCGCGCGTAATCGTCTCTCCGCCATCCTTTGCCACGGCCAGCGCCACGTAGCCCGGTGTGCGGTTTCTTGTTGTGCCGCCGGTTGGTCCAGCTGTTCCACTTTCACTGACGGTGTACGTACTGCCCAGAGTCTTGCGCGTGTGCTCGGCAAGTCCGGAAACGATTTCTGGTGTGGGACCCTTGTAGTTTTCAATGTGCTGGGGTGTCCAGCCGACGAAGGCGATGCGGGATTCAAGGGTGTAGAGCGTCAGTCCGCCCTTGTAGTATTTTGAAGCGCCCGGGTAGGAGAGGAGAGCGGCGGAGATGAGGCCACCGGCTGCCTGAGCCTGTGTCAGCATTGTTTACTGATTGATGATGGTAGAGAGTACTGTTTCTGCTACTGATATTGTTTCTGTGCGTTCCCTTAGAAGGGATGCAACTTCTTCGATGATCTGCTTGAGCTCTTCGGGAGGGAATTGGGTTGAAGACATGGTCAGAAATTAGTTGTTAGTTCTACGCACTCTGGATGGTGAGATTTGAATTGAAGCACGACACAGAAGTGCAGAAGTTGTATTACAAATCGTCGTTCATGTTGACCTCGGGAGCTATACGCGTAAGAATGAGCTCTCGTCGCGGGGTACATTCATGACGTGACGCGACGTGGGGTAGCTTCATGACCCTTCCTCTATATTACTATTTTTTATGCACTTCCAACAAATTAACACTACTTAGACTAACAACACGAAACATAGGCAACATGGGACCTGCGCGGTGATTCATATGTGAATGTCCACCTTGGTAGCCAATGCTTAGCCATAAATGAACCTCTCTTCTCCCTTCCTCACCAATCGAATCGGGATAGCTGCACCTCTAAGTTGCAACGTGATAATGCTGGCCACTTTCTCTTTCAGCATATAGTCTGCCCTGTCGCACGCCTTCTTGTATATGTCTTTTCTCTCTTTACCACCCTTGGGCATCTTTTCAACCTCTTCATCGCTCGCGAAGTCATCGACTGCGAGCTCCACACTGTACTGAGAAAAGATGGCCGCTAGGGCAGCCAATATTTCAACCTGTGCAAAGCGTCGACCAATGCAGGATCGAAAGCCGTCGCTAAAGGGAATGTAGGAACCTTTGACGGGCTTATAAAGCTGTGATGACGTATCTTCGCCAGATGGTCCGCGTAGCTCCTCTTCATCGTAGTTGATGTCAACGAAGTCATCTGTAGTTTTGACGCTTGCGAACCAGCGCTCAGGTCTAAAGGAGTCGACATCTCGAACACCGCCTGCTTCCTGGCCGTTAGTGGGAGCCGGCCAGTATTTCGGGTTGCGATGAACGGCGCAGCTCAAGAAGATGTGTGTGCCCCCTGGGATTGTGTATTGTTCTCCTTGAAGCGTCAGCTGCTGAGGTCGCCCGGGAGCAGTGGATTTCGGAATGTTGACAATGGGTTGGAGCAGTCTCAATGTCTCGTTCATGACGGCGGCGGCCATCCCAGCAAACAACTTCGGAAAATGTTCTTCGTAGGTCCAATCTTGAGGTGTCTTGCCCTGCGCAATCTTCTCGACATCTTCTTGGAGTCTCTTCTGGGAATCTGGGTTCATCGCCAGGAAAATCAAAGAGAAGTGTATGGTATTCGCAGTTGTTTCGTGTCCAGCCAGCATCAGCACAAAGGCGTTGCCCAGGAGGTCGCTCTTCTTTAGCTGTGTATTGGACTCGTCAAGAATTCCACTACCTCGGATCAAGGCCTCAAATAGATCCATGCCACCTGTTGCATCTCCGGACGCTACTTGCTCTTTCTTCACTTCATATAATTCGTCCATATACTTTCCCCACTCGGTGAGTGCTTTCCCTACCGTGCGGTGCATCTTTATTGGTGATTTCACTGTACAATGTCAGCTCCATATTCGCTCTGCATCGCACTTCACGAAACCAAGTTTCGTGACTCACCTAGGAGCTTCTGGGGCATGATGATTGTCCACATGATGTTGTGAAGTAGCTCACTGAGGGCTTTGCGATAACTCATTTCATGTCCGGCAGGTATCTCCGAGCCCACAAACATTGATTTTCCTCCGCTTTTTCTCTCGGCGACTGCCTTTCCCTCTTCGTGAGGCCAAACTACACGAACGTCAAAACCGGCACTGCTGATGACATAGAGGGCAAAGTTCATTGCACCCAAGGATGGTTCCGCCACAGTCTGGTTGCCACGACCATCGGTACCGGCCCAAAGACCTATGAGAGACTTGGCGTGGTGCAGTGACTCGGTGAATACTAGTTCGTTGTTTTTCTCACCGAAACTGGGGGCAGCAAGTTTGCGATGCATCCGCCAATCTGCACCTTCAGTCGAGACAAGGTTCTTGCCATATATATCGAGTGCTTTGTACATCTCCAATGGTTTGGGGAAATCTGTTCTTCGAGTCGTGATTTGTGTCATGGCTTCAGCATCCGCCACAAAGCAATGAATTATCGTTGGCGATGCAAGAAGAAAGACATCTTTGCCGAGCATTTCGTATGGCTTGTGGCCAATTCGATAGCCCCATTCTGGATGCAAAAGTCTTTACAAGGGATCAGTACACGAGCAACCGGGGTACATTGACGTGGAGGCTATACTCTATCCATAAACCTTGCCACGATGCGGGCAATAGAGCTTTCAAAACGGGTGTCCATAGTGCGAAGGTGGACAGCCAAAATACGCTGAAGACATTCCATGGGATGACCACTACAGGTAATCCAGAGCTTTTGGCTAGCGCAACATTACGTGAGAGGTTACGATACGTGGTAAGGAAGTAATAGAAGCCAAAGGCTACAAATGCGCTCACTATGAGGGTGGCGGCCATAGCGTTCACCGACGCGAAAGGAATATGTGCTGACGAATGCGATCGAACGTATGTTTAACACGAACCGGTATACAAGTTCGGTCGCGATGCGGCGGGGCTGGCGATGCTGGTATCGTGGTGTGAGGACAGATGTGCGTTCGCAGATGGCTGGCGATCCCCATGACGTCTACATCTCCGTCTCATTGCAGTTTGAAGGGGTTCGCTTATGTTGGTAGGCTCAGATGCATGCATTTTTGTTTCTCGGCTACAGACTAAAACTACAACACAATGCTCTTATACGTGCAGAAACCCAGATGCCCTTCATGGTGTTTACTCGCTTCAATGAGGGGTCTCACGTAAGATTTCTGGGTAAGATGCTCCTCATCGAGACTAGCGGCTGTAATTTCTTGGCACAGCTTTCGTCGCACGACGACACAGGCGACATGTCACAGCCGGAAAAATCATTTTCGCGGCACCACACGCAGATCATATGCGTGCGCGATACACATGTCTCACACGGTGTCACAGCAGATCGGAAGCTGCACTTGTTGCGAGCACAGTGCACACTTTTCCGATCGGGACGCGTTAGCCACCGTGTTTCCGGCGAACCGATCAGCGACAGGTGCGCTTCCAACCAGATGCTCACGTTGAACCTGCCTTCACTTGTCAGTGCGAATGTTTCGACGTCAGTCGCCTCTCGTCTGCGATTTCGGCATCGGACTGGGCGATATGAATGCTACGAGTAGTCATGGCATTGGCGTCTTGCGCAGTGTTTCAGCACGCTTGGTCACTGGAAATGAAGCCGTGAAAAGTCAGTAGCGAATCATTGTCGTAAGCATACTTGCCATCCGAGGTGCACAGATTCGGCAGAGAAATTAATCACAAGTGGTCGCCTCTAACAAACGCCATGTCGGATAGTGAAGCTGCTCACCGACTCGAAGGCAATGCGCACCAGGAGCTTGACTCGGTTGAGAAATCTCATGGTCCGTTTCTAGAAGAGGGCCGCAACCATGAAAGAAACTATGCTCATTGGGCAACTCTTAGCCTCATTGTGTCGCGAACCACGTGGTGCCGCCACGGTCATGCACAACTACTAGCCGGGGTACGCATGCCGGAGGTCACAGTTTGACGACATTGTCACCGACGTCCCCTCCAAAATAGACTTCGGTCATCCACTGTCAAGGTGAGGAGCATTGCTGCTGCTGTGTCGAGGATCAGGGCGATTGCACGATGCCATGTTTCCGGCATTCACGTCGAGACGGGCAGACTCGGCTTTCGATGATCCCAGCTTGATAGCGCCTTGCTACCATCCTAGAATGGTTTAGCACATAGGGTTCATTCGCCCGTCCAGTGAATGCTTTGGCAGCTGACCTCCGTCGTTGCGGCACTGGCGTTACTCGAGTCGGTCGTCTTGCATGTTTCGGAATGCACATGTACGTCGCGAGAAGTATCTACACATGTCACAACCGAGGGATCGTGATACTTACCATCCTAGTAACCTGCTCATCAACAGGCATTTGTTCCTGACGCTATTCTGGCGGTCGCGATGCGGGGCGCTAACATCGTGAGAGTGGAGCTGGTCTTGTGAAGCTAGTGGGGCCATCGGCGCCTCTGCGGCTGCGCCCAGGTCAATGGGTTTCCGAAAGGACAGGGCCAGGGCATAAGCAATCCATGCGACCGCTTGTACACAGCATAGTAGAAACTGTCCAGGCTCGACAGTTCGCCAGACACCGCCGCCCAAATGCAGATCTTGGGCAGCAAGTGAAATCCTTACATGGTCACGGATGGTCGGGGAAATCAATGAATCGTAACAGCACGACGGCGGCTCCTGTTACCTGACGCGACGAAATGCTGTTGCGCGAGTTCTGCAGAGGAGGCGCCACCAGCAGCGCATCACTTTCCACAGGGTCTTCTCGAAGACGGTGAAGAAAGGCCACAGCGGGGTCAAGCGCCGTGGTCGAGTTGAGGGCATGTTTGGCAAAGCCGCGCTCGGATCGGCTGCCTCATGTTCAGCAATTGGCTGTTTGAGGACGGAAATTATCCGATGACAGGGTGTTGCTGATATGCTTGGACTATGTACTAACTCGACTTGGGGAAGTGTACCGTGACGGAGAAGACCGCATATCTTCTTCTGCGCGCTCAGCGCAACTGGGCAACCCGAAACGAATGGGACGTTGGTATTGCAAACACACAGAGTCACGTTGCCCAGCAGCAGGCACGTACTGTAGCTGTACTGTAGTGAAGTGATGCAGCGTGCGCAGGACAGGACAGGACAGGGCAGAGCAGGGCAGGGCAGGACTGGACTGGATTGGATTGGATGTGTGCTGGCTGCGCAGTCGCGTCGGCACGGGAGGGCCGTTTGCTGGCCGTAACGGCGCAGTCTTCTCTGGGTAGACGACGGGCGAGGAGGACCTGGTTGTGTCTGATGGAAGCTGCTGTGTCGTCGACAAGCAGCCATTCCGCACGGCACGCATGGTGGCCTCGTGGACCGGCCCCTTGGACCTGGAAAGATGGCTTGCCCACTTGCAAGCGAGCTGCAGAGGGCGTGAGTCGTGTTCGGCGGCGCGCACTTACTCGCCATTGTGTCCAGTCCAGGACGGTCCACCAGGCGCGGAGACACAGACGGGCCCCTCGCTCTGTCAGACGCGCTGTTGCTGCCAGCATCCAGCTCGACACTCAACGTCCGGCGCCCATCACACCGCACACCTGGGCACCCCCGCCCCTTGGGCACACACAGACACGACTAACCGCATGGGCATCCCGCCTCGTTCTCACCAGTCTGCTCATCTTGCCGCGACTAGCTCCGCGCGTGTCTGATTGCGCGCCCTGGCCATTTTTCTCGTTCGCACGGCCCGTCTGGGCATCTAGCGCCACTTTTCAGCCGACTAGCAACAAACGTCGACGCATAGACTGTCCGCGATTCACCACGACCGCAGCCTGGCTCGTCGTCGCCCGGCAAGACGAAGCTCCCGTCCTGCATCCCACTCTGGGCTCCGAGCCTCTGCCCTGCGACGCTCCCCAAACTCTTCCATCTCCTCCAGGCGATGACGCGTGCTTGGGTCGTCGTCCGCAAGTCTTCTCCGGCCAACCATCTGACGTGCTGGTGAATTGGTCCCTTCCTGGCCGTGCGACTGCCGAAGCCGCACTTTCCCAGCTGCCCCCCGCGACCAGCTGGCGTTTGCCGTTTGGCACTGGAAGCATCCGTACTCCGTAGTCGTTGCGTTGCCCTGCCCAATTGCTCTGCCAAATAGCCGCATGGCCTGAGCGGATCTTGTCTGGCATATGTAAGGATGGCTGAGCCTGACGCGCCCACCCCGAAGCGGGCTCGTTTGGACTCTGTCAATCCTGTGTATAACGCCAACTCTTTCCCACCACCCCCTCTGCCGCCTCACGCCCAACCCACCCGGCCTCTGTCACATCCCGTCTCCATCCAGGCCTCTTCACCTCCTCCTCCTCGACCTTATCCTCCCCATAGCCATAGCCTGCCGCCCCCCTCCCATCCATCCTACCCTCCTCCCAGCCAAGGACCATATCCAGGACCACAGACCTCGCCTTCCGATATTCGCTCACTTGCAGACCCCAGAACCATCCCGTCGCCAGGCCAGCGTCCTCCCAATGGCATTCCCGGCCCACTTCCCGTGACAGGCGTGTCTCAAGACAGCATCTCTACGTATCGTCCTCCTCCGGCCCCTCATTCCTCCGCGCCAGAGCCTGTCGACGTCAAGCCTCCACCAATGGAGCATGGCAGCCACCAAGGCTCTTGGTCTATGAACACAGATCATCGTCCAAACGGCAGCATTTCCAATGGCTACAACTCCGCCATCAGCCCAACTCACCACAGTGATCCCGCCTACCACCCTCCACCTGCACCACCTGGCCAGCAGTATGGACAGCCTGTCGCGTATCAGCCAAGTCCCTACATGGGACAGTACTCTGGTCCTGGGCAGGCTCAGATGCGTCGAAAGCAGGTCCGCGCCACCCAGGCTTGCAACAATTGCCGCTCGCGCAAGCAAAAATGCGATGAAGCACGGCCTTGTCAGTTCTGTCGGGAGAATAACTTCGACTGCCAATACAAGGACGTCCCTCCTCCAAAGTATGTACGAAGCAACGCTAAGTTTTCATTCATTAACCCATCCTAGGCAAGACAGGAGCATGATGCAGCTTCAAGACAGCGTGAATAATATTTCAGATGTTCTCAAGGACTTCATCGGAGAGTTCAGTGTGTGGAGGCAGAATGTAGAAAGCAGACTTCCAGCGGGCCGAGGCCTCGAACTGACCTCGAATCTGGCTTCGCCCGATGCAGCTTTCGCCGCCCCACCACGCGACCAGAGCAATTCAAGAATGCCCACTCCATTGCAAGGCCGGAGCGGCCCGCGACGCATTGGAAGCATGAAGATGGAGTCGCCAGTGGTGCCCTACTCGAATATGTCACCAGGTGCGGCGTCAGCATCTACCCCCATCAAACAGGAAGCGCATCTTGTTATCTCTCAACAGCCTGCGACACCGGCCGAGAGCGTGAGAACCGACGTCAGTCGCACCTCGAATGGCGAACCGAAAGAGAAGAGCGGGCTGCAAAGTGACCACAAGACCCCTGCGCATATCCTGTTGACAGAGTGGCAGTCGATGGCGGAATTTACCGATGGCATTGAAGCTCTTCATCGGCTGAAGGAAAGTGGCCATGGAATAGCCGACTATCCTATGCAACTGGAGCAGGAACGTGGACTCCTCCGTGTCTGGGGTGTCGGAGAAGGTGTTGACTTCAACGATGGAGCGCAAGGCCCTGGAAGTCCAGAGAGCAGTAACGAGTCCGACGCGTCTTCGCCAGCTCCAGGCAAGGAAGGACTTTGGGGCCATCCACCGACGGATCACAACAGCCCAAGCACAAGTACGCCTCGAGAGCACCCCGGCTACGAAGGTGGCTTGGGACCTGACGGTCGACCTGATTTCCGTTCGCATGTTTTGCGACAGCTCCACCTGTCGTACATGCAGAATTTTCATACCTTCCATCCGTTTCTGAACCCCAGCAAGTTGCAGAGAATGTTCCGGGAGTTTGAAGAGCAGTATAGCCCGGACGCCAGGACTGCGAACGGCGCGTCTCCAGCGGCACATCAGCTCAATCCCGGTATCAAGAGGAAGCGCTCAACCAGCGCGTTTGGCGAGCCATATTCCCCCCGAGGCGCGATCGAGCGATCTTTGCGGAATGCCATTGTCCTGTTGGTCCTTGCTTTGGGCAAAGTATGCTCTCACAAAGATGGGGTTCTACCACATCCCCAAGGCGACAAGGGTCCTCACCCCAGTGGCGCTTGGGGGTCTTTCAACCACACGTCGTTCCCTAACGGTAGCTTCACAAGTGATGCGTCAGACGATAGCCGCCCCAGAAACATTGACCTTCTACCAGGCATGGCCTACTTCTCGTACGCCACAGACATTTTGGGAAACCAGCAAGGCGGACATACGGTTGGGCACGCTCAAGCGATGATACTGGCAGCACTCTACATCGGCCAGTTCGCACGGGTCCTCGAGAGCTGGAGCTGGATTAATAGTGCATGCCGTGTCGTTGTCGTCCTAATCAAAGCGTAAGTTACACATTATAATTGCGGAGCAGTGCTAACGCTGCACGACAGAGACTATGCCAAGCTACACCGCGATTTCTATTTCTCCAAGAAGGACAAGGAGATATTGACCCCAAAAGAGCGTTACAGGTTGAACCTGGTAATGTGTGCATACTGGACATGTGTTCAATTAGAATCGTGAGTACATCCAATTTCCCCCACGTTTATACTTACTCATGCGCTCAGGGACATTCTTGCTGAGTTGAGTACCCTACCCTCAAGCAACGTAACGCAATATCAGAACGAAATCATGTATCCTGCGGGAGTCTACGACTATTTGCCTATGAACGGGAAAGAAACCATGGGTGAAGCACTCCCGGAGAGCAAGCCCAAGGAAGACAGTGACATGATGATCTATTCGAGTCAAATCTGGCTGCGTGTCATCTTGAATGAGGCTCATAATGCACTGTATGGAGCGAGTAAGTTTCTTTGGCTTAGGTCTCAACGATTTCACTCCTAACAAGTTAGGCGGAAACCGGAGCTTTGATCCAAGCAACATAAGGGCTGTCATCGAACACGCCAAGACGCATCGAGGAATTCTGGAGAGTTGGAGGCGCGTGCTTCCACCCCATCTGGCCTGGGATGATAACGAGCCTCCACCAACAAACGCCAACATTGCGCGTCTTCGTGCGAAGTACTACGGCGCGCTGTACATGATCCTGCGTCCTCATCTTCGTATTGCGGTTCACGAATTCAAGTATCCTCCCTTGCATCAGAGCTTCAATCCAAGGGGACAATGGTCTCAACACAACTCTCCAGGGGCTTCTGGAGATGCGGCCACGCCAACGTACAGAGGCAGTCAAATGGTAAATTTGGACCACGAGCAGCGAGACTCCATAGCCATCGCTTGTCAGTGCATCGACGCTGCCATCCGAAGCACGATTGCCTTTGACCGAATCGGTGCCCCCGAGGACAGCCCCTACGAAGGATATCAGATGACGCGTACCGCTCGACTTATAGTGACGAATATTTTTGGCACTTTACACGCGCAGTTTGGAAACATGCTTGTACTTGCCGCTGTCTACAAGTCCAAGCTCTATCCTTACCTACCGCACGACACCAACCTCACCCCGAAGACCCTGAACGCACTCTTCAAACGCACGGTCCATGTCCTCCGAGAAGTTGCACCAAACTCCCCGGTCCTGAAGCTCGATCTCGAAATTCTCGAAGGTGTTTGGAAGAAATTGGATCTACCAGCATCCTAGCCGATCCATTGTTTCTGTTGACATGACTCGACGTCATGTGGTCCGCAGTACAATGGGTCTATTTTGTGTACATCACGTCCTCATTGCATTCGTCACGGCGCATCGGATTTGATCATTCATTTTTTTTCCTTCTGCAGTTCTGGGATTTTGCATACAAACGCACACACCATCATATCATTGGGCGGCTAGCGCTGAACATATTTCCCGCATAAGTTTTCATTCATTCTTCATTGATTTTCACGCAAAATACGAACACGAGAGCTGCGTATGCGCAAGCACAGCCTGGGCGGACTTTTGAAATTGCTGTTTGCACATGTTTGCGACTCCAACATTCTATACCCTGGTGGATTTGGTGGTCTAACGATCCGTTCGTGGCCAAGGCGGGTAGTGGCTGCTTTGCATTTCGGTTTCGCGTTCTCATTCCCCGCCAGAGGAGGCTCTGTCACGCGCCCATTTGGTATTGGTCACAGATTTTGTTTTTGGCACGTCCGCGTATTGTGAGCTAGAAACTGGCTATTTTTTCACGGCCGCTTTCTCGGTGACATTCAAACGGTGAAGAGTTGGGCATTGTCTTGGATGATCGGTGAAGAGGATATGGTTGGCCATGAGTGGGCGCTCATGCGTCTCAGATTGAGATCTATGTTTAATGTGAGGCGAGGTTGCTGAATCAAAGTTTATGTTCACGAGTAGAGTATGACGCTGTGGAGTGATTTGTGTATGCCATTGGAGGGCCAGGGCAGTGGGATTCTCATTGCCGCGTCGCGCGCACACCGACACTATGGAATTCCGATGCTTTTTGCGCGAGCGCAACGTTCCGAACGGGAACCCGCCATCGCGCGACTTGCTCCAAAATACGTTTTGCCTCTCGGTCAACGCGACGCTTCCAAGTGTTACGTTGCAACTTACGCAACATGGCCGTGAACGCATACCACCCGTGGACGTCCGTCAAGACTTGCCATTTCCACATGACAGCATTGCAAACCTTAGATCTCCACCATCTGGTGCCGAGAGCGTTGGACGCCATCTACCTGCGCGCAGTATCACATTGAGATGCTGCTGCTGCTGCGCCCTCTCCACAATTTACCGCGATAAGCCTTCCTCCGGCACAATCGCGCATCTCCTCGCGCTGGCATTCCCCAAATCGCAGCCCAACCTAATTGTAGATCATCCCCCACGCTCGTTGTTGAAGATGATCGTCGCATGGACGGGCAGTTCCTGGACCAAGGCAGCGCCACCGCGTGTCACACCCACGCTAAGTCGGGACACGAACCATGGTACAATTTGGCAGCAATGCAGCGCGCGGACTGAGCCGAGCCTTCAGCTGGAAAGGCCTACCTGAAACACTTGGGTTTGCAGAGCTAACGACCACCGTGCTTTCGGAAATATCATCGCGAAGCTGTCACCCATATCTTGGGGCGAGAGGCTGACCGCCACTGTCGTCAGTCTCGCACGAGGTGTTGCGATGGTGGCGCCTGCGTAGGCAGTAGGAGATTCACGATTCACGATGGTGGGTTTGAATTTGCGCGCGTGACGAAGGCTGTTAGACTGTGCATGTCTCCGTATTGGAGAATTGCAGATCGTTTGGTCTCGTCTTTGGGGATACGGGTTGCCCCGAATAGGGATGTGCGTAGAGTATCGCGTGTCTAACAGCATGACGATCAATCGCTATCCTCTGGCATCCTGGGCTGCGGATGCCCTCTCGATACGATGCATCCTTGCTTCAGGGTGTGGAGGACAAACTTTGACTCGCAGTCTGTCCACCGCCTTATCTTGCCCTGGCGCAACGTTGGGCAGTGATTCCTCGTGTGCGCACGTCCGCGTGGCTGGAAATGCTTCTGGAACAAATTGGCATCTGCGGAGTCGAGTCCGGGAAATCATGCGTTGATCCTTCAAGCGCCAAAAACTGGGGTCGAAAGTTAAATCACAAAACTTTAGCGCCTGAAGCCCGTGCGAGATCTCAAGCCGAAAAGTTTACTGATCGGAAAATGAATGCAGAATTAGGGAAGCGACATCTGATTGGTCTCTTCGTAAAATAATCCCTCTTCTGATCTTCCGAGCAATCGGTCGGCATGCCGAACTCGGGATCCATCGGGTACCGGGCAAGTTCAGAATCCGATAACAAAAGTATCGCACGCGGGTTTAGCTTCGCCGGACCACCACGTGGTATCTCAGCTCACTTTATCCTAGACATGGAGCCTCTTTTAGCCACCTGCATATTGATGCACCCTGGGATCCATCTCTTCTACGGTATAGGAACCTTGTATCATGCGGAGGAACGCCCGTTCAACTCTCACAGGACTGGAACACATATCCGATCACTCACAAACAAGCAAACAATTCAATCTCAACGGAAGTTTGCTATTTCGCTGTCCGCAACAGGTGCGGGGAGCTCGCGGCCGGTACGTGCGTACGGCCAACGCCCTCCAAGCCACCTTTGGCCGAGCAAAACGCCAAAAAACAGAGTAGGTAAGCAATAAATCCAACACTGTATCACCAAGTTTACCTCTGAATTGCGTCTTTCGCTTCACCTTCCTTTGCTCGCCGTTGTGTCATTCTAGTCGTTCTAGTCATTGGCATTCTTTGCCCGCTATTCGCCTCGCAACCAGCAGCGGATATCGCCAAGTTTAAGAACGCCGAAGCAATGCTTCGTGTTGTGAGATCAAAATGATCAGTATTCACCTCATTGATTAGTGATATCGGTGTCAGCAATTGTAACACAAGATCGGTGGTGCTCCACACTTATCTTGGATCTGCCAATCTGGCGCCCGGTCCCTCACCGATCAGACAGGTATTGCTTCGGCTAGAGGCACCTCCCGCAAGGCGACCATGCAGCAGCCATCAAATGCGCCCACCCAGCAAATGGTAGGATGCAAAAGGCGAACAACGCTCTGACAAAGCACAGGCAGCGCGTACTGGGCGTAATGTCCAATCGCGCCGTCGGATGCACATATGCAGTCAGCAACCAACTCTTTTGAGAAGTTATCTCAGCAACTTCCAATTATGAGCGAGGTGCATACGGGCGTAGGAGATATTCTCCGGAAACTGCAGCGTCCAAGGTTTCAAGGCTCAAGGGTTAAGAGTTGGTGGCGCTTCGCTCGGTCCCCTTCCCCCTTGACCCCGACTTCGAAACTCAGGGGATGCTGGGATTCGAAGCTTGTGTGAAGCACCTCGGGCACGTGCTTTTGGCGCTCGTGATGCCAGGTGGTGTTCTCGGTGCGGAGACAAGCAGGACCGATTCACTTGATTGCGGCATTTCGCTTCATTTGCTGGGTTGTCGTTCCCGTACACTGTCCGTCACCACAGATGCAACTCTTTGGGAACGCTGATTCAGCAATAATGGTTATTGACCACAATAGGCGGCCTAAAGTTGTCAGTTCATAAATCATACGATCTCGACTGCACACGCAGCCTCGAGCGCTGTTTCATGGGGAGATAACGAACCCTAACCTCAGTTCAGTATTTGCATGCACGGTACAGTATACTGCGCAGTTTCTACTCAGTCACCTGGTCTGCATTTTCGATATGTCACCGTTCTTTTGGAAAGAGCTCCGAATCGTCTCCGAAACTCTCTTTCCCTTGACCGATGGCGAATCTCTATTATTCCCTGGCTTCCATTAATCCTCAAGCATTACATGCAACGTTTTACGGCCCTTTTATGCAACGGCTCGAGCTCGCTCTCATGTTCGCATTTAGCAAGCCGTCTGCATGTCAAACCGCTGCGCCAGGGTCGTTGGGCACCATTCCGTACCCTTCCGTACCCTGAGGCAAGCCACCCCCCGCAAGGCCGTACCTGACAGTTGTGGAGAACCTTGGACATCAGGCTGCACGACATGATAGCGAGGTTTGACAAAGCCATGGAGTCGGGGTCGGCATGGAGATCAACGTTGAATGTTGTACAGGGAGTGATGCCTGACTTCCCAGACGCACTGCCCACCACTCCCCGTGTCCATGAAGCTGACGCTGACGGAACGCCCGGTCGTGCACGACTCACGACGCCTGGCTCGTGGTCCTTTGCTCACATCTCATTGCATTTGCAAGCAGGGGATCGTCTGTGGTATTGATGCCCAACGAGCGAGCGGACATTGCGGTCGCCTATGCGGAAGGTCGATGTGTTGCATCCAATCTCTGCATGTCATGGTCTCAGAACAATGATTTGCGCAAGATCGCCAGACGGTTCATTCACTGACTGACAGAATCACTTGCAGATGAGCTTTGACGAAGACGGCCCTCTTGCGCTAGACAGAAAACGGTATGTAAGACATTAGGTATCAATAACATGCGGTGTGAGCGCTGCCTGCGACTTGATCTCCATGATTGACCGAAGCAGAAGCTTAACGCTGAGGTTAATGCGACATTGGCGCTGTACGTTCCTTTCTTTCGTCACGGCGGCCTCGCTGTCGCCAACCGCTTCGCGCCGATGTAGTTTCTCGACAAGCCTCTTCACATTGTTGATATCTCTTTGCTCTTGGCTACTACACCGCTACCTGCTTGGCAGTGGTTGGCTCATCATCCTGTGAGCTCTTGGGGGCCAGAGGTCCGGCCTTGGAAGAATTGAATGGAGACTGGTCATGTCTAAGCAGCTCGCGATGACTTTTGTCCGTTGCATCTACCCAAAAGCCCGCCTTATATTCAGTGGTGCTTCGTTATGATGCTATGTATGCTATAGGTATAAGCTGTGATGAACAAGCAGAACTTTATGGGCAAGGTCAACTCATAAAACACAGTCTGCGTTCCATCTCTCTTTGCGAATCTCCATACTGTCATTTCTACAGCTTCTCTCGGGCAAGATTTAGCACAGACAAGATTCACTGAAAACTCATGGCTGCCCTCGCTGTGTTAGATCGTCTCTCACATCGTCTTATAGTATTTACCCCAGCGCTTCTAAGCAACAGACGTTAAATGATAACCATTATGCGTCTTTCACATTTGTCTGCTTCCCAAATACCGTATTATACCGATCTAGACTTCTCGCAGAGAGCCTTGGTGGCTTTGCAAGTACTTGCTCTTTCTTGCTGTAACGTCGTCTCACTCGTGGCTTCCTCAGTGCGTGCACGCGGCGACTTCCTTCATCCGCTCCTTCTTTCCTCCGCAACGTCTACTTTCCTGTACTTACTGAATAGAGACTGTCATGTCAAAACCTCGCAATATTCCATTCCCATGATGGTAACGCGAACAACCACACTGTGCAACGTGGCTCACGAGCCATGACTGCTCATCGGCTCGCTCCTAGGTACAGTGCGAGCTGTGTCACTGCAACTACCCAGAGCCTTATCGCACAGTGAGCAAGCCTGAGCACCACTCCCAAAGAAACACTTGATTCCCATCTCACTTCATCTCTTTGATTGCTGTCCTGAGCCCTTAAGATTCTTGTTCCCCGTCAGTCTACAATTCCACCCAAGCCGCTTGTTACATCCACCACGATGATCCATCATCCCACCTGTCCTTACTACAAACCGCCCTGTTGGTCATACGCTTGCACATGCCAGCTCACCCACTCAGTCCAGTCTCTTCATCAGGCCGCGATGACGCCTAGATCTTCCTCGCCGCCACGCATCCAGACTCAGATCCAACTTCGCCGTCAAGCGGAAACTCAACAACCCTATCAACCTCCGCCTCCACCGTACTGCCCCGTCGATCCCGTCCAAGCAACTCTCCAAATACGACAAAGTTTCGAACGTGCCGCTCAACGCCTTGACAACCTGAGTCAGCTCTGCGAGCGACGCGTGCACTTCAACATCCCACCACGCATAACCAAACGCTGCACATCTCTCTACTCTGATGGCATCTGCGACTCTCGACCCCTCGAGCGCGACAGACTCCGTCACCGCTCCGTCTCGACACCAGACATTCCACGTCCAATCTTACGCCCACAACTTGACACGCTACAGCCGACGATATACATTGTAACATTCAGCACCGACGCCGTTCCAAACACCTCCCGCAATGTCTCAGCATTATTAGCATCACAGATCCCCCATCGCAATCCCCCGATTCCGCATCTCTACACCATCGACGCGCGCAACATCACGCCACCATCTGCGCACTATTGCGAGAAGTATTCGGGGATATCCTCAGTCATCCAAGATGTTATGCTCAATGACCGCGCCGCGCTCAAAGCCATTAAGACGGCGGTGCGTGAATTGCTCGATTTTGGTGCAAAGGAGCGCGCGAAGGGGCCGGGAGGGAAGCTGGAGGTGTGCATGACTGTTTGTTGTGTAGCGGGGACGCATCGGAGTGTGGCGATTGGGGAGCTGATTGCGCAGGGTGTGAAGAGGGAGGTAGGGAGGTTAGGAACGAGAGAGGGAGTAAAGGTTGTGGTGAGGCATGTGCATCGAATGAAGGGGAGGGGAGATACATTTTGATGGGTCAATGGACTGGGAGGTGGCAGGTGAGATAGTTGGGTTAGACTTTTGGATCGAAATGATTTGGGGCGACATGGAGGGCTAAGATTGGGAGGTGGATGGTCAAATGGTTGATACCCAAATTGGAAGACGAAATTGAAACCCTGATATTGTTCTACATGAAAAAGACATCGTACCAATGAGTTGCTCGCAGCAATATTCGAGCGCAAGTCGAACCGAGACTCCATCTGACTTTTCCCCGAATCCTTCATTTGCGAATTCTACTCTGTACACTCCTTCTCTTCTACGCCGTCTTCTTCTTGCCAATGCTAGTATCGATGCTGCCCAGCACCCAAACAACGGAGAATACGGCAAACATGCCCAGCGTGATAACGATCGGCTTCCTGTAACCTGCAGTCCATGGGTAGTCATATGTAACGATGAGATCGCGATCCCGGAACTCGTCGACGAGGTTGATAGCAGTCAAGCTCAGTGTTGTGCGGCCAAGCGTGTCCATGAAAGTCCTGTGCAGGCTGGTCGAGTTCTCCACAATTGGGACAGTCGTCGTGAACTTGACGTTGGTAGCACCTTCTGGAAGAATGACGCGGAGATTGACGCGACCGTACGAGATGCCCTCGCCAGAGCGCGGGCCCTCAAGGAAGGGTACCTTGAGCGCGTACGTCTCGCCAGTCGAAAGCTTGCGCAGGTAGCTCGACAGATCGGCGTTCCAACCCACGCGGAAGCTGTACTTCCATGTTCCAAAGACGGGATATCTGGGCTTCAGCTCAAGTAGGGCCTCTTTCTTGCCGGGACGGAATTTCGAGGTGGAGACGTTACCGATGTCGTCGGTGAAGTAGGGGTCGACGGCACCGGGGTGCAGAGGGAGGTTGAGACCCTTGAGAGCGAATGTCGGAGGGTTCATGTATGCCTGCTTCTGCCATTCGACGCGCGAGAAGTGGTTCTTGAGCCCGGCGCCCTGGTTCACAAGCCAGTATCGCTCCTCAGACGCCAAGTTACCTCCCCAGTGCGAAACCTCGATGTCGCGCTCCAGCACCGTCGCATGTGTGACAGGCTTGGTGAACTCGTAGCGTACGCTGACGGGCTGCTGTGCGCCTGCCGGAACGTTGTTGTACAGGCCATATGTTAAGGTCGAACCCTGCTTCTGGGGGTCGACCTTTTTCTCATCATTGAGCTCAGCGGGCAGAGAGGTGAAATCGGGCACGTCGCTGTTCGGGAGCTTTACTTTGGTGCGCTGCTTCTCGGTGATGTAGGCAGAGGGCGTGTACGCGCTGAAAGTGTACTGGAGGTACTGCTTGTCTGACTGGGCAATTTGCGCGGGAACTGGGTGAAGGGAGGAGAGCACCGAGTATGAGATGCTCAGCGTCAATTGCGCCTTGGGTGCGAGGGGCTCGGGGAGGTTGATCTTATAGAACTCGGTCGAGCTGGTGTCCTGTCAGCCTGGCGAACATGAGTGGATGAACCAAAACAACGCACCTATCCTGGTCGATACCAACAACCTCAACCTTGAATATCCCCTTATCAGCAGCCTTCTTGTCTCTTACTTCGAGTCCACCAATCTTTGATATTAAGCTCGTCTCGAAGGGTAAATAGTACTCGGACTGCGCCTTCGAGTCAATGTTCTCAATTATAACATTGATGGTTTCTCTTGGGTACGCCTTGTCCAAATTGATTGTCTTGACCAGATTGTTGTTTTTGAAGACCTGTGGAGGCGTGAAAGTGCTCGGTAGCAGTTGCTTTGATAGCAGTGGTTTAGATTGATTGAGCTCGGCGGACGCGAAGCTCGAGACGGCCGCTATGCAGCCCGCAAGAAAGCTAATTGACCTCATGATGGGTAGCAGTCAAGTTACCCAGTCACATGCGAGGTTTTGGATGGAGATGAGGTGGACGTGGTGGTGTTGCTGAAATGTTGCGCATGCGCATGCGCGGCTGTTGCGTCGTGTTCACTTCGATCGGAGTTTGGAGACACCTCCGTGCTTGGCATTGCGACAGCTCAAGCTTCACCCCACCACGTTCCCTCGCACTTGCCTGCACAACATCATGAGGGTTCTCTCCAAAGCACTGAACAGGCCACAGCTTCATAGTCTCCGCGCTGGCTTTGTTTGCGGGGCGGGGCGGCGTCACCTGACTAACAATGGCTTCTTCCGTGTTTCTGAAGAGGTACGGGAAGCTCTGAATTCTAAGAAGCCGGTCGTCGCGCTCGAGACGACGATATACACTCATGGTATTCCGAAGCTGATATGCATTGGGTTAGCAATCGTGTGACTAACAACACCACTAGGCTTTCCGTACCCTGAAAATGTCGCCCTCGCGTCCTTGCTCGAAAGTGTAGTCCGAACCAATGGAGGAGTTCCTGCGACCATTGGCATACTGGATGGTGTAGCCCGGGTTGGTATGGATCCGGAAGAGTTGATAAAACTGGCTTCGTCCGCTGGTCAATCGACGACCCTCAAGCTTTCACGGCGGGATCTGAGCTACGTGGGTGGGCTCCGTTTGACTGGCAAGCTCTTCAATGGCGGCACAACCATTGCTGGGACCATGTTGCTAGCACAATTAGCTGGCATCAAGATCTTTGGCACTGGCGGTCTTGGTGGTGTTCACCGTGGAGCCGAATCTAGCATGGACATATCTGCCGATTTGACTGAGCTAGGGCGAACGCCTGTGACAGTCATCTCAAGTGGCTGCAAGAGCTTCCTCGACATCCCCAGAACACTTGAATATCTCGAGACAGAAGGCGTGGGTGTAGGAACATTTGCAGATGGACGCAAGGGTAGTGTGGACTTCCCTGCATTTTGGTCAAGAGACAGTGGCGTTAAGAGTCCGACTACCATTGCGGACGAGGCCGAAGCCGCTGCAATCATTTGTAGGTCTCTCCTTGCTGTAACACGAGGCTCGTACTAACATGTCTCAGATGCCCAGAATGCGCTCCAGATTCAGTCTGGCCTCCTCTTCGCCAATCCCGTGCCAGCGGAGTTCGCCATACCCAAGGAAGAGATGGACGTTGTGATAGCCGAAGCACTTCGACAAGCTGATGCCTCCTCCGTCTCTGGCAAAGATAATACGCCCTTCGTGCTCAACAAGATCAAAGAGCTTACCAAGGGCAAGAGCATTCCTGCCAACAGGGCTCTCATCGAGTCGAACGTCAAGCGAGCCGCTATTGTAGCTCGGGAATTAGCTATCCTCGAGGCAAAGCAAGAAGAAGCCCAAGGGTGAGCCAGCACTCTTGTCGCTGAAGACGGAACTGGTGCTGATGTAAGTATGTAGACGAACCTCCTACTTCAGCCCAGTTCTCTCAACGCCATCAGAGCATCTGATGACTGATACATCATTTTCAAACTCGGAATCTGTGACGCCTTCCTCTGAATCCGTCACACCTATTACAAACCCAGCAGACGCAGCGAACATTATTGTAGCTGGGGCACTTGCAGTTGATTTCTCTTGTGACTACGCTCCTTTCACGACTTCTGCAAGTCAGATCGATCCTCTGCCACACACTTCGAATCCAGCGATAATCAATCAGAGTCTCGGTGGCGTGGCGCATAACATCGCAAAAGCTGCTCATCTGCTAGGTGCATCTGTACACCTCCACAGCGCTGTGGGAAACGACTTCACTGGTCGGGCAGCAATAAGCCAACTTGAAGGCGAAGGCATGTCTGTCTCTGGCGTGAGAATACTTCCCAAGCCTGCAAGGACTGCACAATATGTAGCAGTGAACGATGCCAACAAAGATCTTGCGCTGGCGATGGCAGACATGTCCATCCTAGAAGCCATACCTCAGACTACGATCAAGGAGCTAGCAACGACCGTCTTCAATAGTTCATCTAGTCCTCCAAAGATCTTTGTTGCCGACGCAAACTGGTCCTCTGTCGCCTTGAACACGTGGTTGCAAGCCGCCCGGCAGGTTCCTACAACCACGATGTTCGAGCCAGTCTCTACCGCGAAAGCGGTCCGCATTTTCCCACTGGCTGCGCCGACTTCATCCGATCATGTCGACGTTTTTGCGAGCCCTTTGGTAGATGTGATCACACCAAACAATCACGAGCTACTTGCACTACACGACTTCGCACACCAGGCATCCTACTTTGAACATCCTGCATGGTTCTCCATCATCGACGCGATTGGTATACCTCCTTCCGGTCTTCGTGTGCCACTCGCTATTACTACGAGCTCGGAGATCGTCGACCAAGGTATCCCACAGCAAGCTATCAAGTTACTTCCATTCTTCCCAACCATTCTAGCGAAACTTGGCCCTCAAGGTGTGCTGATGGTGAAATTACTCAAGGCCAGCGCTCCGGAGCTTAAAATTGAAGCAGAACGTCAATACGTCCTTGCACGAAACTTGGCCGGGCACGCCAAGATCGGTGGACTCTATGTGCGACTATTCCCACCCGAGCGTGTGCTGTCTCCAGAAGAGGTGGTCAGTGTGAATGGTATCGGTGATACGTTCTGCGGAGCGCTCGCTGTTGGGCTTGCCAGCCAACGACGTGTGCAAGATGTTGTCAACTTTGCGCAACAAGCGGCGAGTCTCAGTTTAAGGAGCAGAGATAGTGTGAGCCCTGAGCTCAAAAATTTGAAGACCGAATGGTGAAGTCTACATGGGATGATAACACGGAGCCCACTCCGCTTCAGTATCTTCGCACTTGTGGCACTCTCGTCCGACACTTGAGCCCCCTATCTCTTTCAGTCTTCATTTCTTTGCAACCATTTCTATCAGCGAGCATGCCGACATTTTGCAATTGGGTTCAAGGGCTGCTACTTCGTCCTGTAGCCTCCTCTCCCCAATAAAGCCTCAATTGTATCACAGCAATAGTACAGATAGTCTCATATTCAACCATGTTATTGGAGCGCGATGCCGTAGCTGCGAAACAACGTCTCGATGCCTGCCTTCCTGCTACTATTCCACCTCTGTTTACAGTCCATTGTCACCACTGGCGCACACGTTTTGAATGGCATTGTCGCTAGAAATTTAGTATGAGTGCGCCCATGCAACAGCTCGTTCCCGATAGGCTGACGGCGAAGCTCGATATGAAAGCATATAACCTCTTCTTGTGCTCCCGAATCATAGTTGTAATCGAGTGCGGTCACTGATCCGGAGAATTAGTGAATATGCGGTTCAATGACTCAAGCACATTGATGGCGACAATAGTGTGGCAAGCATCCAGACAACCTGTCATGCAGGCACGCATGTGGGCATTACTGCGGCGGAGATCATTGTGCAGAAAATAAGGGACTTGGGCATACAGAATGTGCATGAACATCATGTGCACCGGCAGTGGCAATCAGGCCATGTGTCCTGATGATCTGGTATATCCGAGAAGTCAAGCTTGAGGACAGATCGATTATTACCTGTTCTTGCCTCCGCACAAAGTTTCAGCGGCGTTAGAAGTACATGACATAGTAGACTCGTCCATAGCTCACATTATCTTGTGTGCTTTTTCACTCATATAAACGACCTGGTCAGGACCTCGGTGTCTGTCCGTCCTGGGGTGAGTCAGCTCCCCCTTTTCACATGGCATGACCTTCGCCGTAGCTTTCAAAGACTGTGCGTCAAGTGCATATGCACACAGCCAGCCAACAAGGCATTCTTTTTTTCTCGATTACACTCTGAGTCCAAGCATAAAGATATAAATCATAGATCCCATTGGCCATCAAACACACACAAGAGCGTCGTGCATCGCATACCCGCTCCCGCAAATCCGGGGTAACCAATCCGGAAACAGCCTAGCTCCAAACAGCATGTACCTAGGTACACCGATCAATCCAACAACCCATTTCCCCAACACCATCCACTGTTAGAACAATGCTCGAAATCGCATGCTTCACTCCCTCCTCCGCACTCACCGCCGCCCGTGCCGGCGCAGACCGTTTGGAACTCTGCGCCTCGTACTCGCTCGGTGGCACCACTCCCTCCATCAGCACGCTGCTCTCCGTCCGCAGGGAAACGCAAATCCCAATCAATGTCATGATCCGCCCGCGCGGAGGCAATTTTCACTACTCGGCCGCCGAGTTCGAGCAAATGAAGCTCGATGTTGCGCTGTTCGCGCCGCTGGCAAGCGGGTACGTATTCGGGCTTCTGGATGCGCGTGGGCACGTGGATGTAGCGCGGAATGCCGAGTTGGTAGATATCGCGAGCCCGTTGCCGTGTACGTTTCATCGCGCGATTGATGAGGCTGTGGAGCTGGGGGATGAGGTGGAGAGGGTGGTCAAGTGTGGTTTCAAGAGCGTCTTGTTGAGCGGGGGAACGAGGACGGCAGAGGAGGGGGTTGAGAGGGTGAGGAGCTTACAGGAGAGGTTTGGCGGGAAGTTAAGTTTGGTGCTTGGGGGCGGGGTTAGGAGTGCGAATGTTGAGATGTTGAAGAGAAGAGCAAGCGTGGAGTGGGTGCATAGTGCTGCGATCACGGGCGAGGGTGAAGAGGTGGATGCGGAGGAGGTGGGGAAATTGAAGGCGGTACTGGACAGAATGAGGGGTCAGACACAGAATGATGTGAAGAACGATGAAGAGATGGGAGAGTGATCTGGTGAAGCATGTTTTTGCTTCTACGGGTGTTGAGATGCAGGACGAACAGGACTCGACTGCAGCCCTTCACCACTTCTAGAACATGTCGACCGAGGCGGCCTACCACCCACTGGAATCAGGACATCACGCGGAACTTCAGCTGTCTCAAAAGTATTCATTAAGCGGCCGTATCCATTGCCCGGCCAGAATATGGATATTCAGCCTCCGAAGGGGTATCATCCAAGGACCAACAATCCCTGCTCAACATTTCCCAATCTTCACCTCTGTGCATTGGAACAACAACCAATTCTACAAAGCATAGAGCGCATATGCCAACGCGCCTAATACGCCCATCCTAGCCTCGTCCACCACCCTTCCTGCCGCGCCCGTACTCGACGCACTCGCCGCCGCCTGCTGAGTACTCGTCACAACCGTCGTCTGCTCCGCAATCGTTGTCGCCTGCGTCACGGTCCTCGCCGGCACTGACGTGCTCACAGGCACACCACTGACCGTCGCCACCCTCACGGTTCCTGGCACAGTCGTCGGCCCAGTATACGTTGTTCCGGGAATCACAGTTGTGTACACGATAATCGAGCCAAGCTGATTCGCCGGCACCGCAGATCCCGTTCCGGTGCCCGTATACTGCGGTGGAATCGAGAGCGTCGAAGTGTTGGGTTTATCCGCCGGGGCCGCGCTGTAGATGTCACCTTGCTGGCCATTCGAACTGTATGTCCCCGTAAGCAAGTTTGCGCTGTTTCCGCCCGAGCTGTATTCGCCTGTTGTCAACGAGCCGTACGATCCATCCGCGAAGGCAAAGTTGGTGGTGAATTTGTCGTAACACATTGGGATGTTGAGGTTTTGCACGTTGACGCAGTCGAGACTGGCACGGCAGCAAAATCCGGAGTCGCGCACGAGGAGAGATGAGGGAGCGCGCTTGTCGAAAGAAATGCCCTTGACTGAGGCGAGCACATCGGTGTACAGAGAGCTAAGAGCGGAACCAAAGGCTGGTGGTGTGAGGCCTGTTGCGCCGTTGGGTTGGCATGGTTCGCATGGATCGTCGTTGGAAGCCTTATTGGGGGATTCGAGAGGCGATGCGTATGCGGTTGCTGCGAGAGCGAGGGTGAAGAGTTTGAGCGACATGATTACTGTGTTGTGTGTTTGGGCAATATTGGTGTAGCGAATGTATGGTGTGATGATTATAACTGATTTGTGATGTTCCGTAGGATATTTCGACAATGTTGTTACGACCACAAGTACCACTAAACGAATGGCTGGTACACAGCAGCGTCAAATGGAATCCAAGCGAGGGAGCGACGTGGTTGAGTAAAAGCAGGGCAGGCAGTTGCCAAGGGGTCAAACGGGCAGGCGCAACTACATATACCCACACCACCATCCTACCCTTTCATCGCATCGAACCATGCACAATCTATCCTAGTATTTCAGCACTTCAGTCAATCTGCGCTCCAATCACAACCCCAGTTTAAGACCTCCCATCCTCCTAGGTGGCGGCGAGTATTGCGCAGCCCCGTTTTTTGTAGCGTCCAGGAACAGGAACCGTTCCCGCTTCGCGAGGACAGGATAACATCCGAGGAACCGGGGGTTGGCGATCTCTGCTTTGACCGCGTTAATGTGCCGTGTGATGGGCCTCCGGAGATTTGAAAGTCGGAGTGGGTTGCATGTCTCATTCGATAGTCGATGTTGTGCTTTGCTTCCACTTGTACGTTCGTTCTGGAACAATATGTGTTCCCTGTGCTTCGCCAGTTTGCTTGTTGGTCCCCGAGACCACATGCATCCCAACCGTTGGCAATATCTTGGAAACAAAAACCCTTCCCTCTTTTCTGTCCCATGTCCAGCGCTAAGTAAAACGCTTGCCCTAACCTTCATCTGATTCGCCCAGGGCGAGTGTTCGGCACCTTACCAATGACGTACGCAGTAATGATCGTCTACCCGCCGCATTGCTAGCGGACGTTAGAACCTTCGCTAACGGTTAGGGGCGTCATTACTATCGTGATGGTTCGTAGTGGACAAGTGGAGCGTGATGGGGAATTTTCAATAGCCCTGCATAGGAGCTTGTGCGGTATGATGACAGGCTCAGGAACGAAGCGTCTTTGTTGATAAGTCTGAATTATGGATTCAATATTGTTTGTATATGCTGGGCTGGGTATATAACGTGCGCATTGTGTGGCTGACCTTTGAATGTAGTGCAGGGTCTTCCCTGTCTTGCCTACTATTCAAAAGAGCTGATTGTTCATGTCGTCGCACGAGCACTACTTTTTCAAACAACGCCTCATTGCACATTGCTCAGATCTGAAATGCTCGTGCTGCGCTCCATATCCCATGCACAAATACCTTCCGCATACTCGCGAGGGATCACCAAAGCGACAAAATCGCGGGTCAGGCCGGATGCGCAGCCAATATCGCTCAGCGCGGGTACTCGGCAGCAAGCATTAATGTTGAAATTTTCTCGCGCAACCATCGTGAGCACTAACGCGGTCGATTCGAAAATCTTTCGGTGCGCTGGCGTCGGCCCGTTCTTCTGATTTCGTGCTGGCGTTGCGTTGAGCTCGCGATGCCCTTGGCGAGGTGCTTGGGACGTTGCTGGCCGTGGGCTAAAATTAGATTCACTGAATGGATGATCGACGCAGGAACAGGTCTTGTGAGCACGCGAGCACACAGGCGCAACGGTGTGGTTGCATTTTTCGCCACGGTGAGCTTAGGAAGAGCAAGAATTGCCATAGACTGACTTCGTTTGGTGGTGCTGTTATGGGCCTACAACTCCGGGGTATCTAACGCCAAACGCCTTGCCGCATGCGCCTATTCTTCACTTGCGCTCCTACTGCTGTCGCGACTTACGAATGCCTCGGGATCCACGGGAAGCGCCTTGAGATCTACGCCATGTCTCTCAACCCATGCTCTGACCTTCGCTTTGTTGATGACAGCTTCGGCACCACCTCTTTTCTTGTGCTCCAGCACTTCCATGGCTTGCAGTGTGGCTATGATGTCATCTGGAACAATGTAGGTCTTCTCGCGGAGGTCGAGTACGGTGAGTGACTTCTTGGAGGGACAAGAGAGAATGGCGCGCGCAAGTGTGGTGGACCAGTAGTGGACGTAGGCTAGTCGACCGAGGTCGGATAATGCTGTTCAAGACATGTCAGCGACTGTCGGGCTGTACAGAAGATGGCATTGCGCAAGTATGGAGGGTGTAGCGTACGCTTCTCAGGGCCACCCAATCTGCCCTCTCGTCGACTCATCTCATAGCTTGCGCCCATGAGTATTTGGCCAAGACCTTGTTTCTGCCATGGTGGAAAGACCAAGATGCATGCCAAATTGTTGTTGTCCCAGCTCATCTTCTCTTTGCTGAAGAAGCCCACGATCTGCCCCTGCTTTCCAACTTCTTCACTGCCAAAGTCTGTATGAGGTATGCTCGGGCTGGGATCGTGTGCGACGAGGAGGTAGTAAAGAAATGTTGTTACGTCGTAGAACACGGACTTGGTGTCCAGGAACAGTTTCGCGAAGAGCGACAGGTTCTGGGCATAGAGCTTGTGTTTCTCGCCGTCAATCTCGTAGAGCGAGTAATTGCCCTTGGTGTAGACATTGACACCAGGTGGCGGCGCACTTCGATGTGGACATGCTTTCTGCGCATGTCAGCATTCAATGCCTGATGTTGTTATGAAGGAAATAGCGCGTACCAGGTGCCCCAGAAAAAGCATCAATTCTTTACTGTACTTGAAGCACCATTGACAAACGTACAGGCGTTCAACCCTGCGTCCCACGAGACCCTCTGGATAGAAGGATGGATACCATGGCTTGATCAGCAGCGAGCCAAACACGACTTCGAGGACATTTGGAGTGACGGGCGGTTTTTGTTGCGGCTTCAAGGCGGAATCCGCAGATATGCCGTTGAGAGAGCCCGCATCAGGGGCCATTGAAGCAGTCGACGCTTTGCGGGGCAGCTCGCATGCTGGTGGGGCAGCGAAGTGACGTGACGAAGTCTGATGCGGCCGAAATGGCTTCAGTCGGCCAAGCGCAACGCGTGGGCACGTGCTTTCCGCAATGTTACACACGAATCCGTGTTCCACCCGCTGAACCACGATGTACCAGCCGCATCGAACCAGCCGCATCGATAAATTCTGCTCACTGACCGAGCCATGCTATCCCTCCCTTCTTGTTGTATCTACTAAAGCCGTGCGTAGGCCGAAGCGTACAAGACTCACACCCCGCCACCACAGGGAATACCCGACAGGGTAGCTTCACATTTGTGTCTAAGTACACATAATTCACGGATGAGTGCACTAAAGTAAAGTCATCGATTCGGAAGTGATGTGAGAAAACGCCAGGCCGTGTGAGCCAATCCCAAGGTATCTTATCCTTCATATCCATGCATAACACCACATTACCCAAGGTCAAATAAACACTATTAAGCTGCCGCCTGTACAGTCTTGAAGCCCTCCGCAACCAGTTTCTGTATTTCTTCGTCCTTGTGCTGCAGCAGGCCGAGTGTATAGGCAACATCGTCCCATTGTCTCTCGTTCTCTGCCCTCGGTAGCCTGGCGGCGAGCTTGTTGGAGAGCTGCTTGGCATGCTTGTCCTAATATGCTGTTAGCATCATACCCTGTAACTGTGAAGGAGAATTATGACATGCCTTCTCGATGAAGCCAGCAAGAAACTTGATGATCCTCTTGAAAGCATCAACATCCAGCGCAGAATCTGCGCTGAGCACGCTGAACATGTCGACGAATTGATTGTACACAGCGTTGTCCTTGGTAGCGAGTTCACTAAAGAACATGCGTGCCATATCTGCAATCTTCCTATCGCTGTCCTCAAGACATTTTGCCATTTCGCCCAACTGGCCCTTAACTTTGACTTGTCCAGCCAAGATCAAGAAAGTCAATGTCATGAGACATGTCCGCTTTACGCTTGGGTCGCCGTCATTCAGGCGGCGGTAGAGGAAGTCTGTGTTCTCGTCGATGAGGTGATTGAAACAAACAGCCATGTCACCAAGCGCGACCACAAGGTTGCTGCGCACGACAGCATCCTGGCTTCGCTCGAGAATGGTGAGCAACAGCCCAAGATTGTTCTCACAGTACTCTGAGCTCACACACATGAGCTTCGCCAAGCATAAGGCAGCCTGCGCTTGAAGCGTCGGATGGTTATAAGAAGTGTTATTCGCACAGATGTCGGCCACCAAGGGGCCGAAATTGGCGAGCAGCGATGTTGGCCCGAAGAGTAGTTCTCGTTCGCGAATATGTGCAATCGCCTCGGTGAAGTCATCTTCTGTGGTACCAGCCATGAGGTCAAGCTCATCAGCTGCTTCCTCAGGGGCTGGCGTAGGCTCCTTGGTGGATCCTCTTTTACGTCCTTTCTTGAGAGGAGTAGGTTCTGCAGCTGAGGCCATCGATTTTCGAGGTGTGGGCGCAGTCTTCTTGTCTTTTTCTGCTTTCCTCCGTTTGAATTCCAGTTCACACAGCTCAAGATGCACAATCTGCTTGATGGCGATGTGTCCTACCACAAAGAGTAGCTGTGACAACGCTAGCGCTGAGTTTTGCTTCTTTGACTGTGGCTCTTCGGCTGCATCCTCTTCAGGTGCTGCCTCATCTGTTGATGTGTTTATTTGGCTTGGTTCCTCAGCACTTGAGCTAGTGGTTGGCCGTGGTTGTCCCTTCACAGCAAAGACCCGCTTGGTGACTCGGCGAATAATCTCGGAGCAGAGCACATCCGGATGTTTTGATAACACGTATATGGCCCCGATAGCCTGCTCCGCAACTCCATACCACTCTTTGCTATCGGAGACGATCTCAGTCATTGCAGCGAGGCGTACAAGGACCGCATGATCATTCGGAAGTTTAACAACTTGTGTTGGTGCAGTCGAAGCTTGCTTTCCTGGCGGTGGGCTCATTCGGCGAAGAGCGATGCAGGTATAACGAGCAAGTCCTAGGTCACGTCGACCAAGCTCGCCTAAGCCTATGCGTAGACAAGCCTCCATCTCTTGCACCACAATGTCTGGCGATGAAAGCGCAAGCATCCCCAACACGATGATCGCTCCGCGACGCTGATTCTTCGAAATGTCCTTCTTTTGATATCCGTAGATCTGCCACAACTTTTGGATGACCAGTGCATTGACAAGACCTTGCTTCATCATTGTGCTCAAGAGTTGCTCGAGTGATGTCAGTTCAGCTGGTGTTGTACCGAATGTGAGACTGATCATGTTCTTGGAGATGTAATTTGCGACGGCATTCGCATCAAAGCCAGGAGGAGCGTCAAAGAACAGGCCCTTGTAGCATTCAAGCAGATGAGTCTGAACGCCTTTGCCTTCGTCGCTATTGCCTTTCGTCCAGATGAGGCGAAGCATTCTCCGGATGCCGAGCTTCGCGTTTGCGATTCGGTACGCATCGATGGTAACGAAGAAATCCATGGCCTCGATGACTTCGCTCTTGTTTTTGGAAGACAAGAGCTGAGTTACAACTTCGGCAGCCTCATTGACGATTTCGATAAACTTCAATGCCTCGAGTAAAAACTTTCGCATCGTCTGGAATTTCTCAAGTTCTTGCGCAGTCGCGGCGTCTTTCTGAGCCTTCTCAATTGCTGCTGCCCTCTCTTCCTCCGTCATCTCTGAGGGATGCTTCTGTCCATCTTCATTGTCTGCTTGCGTCGCATCTTGCAACAGTGATTCGTCCACTGTTTGGTCGCCTGGCGCTCGCTCGCGTAATTCTTCAGGAGGCTGCAGTGTGCTTATTTGCTGCTCAACATCCTCTAGCCTTTGCGTCCAATCTTTTGTGGACAGCAAACCGCCATCAAAAGCTGTGAAAGGATGCGTCGAAACTAGCTTCGCGATCAGCTTGATGGCGTTTCTGCGCACATTGCTGCTCTTGTCTTCGAGGCTTCGCGCCGCAAGCTCGGCCACCTTTTGTCTACGCTTTGGATACTTCTGCTCCAAGTCACACAGCTTGACGTAGACCTGAATAACTCGGCAACGGCAGTACGGGTTAATGTCGAGGAATCGATCTTCCAAGACGTCGAAGAATATCCTAATCTGCGCTTTGTGGTTCTCGCTCCGGTCATCTTGGCTTAGCTTGCTAAGCATAGCAATCAAATTGCCGCATACTTCGATCAGCGCGCAGCGCAGAGTATATGACTCGCTGTCAAGAAGATTGGCGAGCAATGTCATTTGCTTGATCACCAGGTGCGGTGTGAGTTCTGAGATCTTTGTCAAAAAAGTGGAAATCGACTTTGGCCCTTTCAAATCTGTGGCGCTGAACTCCTTCCCGCTGATGTCCTTCAAAACGTCTTCCGTCAGCTGTGGGTAGTCGTATGCGTCCGCGAGAGTAAAGAGGAATTCGGCCATGGGCTCTGAGAGGTGCTCGAAGTATGTCAGACTCTGGTTGATGGAAGTCTGCGCAGCTGCTTTGTGTTAGTTTGGTACACGAGGCGAATGTCGTTGTAACTTACTGTATGCATGTCCGTGGTGCTTGACTGCAATACACAGTACCCGGAAGCAGTGGTTCCGAATTGCATTGCTCTTAACCCTGGACTCATTCTCGAGGATGTGGTAGACAGGCTTGGTGAAAAGTCCAATGAATGTATCCCGCTCTGATGTCGTGACGAAGATGCGGCCGAGCTTGAGCTTCAAGACCTTGCTCATACGGTCAAGTGCTGTCTCCAACTGTGCGGAGGCGTCCCAACTGCCATCTTTGCCTACTCCTGCCTTTGTTTTGGCGCCCTTACCCCTGCCTCGTGCGGCTGGCGCGGATGCCGATTTCTCCAGTGCTCGTGTCTCAATTGCTGATATGGTCCATCGCAACAGGAAACCATACATCTCGAGTATGTTCTTGTGATGTGGTATCGCATCCTGCTCTTCCGCCTCGAGGTCGGCATGTATGACGTCGGCTTGTGTTGAGAGGGCGGACACTATGAGGTCGAGGATCTTGCTGAGCGTGGCTGGTGGTATTTGGGACGACGACCTAGACAGTTTGAAGAGATTAGACTGTGGCTCCGACCTCCAAATCTTTGAATTCATAGGAAAAGCAGGCACACACTTGAGTAAGAACTGCAGTGTGTCAAAGACAGAGCTGCGAGTGATCGCATCTGGGCTCTCTGCCACGGCGTCGACCACAGGATTGAGCTCGCTGTTGATCAAGCCGGGCGAAGACAGCGATTCTGGGTCATCTTCACACTCTTGCAGTGCTTGCGACGCCTCGGGTGTAGGAATCGTCGAGGGATCGCTGTCAAATAGCTTGATCGCCTCGTTGATGTCAAAGTCCACGCGCGCCTCCATGATGCGCAGAATCACTTGGAAAAGGAAAAGAAGAAGAGCAAGTACAAGAAGTTGCGACGAGAGCGCGGTGCGGGCGTGTGTTTGCTCGTGGTGGAGAAAGTGCGGGATGTTGGTAACACGGCAGGCGCGTTGTTTGGCGGGCTGTTATGGTTTCGCCTATTGTGGTTAGTACCCGCGAGACAGCGCCCTCCACCTGCACCACATCGCGTATCAACACCGCAGAGGCGCGACTTCCTCAAGCTTGCACGAACACAACACGACGTACGCAGTGCAATGTCAAAGGTACGCGCCTCACTGCGCAACGCGGAGCACGTTGACGTGCACGACGACGACATCAAAGAAGACGACGCCGACGAAACACAGGACGAAAGCATGGATCCGCTCGAAGAGAGCGGGCACACGGTGGACAGCAGCGACGAGGAGGTCGAGGACTCTGTTCAGGAAGACATGGCGCGTTTTGAGGAGACGTTCGTTGGCATCAACAAGCGGTTCCGCCTCATTAACCGCATCGGAGAAGGTATGCTTGACCATTGGCTTGACCATTGGCTTGACATATGCAGGGTAGCGGGGTGGCTCACATGCACGCAGGGACATTCAGTACCGTGTACAAGGCCGAGGACCTGGAGTACAGCAAGTACGACAACAGCTGGGACATCGACGAGCGAGAAGACCGCAAGTGGTCGTCACCAGGCCACCGACGACGCCCGTCCCGACGACCCCACTACGTTGCCATCAAGAAGATCTATGTCACCAGCAGTCCGATACGCATCTTCAACGAACTAGAGCTGCTTCACGACTTGAGAGACTCGGACTCAGTATGTCCACTCATCACTGCCTTCCGTCACCTGGACCAAGTTGCTGCGGTGCTGCCGTATTTCCAGCACAGCGACTTCCGCGACTACTACCGCGACATGAAGATCTCTGAAATGCGCGTATACTTCCGCAGTCTGTTCACTGCATTGCGATCAGTGCACGCGAAGAAGATCATTCATCGCGATGTCAAGCCCACTAATTTTCTCTACAATCCTGCGCTCTCGCGAGGAGTTTTGGTAGACTTTGGCCTCGCCGAGCGGGAGGGCACTGACTGGCATCACTGCTCATGTCACCTTCCGGACGAGGATCGCCGCTACAAGATTGCACACAGCGTGTATGCTCAGACGCAGCAGTCGGGACACAACACGACGAGCTACCCAAAGAACGATACCCGCAGCAGCCGTCGGGCAAATCGCGCAGGAACTCGTGGATTCCGTGCGCCCGAAGTGCTTCTCAAATGCACGCAGCAGACATGTTCGATTGACATTTGGAGTGTTGGCGTGATTCTGCTCACCATGCTTTCTCGCCGCTTTCCGTTCTTCCACAGTGCGGACGACATCGATGCGTTGCTAGAAATTGCAACCATCTTCGGACGAAAGAAGATGCGGGAGACATCCCTGCTTCACGGGCAGGTATTCGAGACGAACATCCCCAGTTATAGCGAAGGTGGCCACAGTCTGGAGAAGATCATCTTGTGGTGCACCGGTCGAACAGGCGACAAGACACAGCCCAAGAAAGAGCTCGATGACGAAGAGAAAGAGGCTGTCGAGTTCCTCTACCGATTGCTGGAATGCAATCCGGCGAAGCGCATCACGGCCGCTGAAGCGCTCCGACATCCATTTATTCTGAAGGCATACGAGGACACCGAGCCTGATGAGGAAATGGTTGATCTTGTTGAGGTTTAATTGCATTTACGATTATGATTCGCATCAGAAGCTACGAGTCAGCATAGACGGCGCACGTTTGTAAGCATGGATTGGAGTTTGGCCATCTAGGGACGGCAGTCGATGTTATTGCGATACCCATCACCTTGTACACTAGCGCGAGTATAATACATGCTCATGATAAGCAACCACCAATCACTCTATGCTTACTACCTTTCAGCACACAGAGGGTATCATACATTTATTTCCGACCTGCCACAGACTCACGACGTCTGTCCGGTGGCTTTCTGCAGCTTCTCTTCCGCCTTCTTTTCCTCCTTCTCCTTCTTGTTGCTCTCCATCCTCCTCTGCTTCGCTGTCAATTCCTGCCCCACCTCACCCTTGTGTTTCTCCTCCTTCCCTGAGCCTACTCCCCTCGCCTTCAGATCCGCTTCATACGCCCTTAATCCCCGCATCGCTTCTTCCATTGTCGGGATCGCCAGCCCTTGCTTCCGCGCCTCATTGATCCGCTGTATGCTCGCAACTTTGCCTCTTTGCGCAGATCTCACATCCTTTAGCAATCGTTGTCGTATCCTCTGCTCCTCCAGTTGTTCTGGTGTAAGGACCGGCGGCCTGTTCTCCACGGGCTCACCAAACGGCGCAATTATTGAGGTGACAACATGGTGTATCTGTGTGCTTGTCCGATGACCCGACGTTATCCTCACGACGTCGCCAGGGACTAATGAGGAGTTTGGATCCCGGACGAGATAGTTCTTGGGTGCTGGGAAGTGTTTGCGAAATTTCTTGTTCCATTCTTGCTCGGCCACGCGCACTTTGACGGCACCTGCCATTTTCCCGGCGGACACGACCACACCAACTTTTTGGCTGTGGATGTATTGTGGGATCAACGGCTTTACGGCTTTGGCGGCGGCGGAAGCCATGATGGGCAAGTGGTCGTTGGTGCGGAGGAGACGGAGGTGGTTACGGAGGTCGAGCGAGCGCTCGTGGCGCGATCAATATTGTAGAGTCGCGGTTTCGAGTGAAAGACGACAAGCGAATGCGTCCGAGGTATTCAAGTATTCGTCGACAAAGTTGGTACGTGGCTGGCAGCTCAATTGATGGTGTTCCTGGTAGTCGAGGGTACGCAACAAAAACCTTGGGAAGACTAGTGCCAAGTCTCACTCCGATTGGCTCCGCAATTCGAGTAACTGCTATCGTGTCCAGAGCTCCCGCATTTGACAGCGATCTAACTTCCACGTTTAAAGTCGATTGTACCCCCGTACCCACCTTTCCCGGGTATCTCACTTCAAGCTCTTGTTCTATGTTCATGTAGCGATTCGTCTTTTACACTAGCATTGGATCACTCCGTCCACTCTTTACTACTTGTTAGCCACCGTGCCGGTGCATTACACGAACCAAGATGCTCTTGCGGATAGCGCTGTTAGTCGCTTGTTTGGCGCTGCTTGTCCTCGGCGCTGAGGACTATTATAAGGTTTGTGAAGCCCCGGATATTCGCCTTCCAACTTACAACAACATCTGATGTGTCGAACTTGAACGTGGTCACTAACACGGCACGCTGCAGCTCCTCGGCTTGAGAAAGAATGCTACCGATCGCGAGATCAAGAAGGCGTACAAGAACCTTAGCAAGAAGTACCACCCGGACAAAAATCCGTACGTCGAGCGCCTTCCACCATCGCATCACGAACTTTACTGACATGAAGTAGTGGGGACGAAACGGCCAGTCAAAAGTTCATTGAGATTGCAGAAGCCTACGAAGTCCTCAGCGACGAAGAACAGAGAAAAATCTACGATCAATACGGCCACGAGGGCATCAAGCAGCACAAGGCAGGCGGTGGACAACGACAGCAGCATGATCCATTCGACCTCTTCTCGCGCTTCTTCGGCGGGTCAGGGCACTTTGGGCACCAGGGTGGGGAGCGGAGAGGACCGAACATGGAGGTCCGAGTCGCCTTACCCCTTCGCGACTTCTACAATGGGCGCAAGACGGAGTTCACAATCGAGAAGCAGGCTGTTTGCTCAACATGCGAGGGATCAGGCTCGTCGGACGGCCACGTGGACACTTGCGACAAGTGCTCAGGCCGTGGTGTGGTAATCCAGCGGCAACAACTTGCGCCGGGCCTCTTCCAGCAAGTTCAAATGCACTGCGATAAGTGCGGCGGCAAGGGAAAGACTATCAAGCATCCTTGCAAAGTATGCGGAGGTAGCCGTGTCGTGCGCGAGTCGGAGACACATGAGCTCGAGATCGAGAAGGGTATGCCGAAGGGCGTACGCATCACCTATGAGAACGAAGCAGACGAGAGCCCCGACTACGTCGCTGGCGACCTCATCGTACATCTCGTCGAGGCAGATCCGGTGCTCGGTTCGCAAGAGCACGAACGTACAGATGGCACATTCTTCCGCAGACGCGGCAAGGACCTGTTCTGGCGCGAAGTCCTCTCTCTGAGGGAAGCATGGATGGGTGACTGGACACGCAATGTAACACACCTCGATGGACACGTGGTACAGCTCTCACGAAAGCGCGGCGAAGTCGTGCAGCCCAACACTGTCGAGATTGTCAAAGAGGAAGGCATGCCAATATGGCACCAACAGCTCGAGAACAACGAGGGCGAAGTCTACGGCGACCTGCATGTTGAGTACGTGGTTGTACTGCCAGACATGATGGAGAAGAGCATGGAGAAGGACTTTTGGGCTACCTGGGAGAAATATAGGAAGAAGGGTGGTGTCAAGCTGGATGCGGCATTGGGAAGACCAGAGGGGCCGATCAAGTTCCCAGAGGATGGAGGGCATGATGAGCTATAGACGATGGAATGCATGGATCATGAGGCGAATTGTACGTGGATACCCAAGAGGAGTTGGGAGTTTGTTCGTCTTACTGCAGCATAGATTGAGGTTGAAGACTTCTCATAGAGGAATATCATTTTCATCATTCAGGCAGCCTACGTTGTCTTAGCTTCTAGAAATTGGCAAGATTAAACCGACAGTCACATCCCAACCGACCTACATCAGCTCCCGACCTGCACATCGACAGTGCCCTGCGCTCCGGCAGCGACTTCATGCAGATCGCGCTAGAAGCACGAAAAGGGTGCTCAAGAAGTCATGCTTGCTATTGGCTCGAGTCTACCCAAACGTGAGGGTGCAGTGGTCGTTCCTTCCTCTTCTTCGGGTTGCCACGCGATTGCTTCATGAGCGAATTTTGCGCGTCACCACAACAACAAACGGCACTCACTTGACAACAAACTTCGTCCACTCACCATGGACCTCCATCCACTCACCATGGACGACGAAGTGCCTTCACTCACTTCAGCGAGTGAGCTCATGTCCGCTCCCATGGACGCGTCAACCCACGAGAAACCGCTGCTAGTCGAGTACTCCAGCTCGCCGCCGCCGCTGATCGAAGATCACTCGGGACTGCCGGAGGAGAGCGACGTGCAGTTACACAGTAAGAGTGATCCCACCTTCACAACTTTGGTTGGCTAACCTCGCATTTCAGACCAGCTGAAGCTCTCCACTTACGAGTATGCTGCACTCGAGGAGCGTTACCGCACACTCTCAGGCCAATATCGTGAGCTCCGAAAGCTGGCCTCAGGATACTACGACGTCATCCGAGGCTCGCCTTCTTACGAGGAAGAGGGCGTGAGCCTCGACCAGCTTCGTATCGAGGCTGGTCATGAGGGATTCCGTGCGAAAGCTCTAGAGGTAGATGCTCTCAGGCCCATCGTGCGCGATGCTGGCGGACTGGAGGCTCTCACCTCGCAGCTGCAGTCTTTGGGCTGGCTCATAGAGCAGACTGGAGGTATGGGCGAGCTTCAAGAGCTGGTCGAGGATGCTCGCATGCTCCGTTCCTGGGTAGACGCGGTGGGAGGTCTGCACGGCTTTGACCAACTCGTTACCGAAGTCAATCGTCTACGAGCTGAGCAGCAGCCTCTTGCTGGAATGGGTCACAACCCTGGCGTCAAAGATTCAATGAAGGTGAAGGCCCTGAAGTATGACATGCTTCAGCAAGCCTTCATCGACATACAGAAACGGCCTGCTGGCAGCTACCAAGCAGGCCCAAAAGGTGCTGGGCCTAAGAAAGTGAAACATATGAGCAGGACCGTTATTCCACCCCAAGGACTGCCTGCTACTACGAGTCTTGATCGCACCCCTCTCTTATCGTCTGCACCGCCCCATGGTGTCCCAGCTCAGCCTCCAGGTGCTATGAATCCGGACCGCGCCCGTCTCTTGTCCTCGGCTCCGTCTCCTCGCGATCCAGACCGCCGTCTGTATGAACCTCCGCCGCCTCCGTCCAAACCAACGACCAAGACAGGTTCAAACCAGGAGCCTCTGGGCCCGCCTCGAAGGTACCGACAGCCAGGTGGTCAGGAACATCAAGAGTCGGACTCGTTGAAACGAAAGCAACATGAGGAGCTGACCTTCACCCTCGTGAAGCGCCCGCGGGTCGATCTTGGCCGTGCTTCGGCTCTAGTTCAAGCTACATTATCATCTGCTACCACACGTCCAGGAATAAGCAACGGTGTTATCAAAATGGAGGAGCCCAAGTCTCAACCTACTATGGTCCCAGATCTAGCCTCGTCTGCCCAGATCGTGATCAAACAAGAAGTGCCTGAAGAGGGACACGATCCACGTCCATCGGACTATCGGCTAGGCATAGACCTTAGTGCCCACGACAGCACTTCTATCATGGTTGGCAACCACCCCATTGCTCTCTGGGTGGGCAGCGGCGATCCTAACAGCGATATTACCTCGAATTTGATCAGAGTCACTGACATTCCGCTGGCGCTAGCACGATTCCTGGCGTACAACATCAACAAACATATCCAAGGATTCGACGATCGAAACTGGCTCACCATGCCGCCGAACAGCGATACGTGCGTCTTGCGGTACATCCTCGATCGTCACAGGCCATCTGGACAGCTGCAAGAACGTAGGGCGTGTAGGCACTGCACTTCTGTGTGGGTCGCGCATCATCGGGCCTGCGCCTTGCTCCAAGACATTGATGGAGTGCGCACGGTGGTATTTCTCCCGCTCAAAGAGGCTCTCCGTCGTGGCGTTCAGTGGACCGAGAAGTCATACTGGGTCACTGGTGCGAAGTAGACTTCGAAAGGGAGTGTTTCGGCCACAGAAGGGGGCTTGCAGTACACCTGTAGTGTACTTCTTAGCAAAGATTAAAGAGCCTGGCTCAAATTCTCGCATGCAGCGGAATAGCTATCTCGAATTCTGCATACTTATGTTCATGCGCTGATCACTCTATGGTATCATCCCGTTCCGGCCAGATTGCTCCAGGAAACAAGCAGCGCCGCTAAATGAAATATTCACAACAAATCTCACTTCCCCACTTCCTTCCTATCATGTACCTCAAGAGCCCACTCATTCATCTAGTCATCATCGTACCTAATCTCCACTCTATCCGCAATCTCCCTAATCCTACTCACCACCGTCTCCTCGATCAACTCTCCTCGCCCACCCGCAACCTGCAAAATCAAATCGTTCAAGCTACTCCGTCCCAGAATATCCACATGATCTGCTGTATTCGGTCCTCCTCTCGGGTTGAACCGATCCGGCTCGTGCAGCATCTCATATGTCTTGACTTTGACGCCCGCAGGATTGTAGCGCTTGTGCTTCCAGCCCTTGGCACACATGTACCCGCTTGAAAGGAGGTTGACGGTCCCGTCTCCTTCGCCCATGACGACGCCGTGATCAACTGGGCCCTCGGTGGTGTTGGCGGGGCTAATGAAACCCGTGTCGAGCGTGACGTTGAGGCCAGACATGGGCTCGTCGTCGCTGCGGTAATAATACGCTCGTTCAGTGTCCTTGCCGATGCCGTAGAAGCAGTAGATTTTGAAACTGGGGGCGAGCGGGAGGCGGGTTTCGAGGGGATTGAGCCATTTTGCGGGGATGAGCTGGTTGTCTTCCACTTGGTGGATGGTGTGCGCGACGCCGTGGGAGAAGGAGGATAGAACCATGTCTTTGTACCATTGTTCGGCGTTGTTGAAGAGGTAAGGGAGCGAGTCTTCGACGGTGAGGTTGCGTGCTGTAAGTGTGGAGTTGTGATCGCGGAAGCGCAGGAAGTTTCCAAAGGAGACGTTTTGTCCGGGAATGTCGTCGGGTGCCCATGTCGCGTTTCCCCAGACAGCATTGCCGCCCATGGGTAGCATAGACGAGAGGCCAGGCATGGCGCGGAAAATCTCTGCGCGTTCATATCGGGAGAGGAATTTCTCGAGGCCGTAGACGGCGAAGGCGTTAAGTTGGGCCGTATCTTTCATTTCGCCGGAGAGCACGGCGGGCAAGTCCTTGACGGCGCCGAGCATGCAGCCACTAATGTTGATCCAGCTGTCAATGTACGCTTCCACCCAACCGGGGCCGCCGTTGCCGTGACCTTCGGCTTCGACCCAATGTAAGAAGTAGTAGAGCACCTGCGAGCCCATGGAGTGAGATAGTAAGACGACCTTCTGGTTGGAGACGCGGACGGCGACTTCAATGTGCGACTTGAGGCGGGTGAAGTATTGGTCGCGTTTTTCGTAGTTCATGTAGGACATGCGCCAGTCGTATGCTGCTGTAAAGGCATTGCTGGGGTCGTATCCGATGGTCGCGAGGTTCTCGAGGATTTTGTTCCATATCCAATAGCCCGTGATAAAGAAGTCTGCCGCATCGAAACCCTGTGCTGCGCGCAGCTTTATGCCCGGTGGATCGAGTCCAGTGTCCTTGTCCAGCATGACATGTCTCTTCCAGCTCGCCTTGTCCAGAACCAACGCGCGCATCATGCTCCATGACCCCCACAGCCTCTTGCGGAAGTACTGTCTCGAGCCCTCCTCTGTGCCCCATGACTCCAATCCTGTCGAGATGACCCCAGGTATCATTATGACAGGATGATGTGCCGTAATGCCTTGCTTCCTGGCATGTAGTCCGACCGCAAACGAATCGTAGTTAACCGCATCGCGTTCTTGTTTCTACTAAGTTCAGCAAATCAGCCCTCAGTCTAGATCAGTCCTACCTCGCATCCTCCCATGCATTTGCCTTTGCCCACATTTCACACTTCAAATGGGAACTTCTTACCTGCAACTGCTGCGCACTATTCACAAAGCTTGCCGGCAACGCATCTAGTATACTATCCAAGTTCATGTTCTCCAAACTCTTCAAGTCAATCATTTCATTACTACTCGCAAAGAACCCAGCGACAACGAGCCCGAATGCGCCTCCCAGCACAAATATCCACGCATTCTTCCTCTTGCTCTTGGCCCCCTTTTTCAGTGTGTGTAGCTGTTCGGCTGTAATCACGCGCAGGTTCGACGGCCGCTTGTTATCTGGATCGGGCGTGGGTTCGCGGCTCTCGATGGGCGAGTCGGCTTCAGTTGGCGTGCCGCCGAAGCGGCGGCGCAGAAAGGACATTTACAAGGCGCGGGGGAGGACAAGCGCTGAGATGAGCTGATGTGGTCGGGTATGCGGCAGCGTAGTACGATTGTGTTTCCAAGAGCGTGTTTTTGCTGCGCGATCACGAGCCGCGACTTCCCGACATGTGACGGCATTATTTTGGGCAAAGGGACAGGGATCGACGCAGGGTTGTTGCGCGCACATGTGAGCCAAGCCGGAGGTGTGCCCGCAGCTTCACTTACGTTCCGAGGGTCGGAACTGTCCTCTCACCCTTCGGTCTTGATACGGCAATCCTAGGGTTCAAATGGCTGCTATGGCGGAAGGAGCGCCTACAGCTATACCCGTAGACCCCGAGCTACAGTACGTACAGTATGAAGCCCACAAAGAAGAGCAGTACCTCCCCGTCATCCGACAATTGATCTCCAAGGACCTTTCCGAGCCATACAGCATCTACGTGTACAGATACTTCTTATACCAATGGGGTGACCTATGTTACATGGTACTTGGATCTCTCCGCCTATCCAAGAAACATATCAACTGATTCTTCATCTAGGCTCTCGACCCGACCACGTCCGCCCTCATCGGCGTCATAATATGCAAACTCGAGACCCACCGCTCTGGCACGTTTCGCGGATACATTGCCATGCTTGCCGTACAAGAACCGTACCGCGGCCGAGGCATCGCATCCAAGCTCGTTCAGATGGCAATCGAAGCAATGGCAGCCCGGGACGCCGACGAGATTGTTCTCGAGACGGAGGTTACAAACACTGCCAGCCTGAAGCTGTATGAGCGTCTAGGATTCCTGCGGAGCAAGCGGCTGCATCGATACTATTTGAATGGAAATGCGGCCTTCAGGTTGATATTATATCTGAAAGAGGGAACGGCGTTGAAGAGGCCAGATCATGGACATGAGATGGGCGGCATGGCCGATCTTGATCGATTAGAAGAGGCTGGGATGATATCATGAAAAACATGAGTGGCTAGGATTCCAGTGCATGGCAAAATGAAGAGAAAACCGCGGAATGGTCAATGCGTCTACGTGAAAGAGGCACTACAGGTAGCCAGTGGGACGTCAGCGCTGAAAGGGTCAGCAAAGTCATTCATGAGTATGCTTGACTGAAATTGGCATCAAGGGCAAGGAATAGCGGCAAGGACATGTTGTTTCAAACGTTTCATTGGACATTTCACTATTTCCTCCCGTGGTATATACCTCAGCGCCGTCTACTTCTTCTCCTCCAATGTCAAGCCCTCAATTGTCTTCTCCCCGCTCTCGGTCCCTACATCTACACTCGCCTTGTCCTGGCCCTCCACATGGCCATCCGGCTTAGCCTCGACCTTCTTCGCACCTGGGTGGAACGTGCCCTTATTCTTGACCTTCTTTTCCTTCTTCTTCTCCGCTGGTGGTGGCGGGTACGCCTTCTGCTCAATTTCCTGCCACTGGGGGTTGGCCTGGAACTCCTTTTGTACAGGCTCAAGGAGCTCGTTCAGAGCGGCTGTGACTGCGGGCTTGAGGTCTTGTGGCGAGAGGACGTCCTTGGCATAGTCTTCCTTCATCTGCGCAATGTTGTTGTAGACAAGGGGCTCGGCGTCGCGACGCTCGACGACGAACTTTGGCTCGCCGTACTTGAGGCTGCCGGCGGGGAGAAGCACGTACTCGACGAATGAGAGGATACCGTTGTCTTCGACTTGCTTGGGGACGGCGTGGGCCTTCTTCAGCTTCCGCTTAACAACATCGGCATTGTCGAGCACGTCAATCTTGGAGTCAGGATCGGAGGAGCTCATTTTGCCGCCTTGCAGACCGGGGACCATGGGGTTCATCAAGTGAGCGCGCTCCTTGTAGCCGAGCTTGGGAAGGGCGTCTTTGGCGAGGGCGAAGATCTTACGCTGATCTACACCACCGAACTGGACATCGACATCGAGGTACTGCTCGTCAAGAGCCTGCATGAGTGGGTAGAGAAGACCACTCAAAGGCGCGTTCTCGGTCTGCTTGACGACCTCAGCACCAGCCTTCTTCGCATCGCGCTCGCTTGTTATCGATGCCAGTCGCAGCACGTCCATCATATACTCTGAAGACAGCTCATAGCTCGAACCAAGCACGAACTCAAGCCTGTCAATGGGGACCTTGACGGCCTTGAGCAGGGCGGTGATTGTGTAACGGTAGTACTCTGCGCGGTACTTGACGAGCTCGATGGGCGCCTTGAGGTTGTCGAGGAAGCCGTGGATGTCGGCAAGGAGGACCTTCACGTGGCAGCCTGCGGACAAAAATTGTGCGATCTTGAGAATGGGAACGAACTGTGTGATTGTTAGACGGCGCGTTTGAGTGCCACTGAATTCCAAGGGAACGTACATATCCACAGTGCGGCCGGCCGGTGGTAGCAGTGCCCCAGTAAAGCTTCAGGTGGCCATTCTTCTTGAGCGCCTCCTCCATAATTTCCGGGTTCAGCACTTCCTGCAAGTTGACCTTGATGAGGTCCAGCTTCGCTTCATTGGTGAGATTCGCGCCGACATCGCCGTTGAGCTGTGCCTCGCGCGCCTTGTCCAGTCTTGATCGCGCATCCTTGAGTTGTTCTTGTGCCTCTGCGATCTTTTTCTCTAGCAGCGTAATCTCGTCTTGAATCGCGACAGGGTCCGCCATGGTGGGGTAGCGGGGCAAGTGCGCGTGTGAATTGAACAAAAAAGAAGGGGTATAATATGAGAAGGAAGTGTAATGTGTCTAGAATTGAGAGACAAGACACTATTATATGGCCGCCCGCTCAGCTGAAAAGCAGTGGTTGGTGGTGAGTGTTTTGGCGAGCTGAATGAGTCGGACGTGGATCCAACACCGCGGCGAGCCCGCTGAACCCTTGTTAGTGTACCTTTTTTAGCCTCGCAATGGCGCAGCCGTGGCAGCCTCGCTCCTTTCTTTTCCCCTCCACTCCTTCGGGGCTTCGGATGTCGGAACCCTTCCGACGCCTGTGCCTTCACATTGCACTTCTTCTCTAGTAAGGAGGATTCGAAGGCTGGCCTTATTTCCATCATGTTCTGTTAGCTGTAGCCGTAGCGAAGACCGCTTCGCGTTGCGGTGTCGCGACCCTCAGCTTCCCGCCAACACCACGCGGGGCGGCCCTAGGCCCTCAGCCTCATCCTGCAACCACGCCAAATATGATGTGAGCACGCCCATGGCTGGCTGGAACAGGTAAACACTGCATGCTTGGCATCTAGACGTGGCTGTATGGCGAAGCGAACCGCCTTGGTTTTTCTTGACGTTTGCGATCTACATGCCAGCAGAGTTCCATGCGCAGCGGAGAGTTGACTTGTAAAGACGACTGTCAAAACAACGCCTACTCATGGTGAAAAGGATCCAGCTTTGTGGGCAAGCCGAGTAGGAATGTATTGTGCGGCAGAGGCTGGCATATCCGCACAACAAAACCTCTGGCATACACCACGATTTAAATCATTCTAGATGCATTCGCATATCGATACCGATTAAGTTGCTAAGTGTAAAATTCAACATAGGATATCTGACACCGTTAAGTCCGCGAAGTTGTAATCGAAGAACAGCCGGACTCCGCTCATAACGGTAGCAAGGCGTAATATCACAACATCATTTGACAGTATCGGCGAAAAAGATGGACTCATTGGTACAGTCAGCGGTTGTCAGAGGTCCCGTGGATCTTCAATTTCACGTTGCTTTGCAATGAGCAGCCTGTACACATCGTGCTGGTTGACTTGCGGAGTCAGCTTTCTGACCGCACTCCGCCAGGATTTTTCCGTGAGCTTCAAGACAACACCACCAATAGTGTGTAAAAGAATGCTGATAAGATACTGAAGGTCGGATCTAGCAATGACTAGGTGGAGGGAGTGCGCAATGATACATAAGAAGGCGAGAAGCATAGGGTAGACGAGCGTCAAGCACGCAACTTCAGCAGCTTTCAATTATTTGACTTGATCCTCACAAACTCTGCATCTCCCAATCCGCCCTTTTCCCAAACCTCTTCTCCAAGCTCACTATATCAATCATGTCCTGGGACCACAGCGACAAGACCATTGAATGGACCATTCCATTCCAGCTCACTCGAAATATCATCCGCAATATTCCACCCTTCCTATCTCCCGAAAACCCAGAAAATTCGGCGAAGGGGAAGATCATCGTCATCACAGGGGGTGCTACTGGCATCGGCGCTGTATGCCATGTACTCCTTTGCCATATCACTGTGCACTAATCTCCTGCTCCAGGCCGCAGCCCGAGTCTGGACCCGCGCTGGCGCCACAGGTGTTGTCATCGCGGGTCGCAGGAAAGATCTCCTCGACAAAATAGCAACCGAGTTGCAGACCCTAGCTAAAGAAAACACAACGATCCTCACCGTGCCCACCGATGTGACCAAAGTCGGCGATACTGAAAACCTGTTCAACGAGGTTAACAGTACTTTTGGAGTTCCGGCCGATGTCGTCCTTTCCAACGCTGGAGCCTTCACCGAGAAGCTGAAACCACATGAAGAATCATCTGAGAAATGGTGGAGTATGTTTGTGCGTTAGGCCCCATCATCCTGTCTGCATACATTGTCCTATTGCGCTGAACTCAGCACCCTTGCCAAGAATTGTGTACATTTCCGCCGCTGACAGACTCACGTTATAGGAAGTCAATACCCTGGGCACACATAATATCGCTACAAGCTTCATTCGCAGCCAACCTGATCCCAGCTCCCCAGCGGGCACATTCATCAACACAAATTCCGGGCTTGCCGCTCTCATAGTTCCTGGAGTGAGTGGGTACTCGATTGCGAAAATGGCTGCGCAGAGATACATTGAGTATCTGGATGTTGGTACGAAGGCCGCGACTTATGTTGAGGCACCCGAAGTAGAACTGACCGGCCCTAGAATATCCAACACTCAAATGTTTCACTGTGTTTCCAGGCATCGTGGTAACGGACGCGGTACGTTGTCCCCCTCTCCTTATGCAAAATTTCATATTCCTCTTAATGAAATGACAACAACCTGATTATAACAGCTCGATCCCTACTTCGAACCTTATGCGCTCGATCATCCGGACCAAACCGGCGCACTTGCGCTCTATCTTGCGAGTCAGCGCGCAGACTATCTCAAAGGCAGTCTGGTTAGTATCAACTGGGATATCGAGGAGATGGAGAAGCACAAAGAGGAAATTGAGAAGGGCTTGTTGAAGATCAAGTATGTGCCTATTTTGCCAGTAAGTGGGGGAAAGGGTTTTGAGTGAGGTAGGTCCAGCATAGGAATAGGACATAACAAGGGAAAGGGAAGGATGAACTTAAGCAATTACACATGATATAGTTCATGATACTGTTGTTGTGATGAATGAGTGTGTTATTATATATACTAGATCATCAGCGGCACTCACATGCCACTCCGACCCCAAGAACGATGAATATGAATCCACAAAATAAACAATCAGTAATCTAAACAGGCTGCCCACAAACAACGCCATCGCTATGCAAAGTCTAAAGAACCAAAAGTGCCGTCACGTCTCATATTTACAATCCTTACATCCGCACACTCACTTACACTTACTGCTTCTTGCACTTCGCAAGGCAGACATCGATATCCTGCGCCAGGTTCGCCGGGATATGCTTGCGGAACTGCTCGATGTTTTGCCCGTTGATCTCCTTCGGGAAGCCAAGCGTCGCGTTGATGACACCAGCATTCAAGTTGAAGAAGCCCTGTGCCACGGTGTTGGTTCCCGGGTTATCAGCGTTGAGAGCAGCGACGAAGGTGGCTTTCTCGCAGTTGTCGTTGAACTGGAAGTGGATGGATCCTTGCGGGAAGACGGTGCCTTCAAATTTGTTCAGGACGCCGGCGATTTCGGGGTTGTTGCCCGGCGCGACGAGACCGTTTTCAAGAATATATCCGAACTTTACGTTCTTGCCTTCCACCACGGTGAGGAATTCGCTAGCTCTTGGGTGCACGTGAGGAGTGTTGATGCCGCAGGGCTCAAGGAAGCCGAGCGTGGTGGAGATGCCGAGGCCAGTTAGGATGGGAAAGCTGTCGATGTCCTGGGTATACGTGTGAGTTGAGGCTTGAAGCATGATCAGAGAGTGGAACTTACTGCAGCCTTGGTAGCACCGCCTTTGGCTCCTGGAGTGGGTTTGGCATCGTTGAAGGAGAAGACTGTGAATTTGCGGAGCGCCTCGCCGGTGAGTAGAGAGCCGCCTTGGACGAGGAGACGCTGGAAGCGCTTGATGGCAGTCGGGGCTGTGAAGAGATCGCGGAATAGTGCGGCGTTGTCGTCGACGGGAGCGGGAGCGGGAGCAGGTGTTGGAGTGGCACTTGGCTGTGCGGACTGAGGTTGTGGGAGAGCGTTGACAGCACTGATAGTCATGAGACCTGCGGCGAGGAACTGAGTGATGGCAACCATGATTACTGATTAAGAAGTGAAGGTGCTCTAACAGACAAGGAGATAAGGAAAAGAGTAAGGAGATTGAGAAGATTGTATGGTTTTCTTGATTGTAGGCAAGGAGATGATATTCACAGATACGTTCTACGTTGCCATACTTATATTCTACACGCCGCAAGGCGGTGTCTTACCGTGACAGCCAACTTTGGTGTGTAGTCTCATCGGAAATTGCATGAGCCGAAAAACGTGCAGACCGTCATCCTGGTCCTGGGCTGTACAGTCGTGCTGCGCAGTCAGCGACTAGAAATAAGCTTAATCTGGTGACAGGCACGTTTGGTCCAGATGTTTCGTCGCTAGACATGCCGATTGGTTGGAACTGCAAGGCTAGAAATAATGTTTCCTGAACATCAGCCCCGTTCTCGAAGCGCTGACGGGCGCGGCCAAGTGGCGCGCGTGAGGGGGCGGTGTAAGATTAGAGACCGCCGGATCCTTCAGGGCGACCTGCGCACAGCGGACCTGACGAGGTGTTTGTAAACATATGAGTATTCTTGTATGTCAAAATTCTGAAGATAGCCTGAATGCGATCATGACAAAATCTGAGTTCTAAGCACTTAGGGGGAGCGTCTGCGCTGATGTTATGTTCAGTAGTGGAGATGCGCCGCGCGTGTCAGGCCACCAGAGAGGCACTACAAAGACGAAGGCACGGAAACATCGCCATCCGCTCTGGTTGTCATGTATGGTTGAGTGTGCATGTGACAAAATCTGTTAATGTTTGTCTCGTTGTGGGGTGTGGGAAGCCGTTGACGCCAGGACCAACACAGCCTTGGCGCAAGGCGCTTGTCAGCGCTGCCATAAATAGAGCATTAAGGGTTCAGATAGAAACAACTACAAACAGCTCGTTGTCCCGGCCACCAAGACGGCCAGCCTTCTACGGACACTCGGCGGGCCACGGCGCTTAGAAATCGACCAAGTCAAAAGAGATGCTATCGCGAAAGGGGAATCAGTCTTGCTAAATCAGAACCAAAACGCCGTACATCGCTCGCTGATGCCAAATACCACCGTCGTCGGGCACAGTCTGACCACCTTTGAACACTGTGTCTAATCAGAGTCCTCGTCTACATCTTCCTCCGAATCCTCGTCGGACTCGACTTCGAGGTCCATCACATCGCCACTCTTCCAAAATGGCAGCTCATCCAGTGTGAACGCATCGTCACTGGGAATGGACGGCGGGCCCCTTGTGTGCCTGACCAGACCCTCGATCGGCTCATCTACCTCCAAGATGTTATTTGTGTTTGCGTAGCCTGGGTCTTGGAAGATGAGTGAGCCTCGCCTGTCACATGGTCCGCGCACTCGGCGGCGTAGGCGGCGCGCTTTGGGGTTGACGTCGTCGAGCGGGTCATTGTCGGAGTAGCTGCTGTCGCCTTCGACACTCTTACTGTGGCTGCGCTTGAAGACACCTGCGCTCCACCTCTTTTTCTTTTGTCGGTACCTGCGCTCCTGTTCCTCATCATCCGAACTGTCCTGTTCGAGGTGCAGCTCTTTCAGTCGCTCATACACTTCTTTGTCTCCCATTCTGGACACACTCTTGTCGCTCTTGGCATCCTCACAATGATACGGCTGCATGACCTCTATGTCACAGTCATAGCCTGGATCGCTCTCCAGTTCTTCGAGTACAAAGTAGGCCCTCTCTGCGCGTCGCATGGGCTGTACCTGTTCGTCCTCGGTGTCTTCGTCAGATTCGTCCTCGTTCTCAGACTCCTGGGGCGTTGTCGCGTAAGCCCGACCGGATATGCTGGAGGGGCGTGAAGAGAGGTTCAGTGATTGTGGTCGAGTGAAATAAAAGTTCGGACCTTGTCCAATTGGCTCAATGAACTCGAGCGATGGAGGAGTCTGTATGAATGACATGCCCATGCGCTTCGACATGGGGGAGGTGTGCCTCGTTTGGGGCGCCGATCGGATCTGAGAGCGGGCGCTTGGAGTCATTGGCGGCGAATTTGGATGGCGGTTGAAGAAGGCAGCCGGTGGCAGATCGTGTGTTGCCATGGCGTTGGAGGTTGCGCTCGTGTTCACGCGCGGGAGTGATTGCGTCAGGCAGGCTGGCAGGCTCGCGAGCCAATTGCGAAAGCGTACGTATCAACGACTTGCTGGATCAAATATGTTGCTGATATCAAGGAAGTAAAGTCCGTCGATCGTGCCTAGTCTTTGAGATGTGGAAAAGGAGTTTGATCGACTGTATCATTATGGAGGTGGTCTGAGAGTGATTGCTGGGATAATTGAGCGGCGAGTGCAGGTGGAGGTGGGAGAGGTTTACAAGTCAGACCCTGCAACGCCTTGGCTTATCGTGCAGGTAGGGTTGGTAGGGTACAGGCAGCAATGCAGAGGGAAATGGCTCGCAGGATGAGAAGCCACAAATGTGCAGATCAGATGGGTAGCCGGGTGCGAGTGGCGGTCGAATTGGGGTGTGGGAGAAGAAAGGGAGTACTGGAGTAGGCGAACCTGCGGTGGTCACTTTTCCTAACGCCTAGGATTTGTGCGGGCTGTCGCCAATTAATCTTGTCCGTTTCAGCAATGCGTTGTCCGGCCGCGCTGCGGGTCAATATGCAGCTGTACTTTTCTTTCATGACTCCAGGCGCTGGCCACGATATGTGGTTCGCAACGATTAGTCGCAGCGAGGATTCGCACAGTGACGCCGTACATTGGGCTGAGGGCGGAGCCAATCGCGGCAGCATCCAAAATTGCGATGCAGAGGGCGGGTAGGGTAGTGTTGGCACTACGATGGACAGCTGGCACCGAGGGCATTGGGTGAGCGCATGTCTGCGGGGCACGTATGCAGCACAGCGGACCAGGGTGATCCACGCCCACAAGATGAGGCAAATTCTGGGTGCGTCGCGAATTGCGGCTCTGTCAACAGTGGATGCTGGCGGTCTCCAGACGTTTCTAATTTGGAAACATGGCGCCTTAGGCAGCGGAGTCTTGGATCAGGGTCAAGGTGATGTGATGTTCGAGGGACGGTCACGTGCTAGTGGGGAGGTCACCCAAAGGGGATTAGCGTCGCCGTCCAGTTAATCCAGGGCCGTTGCGTGTTCACATCGAACTTTGGCCAGAGCAGCTCGCGTAGGAGGCAGCAGTACTCGAACCAATTGTCAACACCGTGGTCTCCTCACGTCAAATACACCTCTCCGTGGTCTCCGTCGCGCCTTCTAGCATTGAGGCTGTCCAAGACACAGAAGAAGCTGCGGCTTCGCCCACAATTCCACCATGTCCTCCACGCCCTCCATGTTGACCAAGGCAGGGAGCTCCCAACCATGCGCCATGGCAGTCCACTAATCGCACGCAGTTCGAGTCCAAGTCTTCGCGAGCAAAAGGCATTGCCTTTCACCCTAAGAGGTGCGACCACTTTCCGCGAGCGTCCTACTTCCCCGCTGACCGCCTCTAGACCATGGATCCTCGTTTCGCTACACTCGTCCACGATTCAGCTATGGGACTACCGCATGGGCACCCTCATAGACCGCTTTGAAGAGCACGATGGGCCGGTCCGCGGCATCGACTTTCACAAGACACAACCACTGTGAGCATTTTGGTGGAAGCTTGCGGAGGTCGCAGCTGTATACTGAGACTCGGCAGGTTCGTTTCCGGCGGCGATGACTACAAGATCAAGGTCTGGTCATATCAGACGCGACGATGTCTTTTCACACTGAACGGTCATCTTGACTACGTCCGCACCGTCTTCTTTCACCACGAGCTACCATGGATAGTGAGCAGCTCCGATGACCGTAAGCGCAGAGTGCCGGACCTCCACAATTCATGCTAAAAGGCCACAGAGACTATTCGCATCTGGAATTGGCAGAATCGTAAGTACAACACCATAGCTAGCAAGAACTTGACTAACAAGACCAGGTTCATTGAGTAAGTTCATTGCTGCTTCTCCGCATACCCACCTAACCCTGCGAAGTATGTACCATGACTGGCCATAACCACTATACCATGTGCGCGCAATTCCACCCCAAGGAGGACCTCATCGTTTCCGCCTCGCTCGACCAGTCTGTTCGTGTCTGGGATATTTCAGGACTGAGGAAGAAGCACTCCGCACCAACCTCTATGACGTTCGAGGACCAATTGGCGCGTTCAAACCAAAACCAGGCAGACATGTTCGGTAACACCGACGCCGTCGTAAAATTCGTTCTCGAGGGTCACGATAGAGGCGTCAACTGGGTCGCATTCCACCCCACGCTGCCGTTGATCGTCTCCGCTGGCGATGATCGACTGGTGAAGCTGTGGAGGATGTCGGAGACAAAGGCTTGGGAGGTTGACACATGTCGAGGACACTTCCAGAATGCATCAGCGTGTCTGTTCCACCCGCACCAGGACCTGATACTGTCGGTTGGCGAAGACAAGACCATCCGCGTCTGGGATCTGAATAGGCGCACCTCCGTGCAGTCATTTAAGCGGGAGAATGACCGCTTTTGGGTCATTGCAGCGCATCCAGAGATCAATTTATTCGCGGCTGGGCACGACAACGGCGTCATGGTTTTCAAGCTGGAGCGCGAGCGTCCTGCGTCCGCTGTTTATCAAAACAACCTCTTTTACATCACCAAGGAAAAGCACGTGCGGTCGTACGACGTCCAGAAAAACATTGAGTCGCCATCTATGCTTTCTTTGAAGAAGCTTGGGAGCGCATGGGTTCCTCCTCGGACCCTATCATACAACCCCGCTGAGCGCTCAATTCTGGTCACTTCACCAGCTGACGGCGGTACATACGAGCTCATAAGCCTACCTCGTGATGCGTCAGGAGCGGTGGAGCCAACCGACACCAAGCGGGGTTCTGGAAATTCGGCTGTTTTTGTAGCCAGGAATCGATTTGCTGTCTTCACGCAGGCCAACCAGCAGATTGACATCAAGGACCTGAGCAACTCCACGACGAAGACCATCAAGCCTCCACACGGTACCACGGACATATATTTCGGTGGAACCGGCAACCTGTTGTTGATCACACCAACCAACGTTGTTCTCTACGACATTCAAGCCAAGAAGAACCTCGCAGAGCTCGCCGTGAATAGTGTCAAATATGTTGTCTGGTCATCAGACGGACTGCATGTGGCACTCCTGAGCAAACACAACGTCACTATCGCCACGAAGAACCTCGAGCAAGTTAGCACCTTGCACGAGACAATCCGCATCAAGAGCGCCACATGGGACGATACAGGTGTTCTTCTATACTCCACCTTGAACCATATCAAGTACAGCTTGATGAACGGCGATAATGGCATCGTTCGCACCCTGGAGCATACTGTCTACCTGGTCAGGGTCAAAGGACGGAATGTCTACTGCTTAGACCGGGCGGCGAAGCCAAAGATTCTCCAAATTGACCCCACCGAGTACCGTTTCAAGCTTGCTCTCATCAAGCGAAACTATGACGAGATGCTCAACATCATCAAGACGTCAAGCTTGGTGGGCCAGAGCATAATCTCGTATCTACAGAAGAAAGGGTACCCTGAGATTGCTCTTCAGTTTGTCCAGGACCCACAAACTCGATTTGAACTTGCCATTGAGTGCGGGAACCTCGAAGTCGCTGTAGAGATGGCAAAACAGCTTGACCGACCAAAGCTTTGGCAACGACTCAGCACCGAGGCGCTCGCGCACGGCAATCACCACATAGTCGAGATGACCTTCCAGAAACTGCGCAACTTCGATAAGCTTTCTTTCCTGTATCTTGCGACTGGTGACCAAGACAAGCTCAAGCGCATGGCCAAGATCGCCGAACATCGCGGAGATATGACAGCTCGTTTCCAAAATGCCCTCTATCTAGGAGACGTTCAGAACAGGATTGAGATGTTCCAGGAGATTGACCTGTATCCACTAGCGTACGTCACTGCCAAAGCGAACGGTCTTGATGAGCAGGCTCAATCGATACTGGAAGCGGCTGGTGTTACCGAAGACCAGATAAATCTCCCTGCGATTGGCGCTCCTTTGGCTCCCACCAAACCGATCGTACCGACTCACAAGGCCAACTGGCCAACTCGTGCTGCATCATCGACAGTCTTTGAAAAGGCTTTGATGGGAGAAGTAGAGGGTGCTGGATCAGATGAGCCTGCTGCTAATGGATACGGAGATGAAGATCTGCTGGGCGAGGCTGAGGCACCTAGTGCATCGGCCGAACTTGGCGGTGGTGATGAGGAAGACGATGTCGGCGGATGGGATATGGGAGACGATGGTGATGTTGAAGCTGAGGACGACTTCGTTGAAGTCGAGGGTGCTGAAGCAGGTGCTGGCAGCAGCGAAGCTGACTTTTGGGCACGCAACTCGCCCTTGGCAGCAGATCACATTGCTGCTGGCTCCTTCGAAACAGCCATGCAGCTACTAAACCGACAAATTGGCGCAGTGAACTTTGCTCCACTCGAGGATCGCTTCCAGGAGATCTACCAGGCTACGAGGACATTTTTGCCCGCCACACCCAACATGCCGTCAATAGTCAACTACGTGCGACGGACAGTTGATGAGACAGACTCGCGTAAGATTTTGCCCATCATACCAAGAGAGCTAGAATCAATCCTATCTACGGACTTGGCGGCTGGTAAGCAAGCTTTGCTCAAAAACAAGCTGGAAGAAGGTGTTGCTTCGTTCAAGAAATTGTTGCATCTCTTGATTGTCAATGTTGTCGCTTCGCAGGCCGAGCTTTCAGAGGTAGGTTCAGCACGGGATGACTTCGAGTGGTAGTTGCTAACATTCCGTGTAGGCGAGAAAGGCTATCACTACTGCCGCCCAATACACAGTTGCCATGTCCATCGAGCTAGAGCGACGCGCACTCCTTAAGGGCGCTACCGATGTGTCAGCCCTTTCCGACGACGACAAGAAGCGCGCTCTCGAGCTCTCTGCTTACTTTACTATTCCCGAGCTCGAAGGCCCACACCGATCCATTCCCCTCTCCGCTGCCATGAACTTCGCCCACAAGAACAAGCAGCTCAACACCGCGCTCAACTTTGCCAATGCTCTACTCGACCGGACTGGCAACGCCAAGATGAAGGAGGCCGCAAAGCGCATCAAGACTGTCGCCGAGCGTAATCCTGCTGATGTAATCGAAATCGACTTTGATCAATTCGCGGATATGGAGATCTGTGCGGCCAGTCACACACCGATCTACGGTGGTAGCCCGTCTGCCGCTTGCCCGTACGATGGCGCCAAGTACCATGCCAAGTACAAGGGTACCGTGTGCAAGGTGTGCGAGGTGTGCCAGATTGGCGCGCCGGCGAGTGGATTGAGGTTGGTCGGTTGAGCGGTCAGATCATGAATGATTCATTTGACTATGACATTTGGAGCCGACTTGGGTGGGGTGTATGCCAGGGTATACATGCTTTATGACTTAGCGTAGCATGCGATGAAATAGAAGCAGAAGTGCGGAAAAGGGGCCAAGGAGGTGTACGTTGTTCGTTGGGGATAATCAAAACAAAATGCGAAACGATAACATGTTCAATCTTGATCAGTATGATGCAAGATCTGTGATGTAGCAAGATTTTGGACTTTGACCTGACGTTGGAGCTTGAGCTTGTATCTCTTCTGGCTCTGAATCTTGTTTGGAAGTATATGTACAGAAACGCAACATGTGCGCGGAAGTAGAGCGGTAAAATGCTTGCTTTGGTGATTCAGGGTAGTCGAAATCCCCATGAACTATCCCGGCCATGAAAGATACACACATAGTCCTTTTAAAGCCGTCGTACATATTGTGCATCATATAGATGTCGTTCCGTTTTACACAGTACTTGTACATGTGCCCCATGTCATCCTTTCATGCTCTACCCTTTGCCTCCGCGATGCGTGAATATCTCTTTAAACAGTGACCAGTTGCTTTATTTCCGTCTCTTCATGACTTTTGTGCACATTTCGATTAGGCCTGCTTTGGCTTCGCTATCGGGAAATAGGGCAATGGCTTCGATGGCTTTGTCGACGTATTCTTGCGCGAGGGCGCGTGTTTGTTGGAGACCTGTGCTTTGGGATACAATATCACGAGCCTATCATTCATTAACATCCAAAGCTTTTCTTCAATTCTTGTCAGAAGCAAAAGAGAGAGCTTACCCGTTGAACGTCTCCCTCGACGGAGAACTTGCGGCCGACAAGTTTGCCTAGGCTCTTGTTGTCTTTCCATGCGAATAGGAGCGGCGCGGTTGCGAGGCCGAGCTCGAGATCTGCACCGGCTGGCTTGCCAAGTTCTTCGCCGCTGACAGTGTAGTCGAGCATGTCGTCGACAAGCTGGAATGCGAGACCGAGGTTCTTGCCATAGAGGTAAGCTGCCTCGACGACTTCTGGTGTGCTGCCGCCGAGAATGGCAGCCGCGCGGCAGGATTTTGATATTAGAGATGCGGACTTGAGATAGGTCTTTTGGAGGTAGTAGGAAACGGTCTCGTCGGTCCATGAGGGGTTCTTTTCATCTCTTGCAGTGTTTTTCAGTTGCATGAATTCGCCCTCGACAAGGTTCGCAATCACCGTCGCCAGGAGTTCCGTCACTTCGGGGTCCCGTAATCGTGCGAGGGCAACGGATGCCCTGCCTAGCAAGAAGTCTCCTGCCAACACTGCCATTTTGTTTCCGAATTCAATGTTGGCGCTGGGTGCGGAGCGGCGGGATATCGAGTGGTCAATGACATCGTCGTGGAGGAGCGAGGCGGTATGAATGAGTTCGGTGATTTCAGCTAATCTGCGCTGGGAGGGCAAAATGTCCGAGTCGCCGGGTGTGTAGGCGGAGTCGAAGCTGCGGCTGCTGATGGGTGTATCTGGGTTCTCGTCTGCGAGTATTGTTGGCTCGGAGATGGGTGCGTCTACTCCGCCTCGTATTATGTCTCCCAATCCTGAGTCTCGCCTTGAGGCCCGCGGAGTAAGTGCTGTCGCTCGGCTCATAAGCAGCACCAGCATTGGCCGTACATATTTCCCCTCGCTTTGTGTGTAGTACTTTGCCACAGTGTCCAGTGTTGGGTGTCCCGACCCCAGTAGTTGCCGTATGTTCCCGGTCAGAAACTTCATCTCTCTCGCGACTGTCTGGAAGGGGTCCATCTTGATGGGTGCGTCTGGTGGCGGACTGCTCATGATGTTCTGCGCAACGTTGACCGCCGCAGCCCACGAGGACTGATTTCGCCGCCGTGGAGGATGCCATGTCTTTGCATTGCCCGGATTCTCAATTCGAGGCCGGCCATTGTGGTAAGGACATATCGGAAGGCGTGAAGACGATGTGTGTCGCGCAACGCTCGTCGCGAGCCGGGATGATCGGCTCGACATCTAAATAATTCTTTCAAAATCGGTCGACAGGTTGAGAGTATGCTTGCAATTGAGCCTGTCCGGCGTGTCTTAGGACGATATTAGGGCGTGACGGTGAGTGTGCAAGCTATCTCCAGCCATAGGAAGTTTTAGGAAGGCACCGCCAAACGACGAATAATCATGACGCGCGCTAGCAACCCACAATCCTGGCTCAACACGAGTCGGCAATCTTCGGCGCGTCATCCCGCCGGCACGCGATGCTCAAGGCGCCGACATTCTGCACTCCATCACCACCGCAGCCATGGTGTTGCTTACGATGACGCCCGGTATCGTCCGGGCGCTGGCTGAAGCTGAGCGACTCGTGCCAGATGAGTTTGCCAAGCTACAACGAGCAGATGAATCTGTCCTCGCCGACGCAAAGCCCGGAAACCCCATTTCGCACAGTCAGTTAATCGACCTTTCGAAGCTTCTCAAGAAGCATGTCTCCCAACTGCCTCACGACGACGAGGATTCCGTACCAACGACCCTCGCCGCCCTCCTGACCAGCACTCACGTCTACGCCCCTCCGCCTCCTCCCGCGCCACAAAAATCTGCCTCGTATACCGCCTTGATGGCCCGTCTACGCGCTGAAGAAGAAGCCCGCACCTACGAGCGCATGCTCCATCCTCCCCCAACCCGCGAGACGTTCACACAGCGCTTCCCGCGTGCTCCCATGGACTTCAGCATCGGGGCGTCTGCACCTGTCGACAGTGACGACGACCTGTCATACGAGGAAGTGCATCGTCAGATCATCCTGATCATAAACATCTTGATTTCGATTGTCTGCGTTGCCGTGTTCATTTGGGTTGCTGCACGGCACTGGACCGTGGGCAAGAGATTGGGCTTGAGCCTCGCTGGAAGTCTTGGTATAGCTGTTGCCGAGGTGGCAGTCTATGCTGGGTATGTGAGGAAGGTCCGCGAAGCTAAGGTGAGCGAGAAGAAGAAGCCCGAGATCAAAGAGATAGTGAAGAGCTGGGTTCTCGACAAGGGAGAAGAGAAAGAGAGCGTGATGGTCAGTGGGAAGGACAAGGACGTAGATGGTGTGAGGTTCAGGAAGGGAAAGCATCGTTGAAGGAATCGGAAGGGCCTCTTGTTACAATGACGCCTTAAATGCTATCAAGGAGAAGACGAAATCCCCTACTCCAACAATGCTGCCATATGCCCGACACGTCCAAGCACCAAATCAAGAGAGCTCGAGCCAGTTCACTTCTTCTTACGACCTCCGACCCCGCCTGCAAAACGTCCTAGACTCAGGCTCGACCGCGTCTTATGCCCCTGAACCTGGTTCTGCGCAGCGGACGGCGGTGGCGGAGGTCTCATTGCTCCGGCAGGACTACCAGGTCGTCCAGCACCGGGCCCCTTCGGCTGAACAGCTGCCGGTCCCAGGCGCTCTTGCTCTTTCTCCTCGTTCATCGGCAGATCTTCTCCAAGGCTTGCTAATCGCTGGCTTCGTCTCGCCTTCTCTTGCGTCTGCTTGAAGCGGTCTAGCAGCTCAACCCATTTGACCTTGCCCTCCTCTTCCCTCGCCTTCAGGCCAATACGATTTCGCGTCTCCGAGAAATTACTTCCGGGCGCTCCAGACGGCGTACCACTGCCACTAGAAGATCCAACTTCTGAGCTTTTTTGCCTCAAGTGGTTAAGAGTAGGAGAGGAGGAAGGGTGAACGTACGAGTTCGTGCGCGGGGCGATGTGGAGGTAGCCGATGGCGGAAACGCTGTTCAAGCGGTTCTTGAGTGCAGCGAACGCGGACGACTGTGGAAGGAGCATGAGTAGACCGTAGAGACACTTGTACAGATGTGGATATCGCTCGGGTTCCAGAAGCTGGATGCGGAGGTCTGAAAAAGTTAGCATTAGAACACGAATGACTATCAACCGCAAACACTGACAAGTGAAGACTGGCGATTCGAGAAGCTGCACGAGCTTGTCAATCTGGATGAGCATGTTTACTGTCATCTCGAGGTCGGCACTGCCATGGTTAGCACTTATCTGATCAGCGCGATTGCAGTACGTACAAGACCTGAAGAAGGTGGTATGCCTGCTCGTACGCTTGAGCAAGCAGGCAGAGCGAGAAGGTGGCCACAGCGTTGTGGCACCAAGCCTTGAAAAGAGTGACGAAGAACGACTGGCCATCTTTGTTGTCCAAATTACGGAGCCTCCGTCGCAGATCCGCCAGTTCGGGTGCAGTGATGAGGTTGTTGTTGAGATTTTGAACCATTATGCTCGCAAACTCTACATCCTCGTCTTTGACAAGGCAGTCGGCCATTGTGCGAAAAATCTTTTCTGCACTCAGGGTTAAGCAGAGTTGCCTGATGATCAAGTTGCCTCTTGTCTCCAGCAGTCGACGATCTGTGCAGAACAGCTTCAGCAGATTTACCATGAAAGACGTGAAGTAGGTGTCATCGCTATTTAGCGATATCTGTGAGAGAAGGAGAAGGTCTCGAGTGACAACAGCGTCTGAAGGGTCGGAGAGCGTCTTGAGCAAGGCAGGAAAGGTGCCATCATCGACAGTCAATATCTGTTGCGCGGTCAGTAAAGTTACAAAGCGAAAATGACTCTGCACCTACCCTTCCTGGCGCCATTCTATGTAGCATGATCAACCAGGCTATTGCTGCAACTCTAGTCTGTTCGTGTTCGTTGAGGAACTGTAGAGTGAGAGCGCTGACTGCGGCTTGGTAGTCGAGCTCCGGTACAGGTCGTGGTGAGAGACCGCGATCTTCTGCCGGGGTCGGTGAGCGCGTGCCCGTTGACTCCGCTCTTGCTGCTTGATCGCGTATAACGGCCTTTAGCAAACGACCTGAGAGGTTTGAATCTCGCCGCTGAGTGCCCGTGAGCTCTTTGCCAAGCTCCGAAAGTGATGGTGGGAGCTGAATCTGGCCACCAGCATTCCCATCCGGCTTATGGTTTTCATCGGACAGCGACATGATGTAATCCATGAGCGAAGCATTTACCTTGACCGCCGCCTTACGAACGGTGTCCACGTCGTGTGACATTCTTGGCAGTACATGCGACAAGAGGCTGGGTACAAACGGCATGATATCCTCCGGACAAATGTCGAAGAGATTGTCGATCCAGCGCAGAACGGTGAGCAAAATCTCGTTCTGTTCCTCTTCTGTATCTCCAATCGTTAGCTTATTCGTAACAGTAAATAGAAAGGACTCAATACCGGAAGGAGTGCTGAGGAAGTCAACGAGTATCTCAAGGATTTTCGCATGGTCGACCTGAACGTCCTGTCCGGGGATCCAGTCGCCATCGCCATTGACAGATTTTCCGCTGTGGCTCGAAGTGGTGGATGCACTGTCTCCACTTCCGTCCTCTTGATGCTCGATCGCTTCCTGCTGCTCGACGGGGGTGCTGGTGGCGGCATCGCTATCGTCCTCCGGCGCGCTCTGTAGACTTGAAGAGGAGCGCCTGCGCTCATCCTTGCTGTTGCTCTTCTTGCTCTCAGCGATGCCCTTCTTTATCCTAGCGATTTTCCTGATCTCGATGAGAAACTTGTCCAACGCAGCCTGCGTCATAGTGTATACATCCTGGTTGCTGTCGCTGAGGAACTTGAAGATGCCGCCCAGGAAGCGCGGAAGGTGAGCAATAAGCTCTAGATCTGGTATGGAGTCCAGCAATGTGATCCAACCGACTAGGAATACACGAGTGTAAGGATTGAGGACGTTGATTCGTTCTTCGAGGAGGGGTAGGAAGCGTTCGAGGCTGAATGCCATAGGCAAGTCTGGGTGTTGCGGTTCGCGGCCATCGGGTGACTGGTTGTCTAGGGGTTCCGCAGGCGTATGCAGCATTGATACATATGTCGCAGCAGACTCGGACACAATGTCTTTAACCAGACGGTCCAGCAGCTCAGCTCCATTCTTGACTGACAGCTCCGAATCGGCAGCAAGCTGATCGCTACGTTAGTGATGGCAGCTTCATAGATTGCAATAATCCTACCTTGCATAGTGCGTCGAAGACTTGGTTGAAGTAGACGAGAATCTCCCCCTTGGCCACCTTTGCGATGTTGTACATGCTCTCGCATGCGTAATAGCGGACGCGGGCATCTTGGTCACCAAAGCAGGCGAGAACAGGAGGGACTATCTCCTCGAGGTAGCGGGCGACTTCCTGCGGTCATGTTAGCTTGGCCTCTTCTATACGGCCATGTCACGTACTGGACCCAAGGCTATCGAAGCTGCAGCAAGGCCTATGAGCCCGCCGTTGCGGGCATGGGGCTGGTGGACAGCATATGCGTAGTCGTGACAGAGCTCGTGCACAATCTTCGCTATCCTGTCGTGGTCCTGCGCGTTGAGTGCATTCCGAATCAGACCCTCGAGCTCGAGAGCTCCGCTTTTGCGCTTGTCATAGAGCTTATCATTGAGCGCCTTAGTGATGTTCGGGTCCATGTTGAGGCGGTGGATTGTGTGTGGTCTCTACATGCTGATGCAACACTTCACGGTATGCAAGCGATTAGTGGGGCAGGCCACATGGAGTCGTGAAGCTTGAGCAGCAGGCGCGGTGCGCGGTTCACCTGTTCGAGTTCCTCGCGACGTGAAGCCAGGCCATACGCGGGCCTGGAAACGCACGTCATCATGCCGATGGGCGCTAGGATCCCTGCGCACTCGAGCCGCTGATAGACGAGAGACGTCCAAAAGCAACCACAGCGTTCGACTGTCACTATGAGAGCTTTTCCAGTCGACAGAGTGTTGGCTTGCGCTCACGATACCAGACGACAATGACGGCTGACAGCTTCAGCCCGCTAAATTCTACCATACAGAGATCGGTCCTTGAGTCCTGCCAATAGGGCCTGGCCACTAAGACTCGCGGTCTGACGCCTCGATACCTTCACCTGCACTTGTCAGGTGCACATAGAGGCCAAAATGGAGAGATTGAAGAAGATTGTAAATCCCCATCGGCGCTCACGGCAAGAAAAGGAAATGTCCAAGGACCCGGTCATCCCAACTGGTGGATTCCAGCACTGGGCTGTGGCCTTGTAAGTAGGCCTTGAGCTCTGATTCCGGAGCTGACCGATGCAGCATTGTCTGCAATTTCAACGTTGATGTAGGGTAGGTAAGACTTGAAGTTTCTCAATCTCGAAGAAATTGCTAACGTATTTCAAGCCCCGAGATCGAGATTCTATATCCACCAGATGTAGCATTTACGACTTCAGATTTGAGCGCTATCTGCTTCAACAGGTACTTGGCCACGACTTGGTCCTACTGGCTACTCTGATTGTGAAAAGCTTTCCTGAACAGCAGAACACTGAGACATCAGAGGATCTTGCATTCAACTTTGCCATCACCAACAACTCTCCTGATGTCAAGCTCAGCTCGCCAAATCCGCCTCATGGCAGCAGCGACATCTTCTACGGCACGTGCGTCTTCCGTCAAGAGTTCGACCATACGATGAAGCGAAGTTTCAACCAGCGGACGCTCGTCATGATTTCCCATCACAACTTCCCAGCGTTTCACAAGCGGTTGTTGGAACGGATGACAGAAACGGGTGTAATTAGTGATCCCGTCACCTTGCAAACAGCATACAACCAAATGTTCGCTTGGCGGCCACCAAAAGTCGGACGGCACGAGCTGCCATTTCTGGGAAACATCATCACCCTGGATATTGCACCGCATCGCTCTTTTCCTCTCCAAGGCTTGTCCGGCCCAACACCACTAATCTCAGACACCCATGCTTCCATCTACGCCTACGAGCCGATCGGTTCATGGGACAGTATCATGCACTTCATGCCATGTATCACCGACCTCTACGTCCTGTACGAGAAGCTCGTTCTCTGCGAGAGCATAATAGTCGTAGCCAAATCTCCCCAACTCGCCAGCGAAGCAGTGTCTTCCCTCCTCGACCTCGTCTGCCCGGTGCCCTACGCTGGCGTCGTCAAGCCCTACATGACCATGCAAGCCGATTTCAAAAGCATCGGCATCGACGGCGGCACGCCCCAGCCCTTTGTCGTCGGCATCACGAACCCATTCCTTCTCAAACGCATCATCGCCGCTTCAGAATCCTCGCACCGCATGCGTCCACACATCCTCTATCTCCAAAACTACGACGGCCCAGTCCCCACGCGCCGCCACCACTCAATCCACCACAAATCCAGCCGCAACGCCCTCCTCGACCTCCCCGGCGGCGGCATCGAAGTTCACACTCCCTCCAAACGCTTCCTCAAATCCGACCCAACCGTCCTGACGCAGATCGAAGCACTCCTCAAACTCGGCGACCAGACGCGTGAACTCGGACCTATTATCCGCCGCCACTTCGCCGAGCTGACTGCGCAGTTTGTCGCGCCGATCAACCGCTACCTAGCCACGTCCAACGTCGTCACGCCCGGCGGCAAGAACCGGTATGCCAGCTTCTCGATCCCGGAGTTTCTGGCAAGTGTGAGCAAGCACGGCACCAGCGTCAAGTTTCGCGGCCAAGGGCCGATTCAGCGCCATCGAGCGCGCGACGGACTTTATGAGGCATTTTGCAATAGTCCGAATTTCTACTCGTGGTTGGAGATGAAGATGAGTTTGGAACAGGAGGCTAGTGCGGGGTTGCTTGGGGGAAGTTGAGAACGCGTAATGGGATGGGTGCGGGCGTCGTTTGTGGTAGTCGTCAGCTTATGAAGGCTGATATCGGGCCTGGTGTGCCTGGCGTTCTTGGTGTTCTAGGTCAACGGGTCTTGGAGGGCGCGTTGGGAATGCTGTAGTTGGGCTGTATAGGGAGGTGGAGATGCATGTGAATTTGAAGCGGGCGAGGAGGATGGATAGGTGCCTTGTAGCGCAATATGTGGTAGAGGCACACGGGGAAGGCGATTTCGTACGTATACCCATTGAGTTAGTAGTTCTTACAAGCGTAATGCATCGAGTTGAATTCAGATGAAATGTGCGTCGAGCAACTCGTTTCCCTTGTCAGCTTCAAGTGAAACTCACATGCACTTTTCCCATTCAAACGTCGTTCTCAACACATGCGCCTCAAAAAAGGTCTAATGGCACGATCGATACGATTCCGATTTTCGAGCTACACTCCAATGGTCGTACATCGAACCAAGGAAAAATAAATACACAATAAACACATTAACGTAAGAGGTATCCAGCGTAAATCGCCTTGCCCATATCAGGGTTTGCGAATTCCCATCCATCCATCCATTCTTATATACTAATGACGCGCACAATCCCAAAACGCCCAGGCACACGGCAGATCACCCCAACTCGGTGACCGATCCTCATGTCGTCATCGCCAAGCCACTTTCAGCTCATCGCACAATACCATCGCCCTTTGTCGGCGGCGGACCTGGCGGTGGCTGATACTGCGCACCACCATACGTAGGCTGTGGGGACTGGAGTTCGACACCGTTCTGCTGGCCATTGTAGTAGCTTGCGTTCTGGCCGTAGTAGCCGGTATTCGACTGCGGCTGAGGAGAGTACGGTGGAGCAGGCTGAGCGTTGAAGTTGTTGTTGTAGTAAGGTTGCTGAGTGTTGGTTTGGCCTGGGCGAGAAGCCCAGCCGGTACCGTAGAAGGGTTGACGACCGGCCTTGCGACGGCGACGGGCAGTGATGCAGCTAGTGCGACGTTAGAACGTGGTGTGCATAAGACATTGATCGATAGCTTACCTGCAGAGAACGAAGAGGAGGAAGAAGCCGATGACTACGACTGCGAGGACGACCCAGCGGACCCAGTTGTCCCACGCACTACGATAGCAGCGTCTTCGGCCGAATTGATCGATGTAGCACCTAGCCATGGCGGATTAGATGTGTGTTTGGTGGTGATGTTTGTTAATGGTTGTGTGGTGGTGCGCGAACAATGAGGATGGTTGAAACAAGTAGGTTGTGTATGCGCGATGTATGACGTCCTTTGCGCGACCAGCTTGGGAGACTAGCGGTCCATATAAAGGAATCCACGAAAGCGGCCAGACAAGAAACACCGCCACTAAAGGAAAGTTACGTACTCGTCATCATAGTAGACTTGCCGCGGCGCAATGTACATGTTTGCGACTAGGATAATCAAGCACTTGGCTGGTGTGAAACTAGGACTTGGAAGGCCGCGACGACAAAGGTGAGAGGACGATGCTGAGGGCAAAGGTGGAGCGGCTGGGGTATGACGAAGGCGAACAGCTTAAGAGGGGAAAGCATGCGGCCTGCTCAGCCACGGCCAAGCTTGCTCGCTTGGCCCAGCCGGATGACACGGACTGGGACCGAGGTGCTGCGACTGATTTCGTGACGACGCCTGCTGTTTGCTATTGGTTGAACACGTGGATTTGAAAGGTTCGGTCGAACTGCTGATGAGTTCGTGGTGTGGGCGCAGCAAAGTCACGATATAGGGTGTGATGGAATATTCCATCGAACTCAGGAAATGTCAGCTTCTGAGGGCGGTGAGATTGGTCCGCAGTTCCTCAAATTTGCAATTGCATCGTATGTGAATTTGCATTCTTCGCAATACGCAGGTTGTGTTGTCCGTCGCAGATGTAACACACAGATTGCGTTCGACGTCCGCTTGCGGCAAACCGAGGCTTCGAACAAATTTCACGGTTTGGCCTCGCAAGGGACGGCAACAGATAACAGTAGACTGGGAGTGCTCTATCAAAGGGTTCACCTGCTAATAATTCAGCACTGACTCTTCAACATGTTCGCAATATCAATGGACGCTCAAGTATCGTGTGCACTTGTGTTCGTTCACCAGACGTGTTGCAAACACTCGAGGGAGAGTGCCTGCTTCTCTTTGCGCAATCGTAGCTTCCTCTCTACACGACTGAACAGGGCCAAGAGATCTCATACTCTTCAATACAGAATATTCACATTCCACTACCAGTTTCCACAGTGTATCACATATCAAACCCATATATCCACGTGACTGGCTCCACTTCACGTACCGGGCACCAGCCACCGCCACACCTTCCCCTCCCCCTCCTCCAATCCCACAAACCCAACCACTTTCATCATAATCAGCATTCGCCAATTCTTTCCTGCCTCAGCACCTCACCCGGCTGCATTCCGCCGCGCAGCGACCGCAGGGGTGCCAGCGCCTCGACCACTCTGGCTACACCAATCAGCTTGTGCGCAGGACAGATTCCCTGGGACTGCGCTAATGCAGGATGAGTTGTTCAATGTTCGATGGGCAGTTGGGTCCCACCGGTTGGCGAAGAAGCTGCGCGGAGAACGGGGGAGGATATGTACTGCTTTGCTGTCGCTTTTATTTTTGTCGTGCTGTTGTGTGTTTTTCCTTCTTCCTCGCTCGCGCTCCTGGCCTGCGTTCACGGTCGTTCGTTCTTGTTGTTGCGCGCCGAATTGCTGCGTTCCTCGGTTCGTGCGACTACGATTGAAAAAGTTTACCAGCATGACGAAATTCGATTTGCGACGCAGGCGCAGCTGCGAGGAAGACGGAGGTTGATCTGACTCACTCGACTGTTCGCCCTTCCGCATCGCACGGCCTTGCGCGCTCTGTGTTTGCATTTGCCCAGGACTTACGAGCGCTTCGCAAAACTGCCCCAATAGGAGCGAATGTCCCAAGTCACGAGCACGACGAGCGCCACACTCGAAGAAGAGCTACCATTATGGGAAGGGTTAAGCTGGACTACTCTCGTGGACTCTGCAACAGCATGAATCGTTCTGCCACACATCGTACCACGCCTAATGGGCTCCTCGACCCCTTTTCACAAACGCTACATCGCTCAAATGAGATATGAAAGATGATACATGATCGAACAAATGTACTAGAAAACCTTCTGTGTCCACACGGTCAAGAGCAGCGCGCTTTGCTCTGGGACGTCGACAAGCCAGTATGGATGATCGTATAGAAGAATGGTAGGAACGAGGAACGTGCTTGAGCTGAGGAATCTGGCCATCGCTAGCCTGCAGAGCGGTCTGCCGTCTTTTCTTCCGTCACGTCGTAAGAATCATTAAGTATGTCGTAGAATGCTGACAGCCGTCATTCGTGAGAACATAGGCACATCAGGGTCGTGAAAGTCGCAGAAATTGCGCAGCACAAATCGAGTCGAATACGAAGCGGGCACGTGAACACAGCCTCGCCGGGCATGTCTCGCCAGCCAGGTCGGGTCGCAATCTATTTGCTCGCGCGGGCAATCAACCACTGGAGAACAGCGTCGAGGTTGGTTTCTTCTTTTGCACTGATGCCGTAGCAGCTCACTTCGCGGTGCGACACGGCTTTCAAGTTCAGCGCTTCGATGAGCTCATCGACCGAGAGCTTATCGGGCAAGTCGGACTTGTTTCCCAAGACCAGCAGAGGAATGCCTTCCAATGCTGGCTTCTCCAAGAGAAGGTTGAGCTCTTCACGCGCAACTGGCAGCGCTTCTCTGTCAGCTGAGTCGACGATGAATCTGGAGCGATCAGCGATGGATGCGACACATGCCGACGAGCCTTACACAATCGCGTTTACACCGCGGCAGTAACGCTCCCACATGGAACGAAACCTAGGCTGGCCTCCGAGATCCCAACTGTTGTCGCTGGTCAGCAGATGCACACTGGCTGCGCAGATTGCCTGCACCCCGCAAGGCTGGCCCGAACTGGCTTGGCGCTGCAAGAGGTGGACATGCGTGACCAGGGCCGTATCAAGTACTCACCACTTCAAGGTTACATGGCCCTTCTGGACGCGCTTCATGTTGAAGCCCACGGTGGGGATGGAGCTGTACCCTAGTTAGCGCTCGGGCCACCAGTGATGGTAATGGTCGTGCGAGGCAGCACAATCGGGACAACGATGGAACGCTGTTGCCGCCGGCTTGCGCAACCTGGAGCTTGGTGTTGACGTACTCGACAGTGAACTCTCCTCCCTAGACAATCGTCGTCAGCTCGATCCGGCCACAGACTGTCATGTCCGAATCAGGAAGGGACTCACCGCCAGAACTCTCAACAACGACGTCTTGCCAGCGTTCTGCAGCCCGATCATGGTGATGTCCATCTCAGTCGCCCTGCACACAGGATGCGGTTAGCAATGGGGTCAGGTCATCGGCGGCGTCGACTTTGCTTTTTCCATGGGCGGATAGAGATGGGTGGGAGATATCAGATGGCGCATCAGGCATCAAGGCCCGCGCATGGCGAGGATGGAGGAGACAAAAGGTAGACATACCAGAACAGGCGCAGCAGCCAGTCGTAGATGCGGCGGAAGAGGTTCGCCATGGTGGAAGGGCAAGCAGCGCGACTGACTCGAGGATGTTGTTGTCGGCCTGGGTGGACTGGCGATGGATGGATGGTGCTGAAGTCTGCGAACCTTGATCCTTGAAGCGGGGTCTTCTCTCGGGTAGTCGTAGGGCGATCGCGCCGTGGACGAAGCAGACTATGTAGCAACAACAATGAATTCACAACGCACCAAATGCATGCGCAGCGAGCCAGCAATGAGGGAGAGAGCGAGGAGCAGGAGCTGCGCCGCCCCAGGAAAAGCTAGGAACCCGCGCGGTCGTGGTGTGCTGCTGCATCAAGCCGCGCAGGTGACTTGGCCCCACGGCCAATGATGCGGCGGCGCTATGGCGCGGGCCCGCAGAAAATGTTCAAGAAGTTCGCGACAAATTTACGAGCAGCTCCGCCCTCACCGCAGCCGCCCACCGAGTGTGATATGGCGCCTTTGACACCGCCGTGAGCTGCGCCGACTGTCTCTCACCCGTGCTCCTTTTTTTTGTGCACAATTAATTCACCCCGGCCGCAGCCATGGCGCGCGTCCAGAGCAAGAAGGCGCAACAGAAGCCGTGGACCACGGCATACGATACGAAGCGCCGCCACGAGCTCTTTGCGAACCCGCCAAAGGACCAGACGGCCTACCCCACGCTGGCCGCTGCCGTCGACCCGCACATCAATTCGTTCAACACCATCTTCGCCCCCGGCGGCCAGATCGACGAGGCGCTCAAGGACATTGGCACCAAGGTCTTCCTCGACGGCGACCCATACGCACAGCCCGAGGAGATTGGGCGCAGAAACAGGCTGTCCATCCGCATCCAGGATGTCTTCCTCGACAAGTCAGTGCTGCCGCCCACGAACAAGGTCGCCCTCAAGAACCGCAACATCCTGCCCGCCGAGTGCAGGGAGCGCCATGCTTCGTACCGCGGCAAGCTGCGCGCACGCGTCGAGTTCAAGGTCAACAATGGCGACTGGCGGGAGGAGGTGTGCGATCTGGGTGCCATCCCCATCATGCTGAGGGTAAGATCGGCCCACTGCCCTGGTATGCGCACAGCAGCAGGTTGTGCTAATTGTCCTCGTGATAGTCAAACCGGTGCCACCTCGAGAACATGAGCCCGGACCAGCTTGTCAAGGCAAAGGAGGAGACCGAGGAGCTCGGCGGCTACTTCATTGTGAACGGCATCGAGAAGATCATCCGCATGCTGCAGGTGAACCGGCGCAACTTCCCCATGGCCATCAAGCGCGGCGCCTTCACAAACCGAGGCCCTGGATACACGCCGTACGGCATCCTCATCCGCTCGATGCGACCCGACCAAACGTCACAGACCAACGCCCTACATTACCTCAACGACGGCAACGTGAACCTGCGCTTCTCGTGGAGGAAGGCTGAGTATCTCGTGCCCGTCATGATGGTGCTCAAGTCGCTAGTGGAGACAAACGACCGGGAGATATTCGAGGGCCTGGTTGGTGCGGCAGGCTCGGACGGGCTTGCGGAGAAACAGTTTGTGACCGATAGAGTGGAATTGCTGCTCCGGACGTACAAGGTCTACGGGTTACACTCCAAAGCGAAAACGCGGGCCTACTTAGGACAGAAGTTCAAGGTCGTACTGCAGATTCCCGAGGATACAAGCGACGAAGACGCTGGCACCGAATTCCTGCGAAGAATCGTCCTACCACATCTTGGAGCGTACAACATCACGCCAGCCCAGGATGCCGACAAGTTCCGCATGCTGCTCTTCATGATTCGGAAGCTATACGCTCTCGTTGAGGGCGAGTGCTGTGTAGACAACCCTGATGCAGTGCAGAACCAGGAAATCTTGCTCGGAGGGCAGCTGTACGGCATGATCATCAAGGAAAGGCTCGACGATTGGCTACTCTCAGTCGGACCTGCTCTGCGAGATTGGGGGCGCCGGGCGGAGTGGAAGTCTTTCACCTCGCCTGAATTCCAAAAAGACTTTTTATCCAAGGTTCTGAGGAGAACACAAATGAACATCGGACAGGCAATGGAGTACTTCATCTCCACCGGCAACCTGATCAGTCCGACAGGTCTCGATCTCCAACAAACGGCTGGTTTCGTCGTGGTCGCGGAGAAAATCAACTTCTACCGTTTCATCAGTCATTTCCGCATGGTACACAGAGGTGCCTTTTTCGCCGAGCTCAAGACAACCACTGTGCGCAAGCTGTTGCCAGAGAGCTGGGGTTTCATGTGCCCTGTACACACACCTGACGGAGCCCCATGTGGCCTGCTGAACCACTTTGCACACAAGTGTAAGCTCGCAACACAGAACGTTGATGTCTCAGCGATTCCGAAGCTTGTCGCACAGTTGGGCGTTTCCAGTAAATCATCCGCCTCCCTTGAGTCGAGTGTGGTGGTACAGCTCGACGGGCGCGTGCTGGGATTCTGCTCGCCAAAGCAAGCCAGAGTCATTGCAGATACTCTTCGCTACTGGAAAGTCGAAGGCTCGCATAATGTACCACTCGAACTGGAAATTGGTTATGTTCCAAACTCCAACGGCGGACAGTACCCCGGTGTGTACATGATGTCGCAGATTGCACGCATGTACCGACCTGTCAAGTATCTACCACTTGGCAAGCTCGACTATGTTGGACCATTTGAGCAGCCCTACATGTCGATAGCGTGTACAGACGCCGAGGTTGTGTCAGGCGACTCAACGCACGTTGAATATGACCCGACGAACATCTTCTCGATCGTTGCGAACATGACACCATTTTCCGACTTCAACCAATCGCCGCGTAACATGTAAGCACTTATGATAGAGTCGTAGTCTACGTAACTAACTCGCAATCACTAGGTACCAATGTCAAATGGGTAAGCAATCGATGGGAACACCCGGAACTGCTCTTCGATACCGTACCGATAACAAGACCTACCGCTTGCAGACTGGCCAAACACCTGTCGTGCGACCCCCCCTCCACAACGAGTACGGATTAGACAATTTCCCGAACGGGATGAACGCCGTTGTGGCTGTCATTTCCTACACTGGGTACGACATGGACGACGCCATGATACTGAACAAATCTGCACATGAACGCGGTTTTGGTCACGGAACCATCTACAAGACCAAGATTTGTGATCTTGAGGAGGGTGCCCGTAGGAACAGATCCGGAAGGACGATAACGAAGCTTTTTGGTTTCGCACCAGACAGTCTTGTCTCAGCGGACAAGAAAGAGACGCTTGACGAGGATGGTTTCCCTCGCATTGGTACACTGCTGCGAAATGGGGATGCTATTGCCGCATGGCATACCGTCTCCTATGACGCCCCTTCGGACGACTACAAAAACCGAGATGCCAATACTCAATATTTCAAGTACAAAGAGGAAGAAGTTGCCTTTGTCGAAGAAGTCCGCATCATCGGCTCAGAAGATGGCACTCAGCCCTGCCAGAAGATTAGCATCAAGCTTCGCGTCCCTCGATCCCCCGTCATTGGTGACAAGTTCTCCTCCCGTCACGGCCAAAAGGGTGTCGCTTCTCAGAAATGGCCCTCCATCGACATGCCTTTCAGCGAGTCCGGCATGCAACCAGATGTCATCATCAACCCTCACGCCTTCCCGTCTCGCATGACAATCGGCATGTTCGTCGAGTCTCTTGCCGGCAAAGCAGGCGCACTGCACGGCATCGCCCAGGACTCCACGCCCTTCCGCTTCGACGAACAGAACACGGCGGTTGACTTCTTCGGCCACCAGCTCATGAAGGCAGGCTATAACTACTACGGCAACGAGCCCATGTACAGCGGCATCACGGGCCAGGAACTCGCGGCAGATATCTACATTGGCGTCGTGTACTACCAACGCTTGAGACACATGGTCAACGACAAATTCCAAGTTCGTACCACGGGTCCTATCAACACCACAACTGGCCAGCCTATCAAGGGCCGAAAGAGAGGTGGTGGTATCCGTGTTGGTGAAATGGAGCGCGACGCTCTTATTGCACACGGCACGGCTTTCCTACTACAAGATCGTCTTATGAATTGCTCCGACTACACCAAAGCAGCAGTCTGTCGCGAGTGCGGCTCTTTCCTGTCTACAGCCCCAACGGTGAACGAATTTACGCGCAAGAAGGACCGGGGCAGCAATCTTACAATCCGCTGTCGTCGGTGCGCGAAGCTTGCTGACGGTGTGGTGAGCAAGTCGGATGTCTGGACGGATGGCCAGGGCATCCGATTCACGGGTGGCGAGGATATCGCTGTTGTCGCAGTGCCAGGTGTGCTGAAGTATCTCGATGTGGAGCTCGCCAGTATGGGTGTACGGCTGAAGTTCAAAGTGGAGCCGTAAGGTTGAGGTTGCATGTGCATTTGCTCGGCGTTTTCGGATGGATGAAAAAGTTTCTGGCGCAGCATCGTGTGGCGCATGGGTGTAGATACGATATGAAACGAATAGAGTTCACTTGACTGAGACATTGTTTGGCAGTATTGTGCTTGCTGGCATGTTTCCATAATGCTACGCTGGGTATCTACAAAATATCAAATCAATCGCACGACTCGCTTATCCCTCCGCAAACGTATTCGGCGGTAGAGTATCCGCATCATATCCTTCCAGTTCCTGCTTGATCCCATTCTGCACCCTCTCCTCCTGATCAACAGACGGTTCGCCCGCCTTCCACACCCTGACCGTACGATCCAAGCCTGCACTCACAATCACGCGCTCCGTCGGATGTGTGTCCACGGCCAACACGGTATCCGTATGTCCTTCAAGCCTTTGTAAGACATTTTTACTGCTAACATCCCACAACACCACATTGCCGTCTTCACTCCCGCTGGCGACAAACGCGTACTCGGAATCTTTCTCGCCGGACCCGCCATACGTGCCGAACGCGCCCGTGATGCTGAATTTCTTGTTCGCATGGCCCTGATACGTCTTGACGCATTTCCCTTTGCCCTCGATGTAATTCCACAAACGAATACAGCTGTCCAGCGTCCAGGCCAGAATGTATTTGCCGTTGGGACTGAAGCGGACACATGTGACGGGGGCATTGTCTTCGTGGACAATAGTGCGTAGACATTGGCCGGTGGCTGTGTCCCAGACGCGAATCAGCCCGTCGTGCGAACAGGATACGATGAGCGTGCCGTCGCGCACAAAGTCAACAGATGACACCGGGTCGCTGTGAGCAGGGAGAGAGCGCATAACGCGTGCGGCGCGCACGTCCCAGAGAAACACGGCTTCGTCGTAGGATCCGCTGACAAGCATGTTGCCCTTGGGACTAAAGCACAGACTGTACACGTAGTTGTGATGTCCTAGAAGTGGCGTCGGATGCGCAAGCCCCGTCTGCGTGTCCCAGAGCCGGATGCTCTTGTCGTCGCTGCCCGAGGCCAGGATGTTGGAATCGGGCGACCATGTCAGCGCAGATATGCCGGCGAGGTGGCCTTCGAGCGTGTGTTCGAGCGCGCCGGTGTGGGCGTTCCACAGCTTGATGGTGCAGTCACTTGAGGCAGACGCGATGAGGCGGCCGTCGGGGGAGAAGCGGACAAGCGAAATGGGCTTCTTGTGGCCGCGGAGGATGAGCGTGGGTTTGTAGTGGAGGGATGTGGGTTTGGAGGGTGGTGTTGCGCCCAGGGACGACGAGTGTGAGGCTGAGCGGGATCGCGGGGAGGAGTGCGAGTAGCGACGGTCTCTGTAGCGGCGTTCGTCGTCGCTGTCGTCTCTGCTGTAGCGACGCGCGGGTCGTTCTGCTATTCTGTAGGTGGGCGAGGCATTGGGTGGAGACCGAGATGCGGAGCGTTTGCGGGGCGGTCCATTTTCGAAGTCGTCTTCGTCTGTTCTCCGCCGCTTGGGCGAGGTGGAGCGCGCGGTGTCCATGGCGAGTGAGGGGTAGATGAGGTCTCAGGGAGGGAAACGCGACGGATGGGCAATGTCGAAATTCTGCCGGGAAGCGCGTTGGCGGTGAATGCAGCTATCCCTGATCCCTGCATCAGCTACCTCAATTTCCCCAGTTGCATCATCGCAAGTCGACTCTCGGGCGCAAACACCACAATGGCTTCAGAAGGCCCTCCCTCGAGTTTGAGAATTCTGTCGCTCAATTGCTGGGGTCTCAAGTTTATAGCCAAGCTTCGTAGTGAGCGCCTCGAGGAGATTGGAAACCAAATCGCCGCGGCGGACCCCCGGCCAGACATTGTCGGCTTGCAGGAGTGCTGGACGCAGCAAGACTACAATGTCATCCGCGAAAAGACACGACACTTTCTTCCATACGGGAAGTTCTACCACAGCGGAATCTTTGGTGGCGGTCTGGTCATTCTGTCAAAATGGCCGATAGAAGAGAGCAACATGGTGCGGTACCCGCTCAATGGACGGCCTGCTGCATTCTACCGCGGTGACTGGTTCGTGGGCAAAGGTGTTGCTTGCGCGCGGATACGCATGGGCCCGGGTCGGAGAGACATTGCAGAAGTATTCTGCACGCATGTATGGTGCACAAGTCGATCGTCATGCACTCGTAGCTTACATATGAACAGCTCCACGCACCATACGAGCGCGAGCCGCACGACTCTTACATATGCCATCGCACCGCCCAAGCATGGGAAATAACGAAGCTCATGCGCGGGGCTGCCGAGCGCGGACACTTAGTCATTGGGCTGGGAGACTTCAACATGGTGCCGCTTTCATTGGCGCATCGCATCATCGAAACGCACTCGCCAGTGCGAGACGTATGGCGCATCCTGCATCCTGATTCCTCACTGGGTGCAGCAAAGGACAAGGTCGAGCAGCTGCGAGGTCTACCGATGCCCACGGCAGAGTTCAACGTGTCTCGAAATGGGACGACCTGCGACAGCGAGTTCAATTCATGGCGGTGGAACAAAGCACACAAGAAGCGTCTGGCAAAGGGCGAGAATGTGCAGATAGATCCTGCTGTTGCCGACCCGTACGCCAAGCGGCTCGACTACATCTTCTTCAGCAGCGGCCGATACCACAATGCGGACACTGACGAGGCGCATGAGGAGTGGGAACTTAAGGATGTGAACGTGGGCATGACTATGAGGCACCCGACGCTCCACTGTTCACTCAGTGATCACTTCTCCGTGGAAGCTACTTTGACCCGGAGCTCGACTGCACCATCAGCAGTGTCACCGCTCGCATTGCCTGAACGATACTTGCCGATTGAAACATACGACGAGATACTTGCGACTACTCTCAAGTACCAAGTACGAGAACGGATACAGCGCAAGTTACGGATAGGCCACTTCTTTTTCCAGCTATCCATGTCGATTGGGTGCTGGGTTGGTGTATGGTGGTCGCCGCACAACTACGTGGCCTTTATACTTATGTTACTGAGCTCATTTGGCCTGAGTGTGGGCGTCATTGATGGTCTGATGGGTCTGTTGTTTGTTGGTAGCGAGATCAGAGCGCTGAAGGAGTTTGAATGGGAGGTTAAAAATGCTCGACAACGAGCGCTCGCACTAGAAGGCAAATCAGACGATTAATAGTGCAGGAGAACCTGAATCATTAGTAGCAGAATCAGAATATATATGCTATGCGACCGACACGTTTGTGTTAAGTGCGCCGAGTCGAACGCATGGGCACGTGCAATTCCGAGACGCGTCGAGCCAAGGCTGACCATCGCTCATCGCGCCAGGCCTCGAGGAACCAGAACCACACTTCACACCTCCAAACGTCGCGAAAAACCGCAACCGCCGCACTCCACGATCCAACAACCTCGATCGCACAATACGAGCGAAACCCACTGGCCAACACAACGCACAACTACCCAGCTTTGCATGATATAGACCCCGTTATCGTCTGCGGGCTCCCGAAAGCCTGTCCGGAGTAGCAAACATGGCCGACTCCCAGCCACAACAGGCCGCCGCCGGCCAGGGCATGCCCACGCAGCTGAAACCAGATGACATTCTCAAGCTTCAGTGTCTCCCCGAAGATGAGAAGCAAAAGTACCGCATCATCATGATGAACTTCTACAGCATGACACAGCAGAACGCCAAAGGTACCCCCGAGCACACGACAGCCGACCAGAAGATTACCGAGTGGTCGCAAAAGTTCATCTTCAGGGAGCGACAATATCGGCAGAAGATGAAGATGCAGCAACAGCAGGGCGCCCAGGGCCAGAGCAGTCAGGCGCAGGGGCAGAATCAGGGCCAGGTCAAGCAGGAGGCACAACCGGCTCTTCAGAGGACCGCAGAAAGTGTCGCCGCACCTCAGCAAGCTCAAGCGCAGGCTCAGGCGCAAGCTCAGGTGCAACAACAGAGGCCACAAAATCTACAAATGGCCTCAAATCAATCCCGCCCAGCTGCCCAAGGTGGCCCCCAATCTCAGGTCGCACCCGCCATTTTGAAGCACGTACAGGAATTTCCGATTCAGTTGCCGCCAGCTGGACCTGCCCCCGGAACACCAGAATACGATGCCAAGATGAAGGAGTACAGGAATGGCTACCTCAATATGCTGGTCAAGCAGGCTTCGTTCGCTGACAACCGGAGAAAGATAATGCACCAGATCGAAGAACGTCAGAAGTCGAATACAGAGGTGCCCCAAGAGCTCCTGGCTATGAAGCAGCGTGTTGAAAGGGAACATGCGCAGATGCAGGACCAGGTCGATAAGTTTAGGAAGCTTCAGAAGCAATGGAAGGATGAAAGAGAACGGAAGCAAGCGCAGCAAAACCAGACTCAAGGGCAAGCAGGCGCGCAGGACCAGACGCAGGCTTCAGCACAATCGCCCCAACAGCAACAGTTACCACAGCAGCCTCAAAGACAACCATCGCAGCCCAGCATACCGAATCAGCCTACAGTGAAAGAGGAGCCCCAGATCAAGCTCGAAAATGGACAATCCCAGCCACAGCAGCCTGCACCGCAGTTCAATATGCCAGGCAACCAGCAACAACCGCAACAGCCCCCACAGAACATGCAGGTGCCGCCTTCACTTCAACAGCAGCAGCAGCAAGGTCGCCCGCCGCCAGCACCTCACTCTCAGTCTATGCCGCCTAACCAAGCGCAACAATTCGCACAACAGCACCAGCAGCACCAACAACAGAACCGACCACAGATAAATCCACATCAAGCAAACGCGCACCAACATCAACAAAGCAACTCTCCTCACCCGCAATCCGCGACTTCAAACGCGCCCGGACCTCCAGTGCCGCTGTCTCACCAGGCCGCCGTCAGCGCTGCGAATCGCTCATACACTGACCCTCAGCGCACAAACACACCCCTTCAACAAGGCGGCCAAGGCAACTTTGGCAGCCGCGAGCGCGAGCAACTCAACAACCCCAAGATGCCCATCCCACGCCACCTGAATGTCACTTCACCAACCCCAATCCACATGGGCCAGGCACGGCCAACTATGAGTGGCCCGACCAACGGCGCGCCTGGTCCCATGGGCCAGCCAGTCATTTCGCGCCCTCCGCCATTCCAGCTCGAGGGTGAAGGCGACCGGGTGCTTAGCAAGCGCAAACTGGATGAGCTCGTTCGCCAGGTCACGGGCGGCTCGGAGGAGGCCCTGACCTCCGAGGTCGAAGAGGTAAGACCTGACGTTGCTATACCTAACCTTAAAGTACTAACGCGCTCCAGGCTGTTCTGCAGCTTGCCGACGACTTTGTCGACAACGTCATCAGCAGTGCGTGCAAGCTCAGCAAGTTGCGCGAATCACCGCAGCTCGATATCCGTGATATTCAACTGGTTCTTGAGCGCAACTACAACATCCGCATCCCTGGTTACGCATCCGACGAGTCTCGCACAGTGAGGAAGGTTGTTCCTGCGGCGGGATGGGTGGACAAGATGAAGGCTGTCAACGCGGCAAAGGTCATGGGCGGCAAAGCCGATTTCTAATCGAGAATCGAAAAGCCGTTCTTTAGGCGTTCTTTTGCTGATGGCTCTTTTGACGTATAATTCGAATACAGGGAGGCGCATGGATACGGCTGGTTCAAGTCGAACAGTCTGGTCTCTTCGCGACAATGCAAGCTCATCTATGCAAATCACTACAAATGAATCATTGGGTTGAGCTCGAGGTGTGTTTGCGCGATATGGCACTATGGCGAGTACGATTGGAAACGAATGAAGAAGAGTGTTGTGTAGTCTATTCATTCCATCACTCCATCTTTCCAAACTCTGCAACCCAATCTATCCTACTCCGCATCTCCACACCCAACCGCAAACCCAAAACAAACCCGACTCGTATCTACAACTCATCCTTCTCCCGTCTCCTCTCCTCATCCTTCCTCAACTTCTCCCGAACCTGTTCCTCGGCCTGCACATCCACCACCACTTCCTTCCCCTCCTTCTCGCCCCTCACCCTCCTCGCCAGCTTCCCAACCTCCTCATCATACACATTCCACTCGGGGATCTGTCTGCGCGCACGATCTAGCTTGGGTTCCTTCGTCATGGGATTATTACACAAATCAATCGTTTTCGCCTTCGCGAGGTCTTCATCTGCACACCATGTCTCGCACCACAGCCATTCCTGCGGAAGCGAGTGGATCGGGAGATTGAATTGCATGTTATTTGGCAGATCTTGGTCGAGATTGGACAGCGAGTTGGGGTCTGCGGATAAGCTGTGGTATTGTTGGCGCAGACGGTCGCCCGCAGCAAGTTGGCGGAATTTGACCAGGTCGACGACGTAAAGTGCGGAAATATGGTATGGTCTGCCGCGCAGGAAGTTTGCCCAGTATCCTGTTTTCCAGAAGCGGAAGCCTTCCATTTCGGTGCGGCTGTCGCCCATGGGCGTGAAGCCGTAGGGTGCGCCTTCCAAATCGTGTGTGACGAGGTCGTACATGTCTGTCCGGACAATTTGGTCTGCGTCAACGAAGATAACCTTTTGAAGATCGAGCGGGAATAACACGTCAAGGAAGAGGATCTTGTAGCCCCAAATTTCGCGCTGTTTTTCAGTCTGGCCCCGCAGCCAGTGTGGCCATTTGTACGTTACCATTTCGTAGTCGAAGTTGTATTCGGCGGCCATGTGGGGCAGGAAGGATTTGAATGAGGGCGAGAGGAATTGCTCAATGAACCAGAATTTGACGGTGTGGTTGGTGTGCTTCATGACGGATAACATCATGATGTTGAGCATGCGCTCGTAGAGGTGGCCCGAGGCGACGGAGAAGATGTTGATGTCGGCTTGCGTGCCCTTTTTGGAGGCCTTGCCGCCGAGAAGCTCGGCGCCTTTATCGAGGACTTTTTGGGAGTTGAAGTTGATGCCAATCTTTCCGAGGAACTTGTTAACCTTGTCTGCGCCTTTGCCGACTAGTTCTGAGGCGAGCGATTCTTCGGGCGTCAGGACGTCTGCTATCTCCTGGCCTGGCTTGCGGGACAGTCGTGGGAATATGGTTGCGCCTTCGAAACTCATAAGCGCAATCTCGGTAGTCTCGTCGCCAGGCTGTGGCAGCCAGCCTCTGGGACCGGCGCTGTCCAAGCTGAAGATCTCTTGGGAACGTCCACTCTTGAGCTTGATGTTGTAAAAGCCAGGGTTGGCTTTAAACTGGAAGTAGCCAAGATTGGCCATAATGATGGTATCCGCAAAATGAGGGTCCTTCTCAGTTGCGAGAACCACCTCAGCACCACTGGGTGGCTGATTTCCGTTGGTCGTATCACGCGAGTGACCTTCTATCAGAATGCTTTCAAGGCCATAGATCGCATTGATGTTGGTTCCGGCAGGGAGAGTACTGAGCTTGATGTTGTCTAGATCGTGGATGGACTCTTCTGGAGCAACAAGCCAAGAGGGCGGTACATCCATACCGAGATTGAGTAAAGCTTCCTTGGGGATGCCAGAAAAGTGTGCCTCCAGGCTGCCAACGGACCCATCAGATTTGAACGTAGGTTTCGCATCAAAAAGGTATCTATAGAAACGCTTGACAGGAAGCTCTTGTAGGTACTGCTTGGGATTCAGGAAGAGCTTGAGCTGTACGCCGTTCATGTCGCTTAAAGTCTTTAGGATGGGAATCCACTTCTGCGCCAACTCCGTTGCGGGATCGACGGAAGCCACAATCTGGAACACTGCTTTGTCAGAGTCGCCCTTAACAATCGCGGTATGCTCGGTAGTCCAATTGCTGAAGGTAGAGACGCGCAGGGTCGAGGCTGATTCAAAGAGGCCCTCTGGCACATCTGAAATGGTTGAAAGCGCAACGAGAGACTGGATCTTGGCCACATCGAATGGCTCAGCAAGCTTGGATGTGAGGTCCAGATCCGCTAAGGCTTGGCTGAGTGGCTGGATGCGCTTCGTCGTCTCATAGTTCATCAGTGTTTCGATGTCTTCCTTTGAGAAGATTTGCTCTTTTGGTATCGGCCCTACATATCGCCCATTGACAGCCAAGGCATGCTGGCCTGGCTTCAGGCCGAAAGCTTCGTAAATAGGCTCGGCGGCGTTCCAGAACAATGTGGAGTTCGCTGGGGTAGAACCAAAATTGGGTGTCCGCCCAAGGAGCGTTAGGAATGCCTCGTTTGTAAGCTCTCGGTTGGATTTGATGTATGCCTCAAGAATGTCTTCCGAGGCATTAGATTGGTCTGCGCCAGGCAAAGGGTTGTGAATCAACACCACTTCAGCATTAGGGTTCTCTTCGCGGTATGCCGCGACGGACTTGAGCAACTCCAATCCATAATCTGAATCAAAGTCACCCAGCACAGTGATGTGAGTCCAGTCGCTTTTGCTTGCCGACTCAGCAGCTTGAATGCGAGGCATCTTGTTGAATGCCACACCGTGGGTCTCTTCGAATTCAGCCATGTTCACAAGTGTGATGTTCTTCTCATTCTCCGGCACAATCAGTGGGTTCCGTCGCGTGGCGGCCTGGAACAGGAAGTACTGCGGTACCCAACTCTCGTCGTTGAAGACTCCTTCGTAGACGCCCTTTTGGATCTGACGAAGATCTAGCCCAATACGCTGGCTGAGAAGCGACAGCCAGTCTTCGCCTTGGGCGATCGGGACGCCGTTGACGAAGATTGGTGCCTGGGGCGCATCTGCTGCGAGACGCTTGAGGTAATGTTGTGCGCTTTCGACTTGCTTCTGCACTTGCTCTGACGTCAAAACATCCGCAAATTCGAGAGCCTCGTGCTCGTTGCGGAGCTTGCCGTCTTTGACCACTGAAGCAAAGATGGCCTTGTCAGGCGATGCAAGCTTCTTGCTATCAGACGCCTATGTGTCCAATCAGTCAAGGATTCTGCGAATTGTGGATGGAGAACTCACAGCTTGCAAATAATTTATCATCGCAGAGAGCCCGTAGGAGGCTTTGAGATAGTACACAATCTTAGCTTGCTCCGCCGCAGCTGAAGTCAAAGTCTGTGGTACCAAACCCCACCGCAAGGGGATTCCACGTTTGACCAAACTCATAATCGTGTCCAGTACAGAGGACACATCCTCGGCGGATGTGAAGTCAATGGGCACAATAGCGTTGTGAATGTCGCGACGTACGGAGGGCAGTTGACCCGGGAACGTCCTTTGAAGCAGCTATTGCTCATGTCAGTATGCACATGCTTCGACTTTACGATTGACTTACTGCGCGAAGGTCGCTCGGCCAAGTCTCGTAGCGAGAGTCTTTCTCGATGTTGTTCATGTAGATGATGACATTACCGCCATCTATCTCGTCCCTGAAATCGTACCGCTGAGGCTCGTCTTCCGTCTGCGTCGCGCTGATGGCCTCATGTGACAGAAGGGAGATTACCTCCGGGCCAGAAAGACCTTGACCCTTGATGCCACTGACCAGCTTCCTCTCTCGCCTGAGGTGCGCCAGCAACGAATACGGGTTAATATCTCTTGCAGGCATTTGGACACCGTTGATCCAGATCATGTTGTAGCCTGAGGGAAGAAACTGCTCCCGATTCTTCTTGTGCTCTTGAAGAAATTCGTCAGACACGTTGTGGCCAGCGATAATGGACGAGTATTTTGGAAAGTCCTGGACCAGCTTGAGAAGTGTATCCATGGGCTGCTCGCTCTTCATGACGAAGCTAGCAGCTTTGACGCCAAGGTCGGAAACCTCATCCTTGGATAGAGGCTTTAGATCTGCCACCTCTTCATCCTCGTCAAGACCTGTGCTCAGCTTCTGTTCACTGGCTTGTCCTTCTTCCTTCTGCCGATCGTCTATGACAATGTAGTCGGTCCGCTTAAGCTGAAGTTCGACACCGTATCCGTTCACCACGAGCGATGATGCTGTTTTCTGAAGTGAAGGCTTATGTCGAACCCTGTACGATGTTTTCCCTTCCTTCGCAGTCTTGCTCAAAGTGCTGTGCCATTTCTTGAAACGCGGCGCGGTAATGTCGGCATATAGGATGGCAGGTAATGCGGAGTTGTTGCCAAGTATGCGGTCGAATGGTAATTCATATGTACTGTAAGATGTCAGCGTTTATATCACTTTCTTGTACGCGTCCATCTCACCGTTCGCTCTCAAGGTTGCCAAACGGCTCCTCCAAATGGGGCGAGCAGTATTGCTTGCCTCCGAACGATACCCATAGCTCGCAAGCCCGTGTTTGTTCCGCAACAAGCGAGGGTTCTACCGAGGTTTTGTAGAATTGGTAATGGGCTTCTATCCGCGGCGCAGCGGACCTCACTGAAAGGGCGAACTCGAAAGACGCAAGAGCCTCTGGTTCTGTGATGTGTCCATCGCTCTGTAATAAGTCTTTAAAAGCGGTGTAAAGCTGGTGTTCTGTGACTTTCTCATCAAAGTAGCCCTGCGACACTCGATCAAGGATGGGGTAGTATGAAGTTGCGTTCTCGTCTGCGGCAGTCTCTCTAGGCGTCGTAAGCTACAGGATTTACATCAGGAAGTGAGCAAGGTTACAGTAGCTCTACCAAGTACGGCGCCGGGCTAAACGAAGCTCGGAGAGCAACATTGATATCGGGACTGGCAAAGGCGCCATTCGAGTGTAGGGCGCTGAGCGCAAACAAACTCGGCGCGCTCAGCAATGAAGCTGATGCCCGCATAGCTTCAAGAACGTTACACAGCTACCGAAAGTGTATATGTAACTTGCAGTGTGTATGGTATCACGAACGTGTGATCGTGGATGATCGCGAGCAGCAGTTCATGAAGTTGCAACGTGTAGCATTTCGTCGTGGGGGCAGAACAGCGCTCTTGGCCGCTAGCAAAAGGAAATTGACGGTACAGGCAGTGATTGCAAATTTGACAAGTATGCACGGAGGTAGGCCAGGTGTGAAAGGTTATTATCTCCCAATTGCTTCCTTTCAGCCCAATCCGCGAGGTGTCCTGAATCTCGGAGGTCCGCAAAGCACAGCCACAGCTATGGCTGCTACGTTGAGTTATCGATAAGCCCAGGCACCGTTGCAAGCGACTCCATTCCGACGGAGAATGCTCCGCCTAAACGTTCATCCCTCACAAGTTCCGTCTCGATGTCTATCAGATGAGCACCAAAGTGATGCGGTTCAGATTACCCTGTCTCATTGTTGGCTTGAGCTCATTGCCCAGTCGAGTTGACCTTGCGTTTGCCTGACAATTGACGCACAATTGAATCCTGTAGGATGGATTGGGGAAGCGTAGGGCGTGCAAACGGACGCCCTAACGTCATTGACTCAATACACGTCGAATGTGTCGGGCTCGCAATGGAATTAACATGCTTCTACAGGTCTTATCTCCCTTAAGTAGAACGGCCTAGTTCCGCGCCAGCTTAGCTCCTGGCGTCCTGTACCGAAGTACAAAGACAGACTCGAACGCCCACTTGCTCTAGCACAGGCTCCTCTTCACGTTCTTTAGCTCGCCATGTCACGAACTTCAACTTCAATCGAGTTGGTGGACTTCCAACCCACATCAACCCCAGGAACGATAACACAACCACCAAGTGTTCACACAAAAGATGACATCGCGTCGGTCTTCGATGAAGACCTCCAGCCCATCAATACGACGGCTAAAAGCGCCGATATTGAGCATCTGCAGCCGCCAGGAAAGAGAACAACGGCCATTGTGTTGGTCACAGTCGTCTGCGTCACGATGATAGGCTCCATGCTCTCAGGTGTCACGGCAGTGGCATTGCCAACCATGGCGCGAGAGCTCCATCTTGCTCCCAGTGTGTTGTTGTGGTGCGTCTACAAGCAACTGCTGTGACATGAATTGTCGCTTACATTCACAGGCCGATATCAATATACGCGCTGACTTGCGGCTGTACACTTCTGCTTCTTGGTTCAGTAGCTGACGTTGTCGGCTCTCGACCAATGTATCTGACTGGATGCATCCTGCAATCCGGCTTTACGCTCGCTTGCGGTCTCGCTCAAAATGGCACGCAACTCATCGTCTTCCGCGCTTTCGCTGGTGTTGCAATCTCGTTTTGTTTGCCCTCGGCCGTCAGCATTATCACAAGCACGTTCCCCGAAGGTAAGAGCAGGAACATTGCTTTTGCATCCATGGGTGGCGGTCAGCCGATCGGCTTTTCTTTTGGTCTGGTGCTGGGTGGTGTCTTTTCTGACACTATTGGATGGCGCTGGGGGTTTCATCTCTGTGCGATCATCAATACGATCATCTTCGTGGTGGCATTCATTGGCCTTCCAAAGCTTGACACCAAGCAGACGCAGGTGCTTCACCGACTCAAGACCGAGATCGACTGGTTGGGAATAGCTCTTGGAAGCACTTCACTGGCTCTACTGTCCTATTGCTTTGCGTAAGTGCTGTTCTACCGGCATTCTTCAACGGCTACTTACGTCTTCTAGTCTCATCTCGGAAGAAACAGCCAAGATCCGCGAGCCGACCACCCTGGGCCTCCTCATTACAGCCCTGGCTTTGATACCAGCCTTCATCACCTGGGTCGGACGACAAGAGAAGCTCGGCCGCCCAGCAATTATCCCAAACTCACTGTGGAAGAATCGGATCTTTAGCGTCATCTGTCTAGGCGTGTTCATCACCTGGGGCGTCTTTAACGCCATCGAGACATACCTCACTCTGTTCTTTCAAGATGTCCAGAGGATCTCGGCATTACAGACGTCGATTCGCTTCCTTCCTGCCCCTATTGCAGGCGCGCTCGCAAATCTGGTCATGGGCCTTATCGCGCACAGAGTCCGCGCCGACTACGCTGTCATTGTCGGTGTGGGTCTGACTACGATCGGTGCGCTGCTCATGTGCATCATCCAGCCTGAGTGGACATACTGGGCGTGCGCCTTTCCAGCCGTCTTCCTTAACCCAGTGGGTGCTGACGCTCTTTTCACTATTTCGAATCTGGTCATCACGTCAGTGTTTCCAGCAAAGACGCAGGGTCTTGCAGGCGGCGTGTTCAACACTGTAGCGCAGATTGGAAAGAGTGTTGGGTTGGCAACGAGTGGTGTCATTGCAGCTAGCATTACGGAACACTCAAGATATCACGAAAAGGAAAGCCCAGAGGCGTTGATGGTGGGCTTCCGAGCAGCATTTTGGTATTTGTTCGCGCTGAGCTGTGCTACGGGGTTGATGTTTGTGTGGGGATTGAGGGGTATTGGGAAGGTCGGCATGAAGAGAGAATGAAGTAGTATAGGAAGCACTGCGATATGACAGCAAGTGTAATTACACTTTCTGCTTAAAGCTCCGTGGTCGTCTCATCTCCGGGACACAGCTTCGACCGCCACGTACACCCAGGCGCTGAAAAAACATGCATCTCAAAGTCCACGCTGTCCATATTGACATGCGAAGCATAAGCCGTGTGGTTCACGCCATCGAAGACCGAGGATGAGAAGTTAGTGGCTCGGACTTGGTCTGCGCCAAGTAATTCAGTGAGCAGCTGGCGGAGCTCATGATTCTTTGCATCATCACCGTAAACCACAATCTGATGAAGCTGCGCAGGAAGCTTGACGCCAGCTGGAGGGCTTGCAATGAAGTGACTCAAGACTTCCCGAACTCCGTCTAATTGGTCAACTTCATCGATTCGCGGACTTTGGATATACTCATCGACCCAAAGCACAAACCCTTCCTCGATCACAAAAAGACCCACATTGAACCAATGGGCACTATAGTCCACAGCGAGTACATATCAAGGCTCCTCATTCTCCTCGAGTTCACCAATGAATTCGAACTGTTGATCAGGCCTGTGCGCAAGAACGACTGAATTAGCAGCCCGTGCGGTGACGTGTGTTTGACGTAGATGAACAGCACGAAGAGCCTGTTCAGCGACATTGATTTTATTCGGGTCGAGGGTGTCGAGATTGAGTGCGGCGAAGCAGATGTTGGTGCCAAGATAGGACTCGACTGCTGCCTTGAGAGAGGCTAGCACGGCGGCCACGTTGGCAACATCCGCGTCGAGACAGATCTTTCTGTTCAGACCGAGAACAGGCTCAAGACGGTCTAAGATTGGAATGAGGTACTGGCAAGGTTTACTGTCTTGAATGGGGGTGGTGGTGGTATTCTTTCTCATAAAGGCTTGGTAGTCTGGCGATCCTTGTATTTGGGCCACGGGGACTGATGTGCCGTCTTTGAGGTGGATTGCAGCAGTACTACATGTTTGTTAGAGTGGTGATTGAATGCAATGGTGCCACTTGCCCGTAGTCAGGTGTCAGCCTGAAAGCTACCCCAGGGGCGCGGGGTCGTGTTGGATACTGTGCCGCAACACCATATGCCATGAAAAAGAGACATAACGCAGGCAGTAGGAATACATTTGGCTTCCAGAGGACCATGATGGTGAAAGATGTAAAGGCAAGTATGCCGAAGACGTTCAAGCGCTTGACTGATGAGAAGTAGCTTGAAGCTCCAAAGTTGGTGCAGTCTTCAATTCATACACGTTGCTGGTGAGTTAGGAGGTGACTCATTCCGTCGTATCAGTTTGTGTCGGATGTGACATTGGAAAATATAGCTGGTGTGGGAGATGTTCCTGCCGTAACCAAGGTTGAGTTGGTCAGGGATCATGGCACAAATGCGCTACCCTTTGAAGGCGCAGGAGGCACAGGCGGCGCAGCCTCTGACAAGGACGACTCGAGAGCGAGAATTGCCAAGTCTCTCAGTCTCTCAGTCTCTCATAGTCAAATCGCTTGGGAGCATCACTGAGCGACATCGGTAGAGACGTGTCCTGCGGCAGCTCGGTCTAATCCAACCCTGCATTCATTCCAGCAAGGTTACCCGGCACCAGGTCTCCGGAATGATGGAAAAGTCAATGTGTGAGGGTCTAATATAACTAATCAGTATACAACAACCACGACTGACTCGGTCGTGTTTGTATGATGCCTTTTCCCGTCCTCACTCATATTGCGAGGTGAGGCTCTCCTTGGCTTGGCTGTGGGCGTGGGGTGAGAGGCTTCCAAATCTGTGGTCGGCCCGTAGTAGTTTAGACCGATGGTGACGCGGACGGGAGCGAGGAATGTATCGTGTGTAATGCTGCTGCACTGGTAGATGGCTGCATGCCCAGCGTTGTATTCTTAGCACCCGGTAGGCGAGGCTTGTTGATGTTACACAGGGATGTGTGAAAGGCGCCTCGCTACTTATTACATCCTGGTTGGACGCGCCAAAGTTACGGCGCCGCACCAAAAGGAGGCTGACGTACGGTCCACCCAGGAACTCCACACGCTGTCAAACCATGACCACATCGCACAAGACATTTCCCCGATTCATCTTGATGCGGTGAACCAAAGCGCCTCACCCACCCGCGACCGATTCCGTCGCCACAATGCTCTCGGGCCCGCCGCGCCTCGTGCCCTTTGTCTTCGTTTTCTTGTGTCTCTGCCTCGTTTGGTGGTATCTTCACCTGCCGACCACAAGCGGCTCGATATCAGGATGGAGCCCGAACCCGAAGCCCACCGAGGTGTCGACGCCCGTGTATAAGGGCGACCCGCTCGACTTTGGCATCACGCCCAAGTTCACAGATGGCATGGCGAAGGCGCCAGGCAGCAACTACACCTTCAAGATTGTCATCCCGAAGACGGAGAAGGAGGACATAAGCTGGATGGCGCAGGAGATACCGGATGCGCCGCTGGTCATCTACGAGGTCGACAATCCCAATGCGGAGAACAAGATTCCCAAAAACAAGGGTCGCGAAGCTATGGTATGCGACAAGAGTTTGTGCTCGTCGCAAGCACGAATGCTAATTGATGCGCCAGGTCTACCTCAGCTACATCATCGACCACTACGACGACCTGCCTGACACGGTCATGTTCATGCACGCCCACCGCCACGCCTGGCACAACAACCTGCTCATGGGCCAGGACGCCGCCGAGATCGTGAAGCGCCTCAACCACGAACGAGTCGCGCGACTGGGATACATGAACGTGCGGTGCCACCACGATCCGGGCTGCCCAGATTGGATACACCTGGACCGCCCCGGCGGCGATTTCGACTTCTACCATAAGCCGGAGGAGATCTACTGGCGCAGGAACATCTGGGAGGAGATACACCCAGGCGCGCCCATCCCGCCGTCGATATCTGGCATTTGCTGCGCGCAATTTGCAGTCTCCAGGCAGAGAATTCGAGAGGTGCCTATCGAGCGATTCAAGCACTATCGCAAGTGGCTGCTCACCACAGGCATGGACGACCAGTTCTCCGGTCGTGTCTTCGAGTACATCTGGCACTACATTTTCACAGGCCACGAGGTTCTGTGCCCCGCCATGAACACCTGCTATTGCGACGGCTACGGTTACTGCTTCGGCGGCCAGGCAAAGTTCGCTGAATACTTTGAGAAGCAAGATGCGCGCAACGCGAAATGGCAGAAGCTCGACGAATTCAACAAGCGTGAAGAAGAGGCCAAGAAGGACGGCAAAGACGTGGGCTTCAGTGATGCAGAGAAGACGACGATGATCCAGCTACGAAATGACATTACCACAATGGACAGGGAGATGGATGTATTAAGGGATGAAGCGAGGAAGCGTGGTGACGACCCCAAGGCGCGTAAAGAGGAAACGGAGAGCTGGGACTCGTCACATATTTGGGATTATGCGCCCAAGAACGGCTAGGTGGGACTTGCTACGAAGCATCTATGACGGCGTTCACGGTATGGCGTTCGGCATGCTGAGCACTTGGGGCTCTAGGAACCATGCTTCAAGCTGGATTTATGGTGGATATATATGGCACTTAAGCGACGACAATATCACTATGCAATTAGCATGTCATTAGATTGTACATTATTTCTATCATTACCGAGAGTCGAGGATGCAGTGAGTGCACGACCCAGCCGCCCAGGTGTTCTACTTCGTCTTGGTCAATCACGTGCCAGGGTACAACACGTATTTCAAGCATGTTACACGCCCTTCTTTCACCTTGCATCTGCACTTTGTGTGCCCGGCACTCCCGTCATGTAGCTTTGAACTCCGTCCCCTCCATCGTGATGCTCTTCACTGATTGCAAAATGGCCTCCATCTCGCTTCCTAATAAACAAGGTGGCTGGGCATCCACTTGCCGCCGCCGCAAGCCTTGCGACTGCCACTCCGCGATGGACTCTTCCGGCAACAGCAATATTGCACGCTTGTCTTTGCATTGACTTCTTCTGTCTTCAACGCCCTTTTCTTATTTGCTTCGTTGCAAGTCTTGGCCCACATGCGCTCTTTCATTGTTGTTGTGTTTGCGTCGCGACCATTTGCTGTCGCTTGAGAGAGCAGACACTGTTGTTTGTGGCCGGCTACCCTTATTCACCGTCATCTTCACCACGGCTTTGGTGTTTCCATTGGCTGCGCTGTAATGGCTGTGGGTGTTTGACTCACACTGTTTGTTCGACTGGTTTGGTGCGACTTGTACTTCAACTACATCTCGGAGCCGCTTCGCACAGGTCCTTGTGCAAGTACAGACGACGCTTGGTAAAGAACGAATTCTTCGAGCACGATCAAGAGCTGCGTTTCGACATGCGACTTGATGGCGATACGATCGCTGCGACACCTACGAGCGCCGGAGTCAAACGAGAGAGCGCGACCAAGCGACCTACCAAAATCACTAGCTGGTCTGACAACACTGCAGTCAACGACTTCGCCCGATCACGTCTGCCAAACTGGACCCCTCCAATTCCAATCACTCATGAAGTCGATGCAATCAGGGCTTTGAAAAAGAAGTGGACCAAGCATGCCAAAGAGCTTCCAGCTTACGACGGCTACAACACAGAACGACCAGTACTCATTGCTGATCTGGAGAGCTTCGAGATATACAGATCACCCGAAGGACATGAAGGCAGACGATTCGAACTCATAAGTCTGCATCATCTCGAGATTCCCCTAACCAAGAGACTTTGCTTTGACGGGTTCCTATGCGTTGGGGATTTGAGGCTCTTTGTCCGAGGTCTCACGGTACAAGATTCTTCTATCGAAGGCTACGGCGATGATGAGAGTCCAGAGGTGGTGGCATTTGTACGGTCTGAACTCGCTAGCAAGGATCGGGAGTATGATATATGGTTTCGTTTGCAGAAGCCGACAGAGGCCTACAAGAAGTTCCACCACCCGTTCATGTGGATAGCACAGCTCGCCAAGCATGTCCTCGACTATATGGAGGAGCAGCAATCACCAGTCGATCTCATGGCCTTTCGCGATGACTTCTACCAATGGCTCGTCCGCCGCTTCAGTCGGGACATGCACTTCCAAGACTGGCATCAATCCTTCCGCAATCAGAAGGATTTCCGCGTCGCTGTCAACGCCTACAGTGAATACCTGTATCTTCAAGCTTTCAATTTGCCCGGCTCGAAAACTTTGCTCAAACATCCTCTGTGGTCAGAGTGTATGACCCGCGGTTTGGGCGCAATTAAGAAACAACCTCAACTCGTGGAATATACACTAGCAACCCCGTATGTCTACGAGAGTTTCAAAGACATGTACTTTGGGTCGAAGATTCGACCGATGCAACTTGCAGATACCGTTCGGAAGCAACAGAATCGTCGTATGCGGGAGCTCGGATTCGAGGTCAATGGTGGACCTTTACGAAAGCACTCATCCCCCGTATGCATACCATATGGCACAGCACAGATCGAGGTCGGCGACATTGTAGCCTTTGATCCTGATGACGATGACCAAGGAGTCTGGCGAGATTCAAATTGGGAATGGCTGGCGTACGTACAGGCCGTGGAGCCGTTGCGTCGTGGTGTGCAACGACTCTTCGTCCTGTACCTGTACCAACCACGTGAGACCCATCTCTTCAAAGCCAAGTATCCATTCGAAAATGAGCTGTTCTTTTCGGATAACTGCAATTGCACGGAAGGTCAATTGCTGTCAACGGACGTCAAGGGCAAGTATGAGATCGACTGGATGCCTACCACAATTAGTAATACCAACTTCTTTGTTCGTCAGACTTATGTCACACAGGATAGCGCCTTCGTTACTTTCAAGGAAGAGCACAAAGTCTGCTTTTGCAAGAGGAAGCTATCTCCACTTGGTGTTATCTCTTACCAAGTTGGCGACACGGTATACATGAAAAGGACTGTTGCCGGGCAGAAAATATTGGAGCCAGTTGTCATTCGACATATCGATACTGCTGCTGGTATCGCCACGATTCGAAAGCTTGTACGACTAGCTCGTGACTGCACCAAGCTCGCAACAGAGGCCAAACGTTTTGGAGGTCTTGCCTCGAACGAGCTCGTTCTCACCGATGAATATGAGACCGTATCGACGTCGCGAATTGAGCGCCGGTGTCAAATACGCCACGTGAAGAAAGAGGAAGTTCTCGCCAATCACATCCCGTTCCCATACAATCGCGGTGGAGCTGGGGATCTGTGGTTTGTGTCCATGGGCATCGCTACGAATAACGGCGCATCACGCCTGATGTTTCTCAAAAGGCTACCAGATACATTCAATGAAGGGTCCGACATAAACGCTATGGGAAACTCGAAGAGACTGATTGGGCTCAGTCTGTTCAGCGGTGGCGGCAACCTCGATCGCGGCCTCGAGGAGGGTGGTGCGTTGGAGTTTCGAACAGCTATCGACCTAGACGCCGAAGCATGTCACACACAGCGCGCGTGCGCAAGAGACCCTTCCAAGCTCAATGTGTTTTATGGGTCTGTCGATGACTACCTCAAAGCAGCGCTGCTGGGTAAAGATCACGCTCTAGTTGCTCGTGTCGGAGCAGTGAATCTCATAGCAGCTGGGTCGCCCTGTCCAGGTACGTTGTACTAGGGGAATATGTAGGTATGGAGATACTAATCCTTGTTTTCTAGGATTCTCGGTGCTGCAACAAAATTTTCTTAGCGACCAGTCACGCCGGAACGCGTCTCACATTAGCACCTTGTGCTCTTTCGTTGACATCTACCGTCCTGAGTATGCTGTCTTGGAAAACGTCGTTAGCATGGCGTCTACACGTACAGGCTTCGAAGATCAGAACGTCCTCTCTCAAGTGGTCGCTTGTTTCGTGTCTATGGGATATCAAGTGAATCAGTATATCATGGACTCATGGAGCTACGGCAGTGGGCAACATCGCTGTCGAGTATTCCTTACTATCGCTGCACCCGGTCTTCAGCCGATACTCCAGCCTCCGCATACTCATAGCCGCCCGTACGAAGAGACTACAGGACGGTCTCTTGGCTGGCTGCCCAATGGCCAGAAATTTGGCGAACGCGAGTATTATCCAACTCCATTTCCTTACGTCACGGCCGGTTCAATATCGTCGGATCTTCCCTCCATCGGCAATGGCAACGTGCAAGCATGTATCCCATTTCCTGATCATCGGGTGTCCAAAGCACCAAGTCGCAGAGACAGGGCCATCATCGCATGCGTACCAGTTGACCCTCCGGGTTATGGTTACAAAGAGGCATTCGATCTGGGACTCCTGCCGGAAGCTATCCAGATTAGCGCCAAAAAGGAAATGGGTAAAGCTTTTAGACGTATCAAAGAGGACGGACTTATCCCCACCATCACTACCGGAGTTAACGCACAAGATGCTCGCAATGGTGCATGCGTACATTGGCGCGAGCATCGACCAATAACCATTCTCGATGCGAGACGCGCTCAGGGCTACCCTGATGAGGAGCCCATTATTGGTGATCCTGCCGAGCAGTACAGGATCGTCGGTAATAGTGTCGATCGAAAGGTGGCATTCGCTCTCGGTATGTCGGTGCAGCACTCGATACAACGCAACGCAGAGGTCGAGGCTCTGATTCAGCCTGCTGATGAGATGATTGTCGACGCGGAAGAGTCTTTGATTCATACAGGCGCAGTCAAGGACAGCCGGAGAGCTGAAAGCGTAACGATCTTCAAATCACCATCATGTCGCAATCAATCTGTATCTAGCGAGGCCAATGACGTGGAAGCTTCGTACATTCCGATGCTAGACGGCTCGTCTGATGCACGGGAAATGTATCTTGACGTCAGTGAAGCTGATTCTCAGACCGTCCCTGCATCTGGCATGCTGTTTCGTATGGCGAAGACGATCTCCAATGGTATGGCAAGTCTGGCGCTTCAATCTGGGGCGCACCTGTTGTGTGTACCACAGGAATCAGCACTTCAGCCAAAGCGAGCCAGAGAGGATGATGTGATGAGCGAGCACAACGAAGATTCGAGCGGTACTGATGAGGTTGTACGGAGAAAGCGAGCGAAGACGAAGGATGTTCTAGCAGTCCCTGAGGCCATCAAGGACACAATCGTGTTCAAGGCCGAGTCGCCCACTGCCACCCAGTTTGGTAGAGGAACACGGTATACGCGCCACTCAGGCCTTCAAGCAAATTTTGCTCCAAAACGATGGGATGTACGACCCGAAAGAGACCATGAGCGACGCCAGTGAGGACTGCAAAGCTGTCACTTTTACAATGCATACCAGCAATCGCGTCGCAGGCTGGAGACCGTCGTAAGGGCAAGCGAAATAGGGAGACACGGGACGCGTTGCACGATCATATATATCCACTTAATTTGAGCTATACATGGTCCTAGCACTTGCATATAGAAAATGATTGGAATGACTTCACAGTTCACGACCGTGATATGATACGTCCAAATGCGGTTTAGTCCTGTGCTCCCCGCACAAAATTCTCCTTTCGGCAATCCTTACTTGCAGCACAACGTCGATCATGGCTTTCACAAAAGAGACAGAGATTGAGCTGCCTGCAGCATTCGATGCTCACGTGCATCTGCGCGATGGCGAGATGTCACAGCTGGTTACACCTACGATCCGCGGGGGTGGTGTAAATCAGGTGTATGTTATGGTAAGCTAACATCTTTTGCGGCAGAAAAGTACAACGTCCTCTCTAGACAAAGTGACATCACACATATTCTTCCTCCTTCTATTTGTTTTGTCGAGCTTTTGGCGTTGTTGAAATTATCTAACCATTCCACAGCCCAATCTTGTCCCACCTGTCACGACCGTGCAACAAAGCCTGGCGTATCGTGACAAATTACGAGCAATTGAGCCGAATGTCGACTATCTCATGTCGCTGTATCTTCATGAATCGATCACGCCAGAGGTAATCCGCGAGGCGAAGAAGGCTGGAATCACTGGGGTCAAGTCGTACCCAGCCGGCGTCACTACAGTAGGTCACTCACTCTGTGCATTCCTTTTCCTTCTAACCCGACCAGAACTCCTCATCCGGCGTCCTCGACTATGAATCCTTCTACCCTGTTTTCGCCGAAATGGAAAAGCAAAACATGATCCTCAATCTGCACGGCGAAGTCCCCTCCACCCCAGCACACGCACACGCTTCATCCACGAAAGACACCGCCGCCATCACCGTCCTCAACGCCGAGCCTGCATTCCTACCAACATTCAAATCTCTGCATCAACGTTTCCCCAAACTCCGCATCATCCTGGAACACTGCAGCACCGCCGCCGCACTCGACGCTGTCCGTGCATGCGGCCCTACCGTCGCTGGCACCATCACTGCGCATCATTTATCACTCATCATCGACGATTGGGCAGGTGACCCGTTTTGTTTCTGCAAACCTGTTGCCAAGACGCCGGAAGATCGCGACGCGCTCTTGCGAGCTGTGGTGCGCAGTAACGGACGCTTCTTTCTCGGTACTGACTCTGCGCCACATGATCGCGGCAAGAAGCGCGGCGAGGATAAAGTTGCCGCAGGCGTATTCACGCAGCCATATGCTCTAGGATATGTGCTTGATGCGTTGGAGAAGGGTGTTGAGCGAGGCGTTATTGCGGAGGAGGAAGTTGCGCAGGATGTGCTGGAGGGATTTTTTGGGAAGTGGGGACGGGAGTTCTATCAAGTCGAAGACAAACTGAACGAACGGGTTTTTTTGAGGAAGGGAGGTGAGAAGATTGTGGATGTGTTGGAGAAGGATGGAGTGGGTGTCAGTGTTGTGCCGTTTCGAAAGGGCGAGGAGACGTGGAGTGTAGTATGGAAGTAAGGATGAAGATCAGCAACGCGTAAGTCAAGCAGACCAGACCAGCACACCATACCTTTCAATTCTTCTTTTCATCATGTATACATCTGCACCTCCAAATTTCAGGTGCAAATAATCGACAACTACATTTTCCCATTTGTAAAAGCGCACGATGCCAAGCCCACCACAATCAACGCGATCCCTCCGCCGATCCGATCCAAACGGCCCGATTAGTCGATCAACAGCAACCCGTTCCCGCACTCGCAGCGCGTCACATCGTGATCGTCCACCGCATGCTGTCATACCGCACGTGCGGCAACGGCCCAGGAACAGGTTTGCAACGGTCACCTAGCGTCATTGCAAAGGTCTGGAGCGCGGGTGTAGATGAAGGTGATGGCGGAAGGTGGGTAAGATGGACGGCGATGATGGGCGAGATGGGAGGATGGTGCGTAGGAGGCGTTGGGTGAGGGTAGGATGGAGATATCATTGGTTTGTATGGGAATGTCGATTGCATATCATATTCTGGCGAGGATAAATGGCGTGGATGGAGGAAACTTGTTTTCATTAGCATCAGAAAACTGTGGGCTTTGTATGTAGTCGTTGGCTATATAAATCCCCACAATCCTTCACCACAATTCGAGATTATCTGAATAACATTACTAAATACCTACTTTAATACCGCACTCTAAACACACATACACCTTCACGCTTGAAAGACTTGATATAATACAGTTCAACATGTCGACGTCAAACATCCAAACCCACGAGGACATCACTGCCGCTGGCTTGACTGAAGCGGATCAGAACATCAACAACACAGCTGAAGATATTAGCCATTCTGCGCAAGGGCATAAGGCGAATTTGAGCAATCCCAGTACGCACCTCCCGTCCTCTCTTGTAATGATTTGTTGCCTTGGGTAGTCTTGGGCTGGTTTTGGAGATTGTGTTTGGATGATGCTAACACGACTGTGCGATTCTAGACACGAGCGAAGCATCGAAGAAGAAGAGCGAAGCTGCGCTCAAGGAACTAGGTGGCGAGCAGGCGTTTTATGGGAAGCAGGGGAAGGGAGAGTAAGTAGTTGATCACAATGCTGAAAGGAATTGGTAAATGTAAGATAGGGATGCAACAATCAATTTACTGGAAGTATTGTTGATGAAACATTGATGTTGCCGCGTGCTTTGAGCGTGTTGTCCTTAGTGTGTGCAAAATATGCTGCTTCACACATATCCATAGGTACTTACGATATGCCTACCTATCCACCACGTCCTGCTTACGGTAATTCAAAGCCGCCGCAAAAGAGACTCAGCAGCTATCTGGGAAGTGGTTTTTTTTAACGAAATATGGCAACGAGATTGGGGCGCAATCGGGCAAAGGAGAGTAAATTTTGGATATAGACTTCACAAGGGAGGTTGAATTGAGGGCGCTGGAGATCCGATGGTGAATTGTTCGTGTAAAAATTCTGAAGCTCGTGTGTATTGGTTTCTTTTTCAACCTATTCGTATCTGAGGTCCATTTTTGACATGGTGCAAAGCTTTCAAGATACGATGCGATACTCGCCACCGCACGAGCAGGAAATCAACGTTCGTTGCTTGAAGCATTTCGATATGATGCTCGATTTTATATTGCAAGGTTTGACGTGTGCTCTGACAGTACTGCAAGCCTGCCACGCCATTGCCCTCATCTTCGCTATTCCCACCTCTTCCCCTTCATCACTATCTGGACTCACCCCAAACACCCTTCAATCGCCTTTCTAATCTCCTTCGGCTTCGCACCCGTCACGCCTTCCTGAACATCACCATCCTTGAAAATACTGAACGTCGGCATCTGGCTAACTCCCAATTCTTGCGCAATATCCTCGCATTCCTCAACATCATACGTGTAAAATTTGACGTTGGGATACTCGGCCACCATTTTGGCGACTTCGGGCGCAATGACTTTGCAGTTTTGACACCATGTTGCGGTGCCTTCGAGGATCGTGACGCCTTCGTACATGACGGCTCTGAGATACTCGGCTTTGGAATGGAGGGCGGGGATCTCGGGTGCAGACATGGTGGTTAATGGGTATAAAAGCAGATCGATAGAGGAAAGATTAGCGTGACACGAGGAAGGGTTCAGGGTCACTGTTCTTTTTCGTGGAAGATGAGATGGCAAGTGGAATTGGCTGTGGGTGAAGGGAAGTTACGTCATCGCACTTATGCTGTATGCGGCAAGGCGTCGAAACTGCACGCCACCTCGCGTTCACAACTACGAAGTCACACGGAATACTCTCACAACAGGTTGGGGAAGCGATGAGGCGATAATTAACGAAATTACAAACTTTCGTTGCAACACTCTCGTTCATCACGGAGCGGGATAGTTACGATGTTACTGCATTAAAGTTTCTAGACACGAAACCATTTTGCTCACAAAATTTAGCAAATATTGACGTACAGCTCGGTCATGCTATATACGTATCGAAAATGTAGGTCGAAAAAGACACTCCCTTTTCCATGACGCACTGGTCATGTCTGGTAGTCGTTGGCTTCACTCGAATCCCATTGCTCTGTCAAACAGAGTTGCGTAGCTGAAATCTTCGATGCCATTAACATTCTTGACTAGGATTTTCTTGCCCGCAGGACTCGCACCCATGACGTTTATGGCGATTTTTGCTTCCATGGGAGCAAGATCAAGGATGCGGTAGTGTTTCTGGGTAATCGGGATGAGCTCCGTAGCGTTGATGATGTACAGTCGCATGAACGGTATGCAAAGGGTAAAGATGGGAAGCTTGAACTTGTCACTGTACATAAATCAGCGGAACTGCGTTACGCATGTCTAATGCTAGCATTATATTCGAAGAATTTACCGTAGATCCGTGTAGCACTTCAGCTTCTTCCTCGTCACAAACAGCGGGCCCAGGAAAGTAACGTCGGTCACCAATGCCACAGGCTCTCTTGGATCGTGGGTGAAGGCGAGTAGCCATCGCATAAGCACGTAGGTAGCTATCAGACACGCAGCCGTAAGCACAAGGTAAGTCATGGTCACTGTCGCCGAGCTGGAAAAAAGTCGAGGGGTGCAGTTGTGATTGCTGGAGGCATCTTAAGCTACCTGTCCTTGGGTGATGGAGCAAGTGCTGTGAGGAAGCCTGACCAGTAGGTCTGTTGATGATAGCGGCGTGGGCTGTTGCATCTTGGCGGCAAAATGCCAATAGGCCAAAGTTGTAGATGATCTATTACCAGCCACCACCCATGTCGGCTCCGATATAATGGCTCATACCGACGCGCAGAACGTATATCCAACGCTCCCCTAGGTTTGTTTCAGTGTGCATCACGTCAGTCTTCATGTTGCAAAGACCTCATGCTCGAGGCGCTCAACAATTTGCAATGCGGTTGCACGATTTGACTCGGTGTCGACATGTGCCAATCTGTTATACCAACTCAAACAACAGGTTTCGGCAATGATTATGGGTAATGATGCAAATATAATACTAGGTAGCCGCATCATGGGACAGGACAAAATCTGAACTGACTAACAGCCTTTCAACGAAGGACAAACAGCAATGGATCGTACTATTCGGAACACTTGCTTGTGGTGCAGCCAATATTGGGTTGATGGGCTACCAGTGCGTGATCCGAAGTTTCGAGTTCATGACAATGAATTGCATGAACAATCGCTCCGTTCTAGAGCGACACTTCGATTTTCAGATAGTATCAGTGGTGCTCGATGTCTTGTCGGACTTGTTGAGTAAGTCTCAAACCAGCCAAATCAAATGCGCATTCAGTAGGGCGCGTGGTAAGAGAATCAAGTTCAAGCGGCGTCTCCGGCCGATGCAAATCGTAAACAAAACTCATCTATCATTGGCCGTCTGCGAATTAACACGATAGCTTACTCTGGTCTTTCAGGGCCCTAGAGACTGGGCACGATTTGGAACTACCGGTTCCAGAGTCTGGCAGATTCAGTCTCACGTTTGTTACTGAGATATATGGCGAAAACAGCACCAAGGAGAGAGCAGATTCCGGTGATGGCCTTATTAGCAGTGAATAATGCGTGGCAATTGTTTGGGCTGCTGTAGCCGCCATACTTTCACGAGAATTGTACGTGGAGTTCCCTTAATGTTCTTGCCTCCGCACTTTTTGGGTCTTGGAGTGTACCATGTGGGATGGTAATTTCTACTACCCCTGCAGGGTCGACAACTTTTGGCAAGGATTATAGCGAAGTATGGGGGCTGAAAGATCCATGCAAGCCAGCGCTTATTTGAGCTACCACAGGCTTCAATTTACCCGGTTCTTACATCTTTAAAAGGCCTCAGCCCTGCCATGCCACGTTTTACACCATACTCGCGACCGTCGCAACCCTCCATGGAATGACGTCTATTGTATACACTTCATGCGCCTCTATAAATTACCATCAGTGTTCCTTGAATCCAGGGCTAATTCGATATAAATCGCATTACTCTTCGAGATAACCACAGATTCAATGTCCTGCGGCAGCAACTCAAGTCTGGTGCCTTGCGGTGGCGGCCTCCCATCTGACTTCTGCTGCCCACAACAAACAGATTGTTTACCGTTCTACATAGAGCGCCGGGTCTACCCCGACACAGCTGTTTGTTGCCCTCGCGACAGATACTGTGAAGACGTGTCGCCCATTGAAAATGCAATCCTCCTGAACGCGTCGCTACATCCCGATTTCTATATCCACTCGATATTGGACAACGACCTCTCCAAATGTGCGGACGGATTCTGTCCACCTGGATATGTTTGCCAGCGTCAATTCGGCTCTTGTCACATTCTCAATTCTGCACTGGGATCGGGGTCGAGGCCGGAGCTTGTTCGCTCGAGCACGATTTCGAGCATTACATTCACGAACACATATGTTCCTTCAACGTCACATGATACGATGGATGATGGTGGTGTCAAGGTCGCGCCTTATGTGATTGCGATCGCGGCTGTAGTTGGAGGCATTGTCTTGATCATCTTGATCAGCCTTATTATGCTTTTTGTACGGCGCTCTGGGTTGTTACCGAAGAAGCTGCGGCGGAAAGAGAAGGAATTGATCAAGACTGAGGTGCAGCATGAAAAAGTCGAAAAAATGACACAGCCGAATGAAAGTGCAGCGAATTCGGGAGGAAATGTTGCTGGAAGACAAGGAAGAAGAAGGAACTCGATGGATATAACTCCAGTCGAGAGGTAGTTGTTGAGATACAAATGTGACAACGCGAGAATGCGAGGGTTGAAGCTGAATGTTTGTACATGCTACCAGGTATGGTGTTAGGACAGCACGCACGGTGGAACAACAGCAGGGGGGACGTCTACCTAGGCGGGATTGGTCCATACTTGATGCGACCTTCGTCCGTGTACGTCTAGAAACACAGCTTCGGACAGTGTAAGCTGCGACACTCCGACCTAATTCGGAATGTGGAGCACCGGGAGTATGTCCGTGTAAGCTAACGGGCCGACTCGATCATTGAAGGTCAAACGACCAGAGAAGCATTACTCTCCAGCATAACAGTACCCTAACGAAATCGCTCCCCGATAGTCAGTCTTACAGTCCAATCTTGTATTTATTCCAATTCTCAACTTCCACACCAGTCTTCGTCGCAACCAATCATGAGTACTACTCCGTCCTCCAAAGCACTCTACGTCGACCACACCGGTCACACATCAATTCTCACCTCCACTTCCGTCCATCACGAACCCCTCGCCCCCAATGAGCTCCTGATCGAGACACTCTACTCGGGCGTGAATCCCGCCGATACAAAACACTTCCATCTGGGCATCCACTCCACCATCATGGGTTACGATTTCTGCGGACGCGTGATCTCCACACCACAAAACTCACAATTCGTTACGGGTGACGTTGTCGCAGGATACACACCGTCAGGAATCGGTCGACCGAAGAAATACGGCACGCATCAAGCAAGATTCGCATGTCCGGAGGAAGATATGTTTAAAGTACCAGAGAACTTACCAAAGACCCACGCCGCGGCGTTGACAGTTGTGGCGATGACTGCTGCAGACGCTGTGTTCAACTTGTTTGAAAGGCCATTACCATTTGAGGCAGTACCGTATACAAGTCCAGTGCTTGTATGGGGCGCTTCGAGTAGTGTGGGGATATGCACTGTGCAATTTCTGCGCGCGAGTGGGTGTAAGAATGTGTTTGTGACTGCGTCGCCGAAGAGCTGGGACTTGCTTAAACGTCTTGGTGCGACGGAGTGTTTTGATTATAAGTCACCGAGTGTTCGGGCTGATATTACTGCTGCGGTGGAGGCATTGGGCAAAGGTCCGATCACGCTTGCGCTTGATGCGGTAGGAACATTTTTTCTTCCGCGATCATCAGATCAGATGGCGGCGTGTGTGGCGAACACAAATGTGGTATTGACTTGTGTGACGAGGTTTGATGGTGGTTTCCAGATGCCGGTGGCTACAGCAAGGGAAGGGTGGAAGATTCACCCGCCGGGAGCTCTGGAGCCGATCAATCTGCCTGCTATGCCGGAGAGGCATCAAAAGGCGTGGGAGGGGATGATGTGGGCTGTCGAACACTATGGAAAGAATTTTGAGCTTCCTGTTGTGGAGGTATTGGATGACTCCGCGGAGGAGGTTTTGACGGAGGTTATTAAGGTTGGCGGTGAGGGGAGAGGATTTGGGAAGCTAGTAGTCCAGCAAC
>BCLK01000065.1:0-140970 GCA_001748405.1 Paraphoma sp. B47-9
TTGTACTATTGTATCCGCGTCGTTACAATTATTGGGTGCAGAAACAAGAATACCGGTGACGGCCTGAGAATAGACCTTACAGTTGAGAAGTACGGTGTCAAATGTGTTGTGCTCGATATCTTTAAGTTGACTGAAAACACTACGACTGTCTTCGTTCGCGCTGAATATCGACTCCGGTGCATCTACTCCGCGCGTTTGTCGGGTTGTGCGGGTATTCTTTGCGATCGTTCGGAGGAGCTTATCCTGGTCACGGAGACGCTTTCTAATGTCGTATATCGAGTCTCTAAGTAAAAACAGTCAACTTAAGCCGGGGTGGGCCTATTGTTCGTGTGTCGAAGAAGAAGGCTTCGGACACGCCAATTGTGATAATGAATAAGCACTGAAATGTGCGAAGTATCGTACTTCAACTGCGAGCTGAATTCGGCAAGAATGTGTACTCACATCTGTAGAAAGCCAACTAGCATGCTTATTGCGACTTGTTGAGTTTGCAATTGCCCTGACAATTCTTTCACTTCATGCTCGTTCCAGAGGGTCTTGAACTTCGTCTTCCACGTCGCTTTGCTGATCTCAAGGAGGCCCTTAGTGATACTCCGCATATACTTATCTAGCCATGTCGATAGCACTAGACAGCTCGTCAAGGTAGTGTCGAATGCATCTTGAAGGTCTGGTTTCCCCCGCAGAACATCCGAGTCCTGCAGCAACAACGACTGGATCTGCGATAATGATGCAGCGGTGAGTTTGAGCTGTGAACACAATGTTGAGACAGTGGCCGGTGCGAATTTCCAAGCGGCGCGGATCTCCCACAGCTGCTTCGCAGCTCCGACGCAACTGCCAGTTATACGAAGCTGTCTTGGTATAAGCAGTTGCGTCACGAGAAATGGTGTTCAATGTTCTGATATTTGTTTTGCCCAAGGCGCAACGGCAATCGTTGACTCATAAGGCTGTGAAATTTGAGTCGGGCATGGATGGTGCCACATGCCGTGGCGTGAATGGCATAGGACTCTGGGGCAATTGCTTACCACACTGGCTGTGACACTGAAAGGATCCATCCCACAAGCGCCACCCAAAGGTAGTGTAAAAGGGAAGGAAGCTCTTCTTGCGAGAAGTTGCCTATGAGGTTGAAGCTGAGCCCCTCACGCAGCAGCGAGCAGACACAGCCTGGCGGCTACCCAATCGAAAGGCACGACGAACGCCACTGGGATGGCATTGCTGGCGCCGAGCATATCGCCAGTATTGAATAAACTAAGTTCAGGTCTTGGGCAGGCAAGTGCAAAAGTCTGAAGGTGGACCGTGAATGTGTTAAGGAGGGGTATTAGAGGTGCGACCTCGGACTTTCTGAGGTAGGTTTTAAATTGCTAGTGCAATTGCTCCTTCTCAATACCGGTCCAACCGACTGTCCTACCGGTCGCTTGACACCACTTGTTGCCAGCCATCCTCATAACTCCGGTTCTTGAACGTACCACACCGCCTACGGTGAGCTGAACCTCAGCAACGAAGCCATCCTCGCTCGTCGTCGAACATTGTTCATGCCAATGGCGGTGCCGAGCTCTTCGCGAGCAGGCATGCCCCGCAACCTTCATCCCTGGGAGCTTACATGCCTTTCAGAATCTTCATCTCCAGTCAAGTCGTATTACTATCTGAACCTTGAATTCCAGCCCACCTTTACCGCCAGCTCGCTAAGAAGAACTGAACATAAACAAGCTTAGAAAGGAAAAAGATCGGAACAACGGCAAACAATTGTTACTGACCTTTGAGTATGCCAATCACTCCTCTACTCTGAATGCCATAGAGCCATGCTCCTTTTAACAAACCGCTCCATTCGGTTGTTGTTGTAGCGTGATCTGACCGCTCATCCAAGGACTCTGGGACCACCACCCTTGCCCTTCTTCTGCACACCCCTTGGAATGAATGCTACCGGGTTCGGAACGGTGGGAGGTGCGGTGATTGTGTTTGGCCGGTTGGTCGGGTTTGGGTTCTGATTCTTGTTGTTCTTATTGTTCTTGTTGAACTTGCCGTGATTATGGTGCTTGTCTTCCTTCTTCGTGACTGCCTTGACTTCGGATGTTGCTCGCTTGATCACAACGGGATGACTGCCAATGTACTTGCCGTTCATCTCTTTGAACGCACGGAAGTAGTCGTCGGTGTCGGAGAAGCTGACGAAACCATAGCTCTTGCTCTTGGTAGACTTCTTGTCACGAACAACGCGCGACTTCACCAACGAAGGGTATTTGGAGAAAGCCTTGTGGAGTGAATCGTCTGTGACCTCGCCAGCTAGGTTGCCGATGAAAAGGCGCGGATGCATGGGGTCCCATTCGAGAAGCGAAGCATCCTCCCATGTCTTTCCACCACCCTCGCGGACGACTGTCTTTCGTTTGCCATCTGCAGTCAACGTTGGCTCAGCATCTGGTGTTGCGACGGCGTCCGTTCGCGCGCCGACGTTTGCGTTGTTCTTCTTAGCGTTTGCGTCGTCCCTGTTATAGGCGCTATTCCACTCGGCGATTCTAGCCTCTTCTTCAGGGTCGTAGGTGCCACCAAAGCCACGGCTCATGGGCGGCGCAGCGCCGAATGATGCCGATGGAGCAGTTGCTGCATAGGCTGGATATGAGTTGTCGTAGTAAGTAGTGCTGGTCGGATATGCGGTGGCTTGGTATGGGGTGCTCACTGTGGCTTGCGAGTACATGACGGGTGCCGCAGATGCTTGAGGAGGGGCTTGGGCGGCCACCGAGCGCGGTGTGAAGCCAGCAAACGTCGATGAAGTGCCTTGACCTCTGCCGCCTGCATTATTAGGCCTCGATGGCGGCGCCGAGTAAGACGACGGAGGGGGCCGCGCTGGAAGTGAGTGATGCGGCTGCATGCTTGCCAGTCGAGATAGGAACTGCACGTCAGTCCAGGGTAATCTCAGTGAAGTGATGACTTAACCAGAAGCTGATCGAATGCGCTCCTGCTGTCGGTAGATCGCACTTGTTGGTTGCGGCGATCTGCAATCCTGTGGTTGCGAAGAAACTGTCGTGAGCGCGGACGCGGAGTATGGCGATAAAGACTGGCGGCGCAACTGTTTGCAGGTGGCGAATATCCGGGTGGGGCTTGGGCTAATCACACTTGGACCGTAAGGTGAATAATCACTGTGGAGGCACGTGTCGTCGAGTGACAGAGCCGCAGGGGAGACGCAGTCGGGGGTGACACGATGCTGACTACACGGCAAGCGGCTGACGAGTCTTTCCTGATGCGTTTGGGGCTGTGTTGCGGATAGAGCGCGTGGGTCAGGCCCGTCGGCGTTTGAAGGTAATAGTGTGGGATGGCGGGCCGGCGCAAAGTGTAATTACCGCTGGGCTGCGTCAATAATGTGTTGACGCTGTTATTATTTGTTGGGTGAGTTGATGGAGGGAGCGCCTTGGCTCCGAAATTTCTGCACGTGACTGAGCCGACCGGCCGCGACGTCGGCCAAGCCGGGGAGAATTGCCTGTTGAGCGCTACTTGCTACGGCTCAGTAATCGAGCGTTTGCGCATCAAGGGCAACTGTAATTAACATACTCCTTCTTAATCCTCTTCAATACTTGCAGAAAATACCATGAATTGTCGCAGCCGTCGATGTTTTAGCGTGGTCGACGACCCCTGCACGCCGCCCCTCCTTCCGTAATCAGGCGTTAAGGCTGAGATGGAGGGGCTGTCCCAGGAAAGCGCGACGAGCGGGATGCGGCTTTTAGCAAAGAGCATTTCCGCGCGTGTCCGCCGGAGGTATTCTTTGAGCCAGCAGCACAAATGTTCAAGAATAAGCAAATAGCATTTCGTGATACGCGTGGCCGGGAGGCTTTTCGATTGCTTGTTGTCGCTGTGCACTGTGAAGTGCACACCTCATTGGAATTGTTCAGCGCACAGAAGTCGGGGACCCGATGCCATTTGCGAAGTACTGAGGAAGAATGATTGCAATAGCAAATGCAATAGCAAACAATTACACGGTAAAATTGGCAACACTGTCATGGACTGGATTTGGCTACCGCCGCGGCCGAGTCTGTTGTCCGTTACTATGTGGATTAGAATAGCTTGTAGGGATCTGAACGGCTCGTGCTTCCATCCATGGTAGCCACTTGACGCAACCTTAGTGCCCCGCTCTGTTTTCCAAACTCTTCCGGTCGGAGAACTACTTATCTGCATTGCACCCCCACCAAATCTTGTCTTTCTTCTCCCCTCGTCATCCCAAAGCTTCCCACAGCTTCAATCGCCCACTACAGTTGCGCGCCAGGTCGCTGCAGCATTCTCAATACCGCATTCCTACACAGCAGTCACCTTCACACAACACCGCAATCATGTCTGAGCCAGTTGGTAAGTCGGAGCCTGCCAATGACTGACTTGAGGTACTAACCAGCTTCAAGGCGATTTCGGTCTGATCGGTTTGGCTGTGAGTATCTACACCGGAGGACCATACTCGATTGAATGCTCATACTCGCTGTACAGGTCATGGGCCAGAACCTGATTCTCAATGCGTAAGCCATTACTCACCCTGCGCATCCTTTATAAGCAATACTAACGCGAGATAGCGCCGATCATGGTTTCACGGTACGAAACTCCTCTGGCAAGCTTTCTAAGCTGCAGCACTAACATGCGCGCAGGTCGTTGCTTTCAACCGAACGTAAGCGACAGACGCTACCACGACGTGGAGCAAAAACTGACAGATTGGAAGCGTTGCAAAGGTTGACCGATTCTTGAACGATGGTACGTTATTGCCCCATTCAGCTGTAGTCAATGTCAACTCACAGGAAAACAGAGGCCAAGGGCAAGTCTATTGTCGGCGCACACTCCATCAAGGAATTCGTCTCAAAACTCAAGAAGCCCCGTCGCATGATGATGCTCGTCATGGCTGGAAAGCCTGTCGATGACTTCATCGAGCTTCTCCTCACCGAGGGCGGTGTCGAGGAGGGCGACATCATCATCGACGGAGGCAACTCCCACTATCCCGACACGAACCGCCGAACCAAATACCTTGCTCAGAAGGGCATCCGATTCGTCGGATCTGGTGTCTCTGGTGGAGAGGAGGGTGCCCGCTACGGCCCCAGCATTATGCCTGGTGGTAACGAGGAGGCATGGCCATACATCAAGGTAGGAATCTGACTGAAAGTCACGGAAAGTCAACTGACGGCAATGTAGGATGTGCTCCAGTCTATCTCCGCGAAGTCGGACGGCGAGGCCTGCTGCCAATGGGTCGGCGACGAGGGCGCTGGTCACTACGTCAAGATGGTCCACAACGGTATCGAGTATGGTGACATGCAGCTGATTTGCGAGGTATGGTCGGAACCCGATCTGGAAAAAGCTATAAGCTAATATGACCTAGGCCTACGACATCATGAAGCGTGGTCTCGGCATGACCAACAAGGAGATGGGTGATGTCTTCACCGAGTGGAACAAGGGCGTGCTGGACTCGTTCCTGATTGAGATCACTCGCGACATCATGTACAAGAACGACGACGATGGTGTTGCGATTGTCGAGAAGATCTTGGACGCTGCTGGCCAGAAGGGTACCGGAAAGTGGACGGCTATCAACGCTCTCGACCTCGGCATGCCCGTCACCTTGATCGGCGAGGCTGTTTTCGCTCGTTGCCTGAGCTCGCTCAAGGCTGAGCGTGGCCGTGCCGCCGGACTTCTCGATGGCCCTAGCCCAAGCTTCAGTGGCGACCGCAAGGCTTTCATTGCCAACCTCGAGCAGGCGCTCTACGCATCGAAGATTATCTCATACGCACAGGGTTTCATGCTGATTCAGAATGTAAGGAAACCATTTGTGATAGATGGCCTTGTACTGACTGTGAATAGGCTGCCAAGGAGTACAAGTGGAAGCTGAACAAGCCCGAGATTGCGCTTATGTGGCGTGGTGGCTGCATTATCCGATCCGTCTTCTTGAAGGACATCACCAAGGCGTACCGCGCCAACCCCGAGCTCGAGAACTTGCTCTTCGACGACTTCTTCAACAAGGCTATCCACAACGCGCAGGCTGGATGGAGAGAGTGAGTGTGATTATAAGCTTTATCCAGGCATTACTAACTGTGCTAGTGTCGTTTCCAAGGGCGCTCTCTGGGGTATTCCCACTCCTGCTTTCAGCACCGCTCTCAGCTTCTACGACGGTTACCGCGCAAAGGACTTGCCAGCCAACTTGCTACAGGCGCAGCGTGATTACTTCGGCGCACACACCTTCAGGGTCAAGCCAGAGTACGCCAATGAGCAGTACAAGGAGGGTCAGGATATCCACGTCAACTGGACTGGAAGGGGTGGCAACATTTCCGCATCGGTGAGTGCTGCAATCTATACACTTTGAGCAGCTGCTAACCACGATGACAGACATACAACGCATAAACAGATAGATATCCACCGCTTAGTCGAACGATGCGCTGCGCAACATGAGCTTTGCGTGTAAAAGTAAAATAAGTGCAAGGATGTGGCCGAATCTAGAATGATAATGATTCACATAACGAGTAAATGAATGTGAATAACACAAGCTTGCGACCCCAATGATGTGACGATCGAAAGTAGTCTAACCTGAAGCGTCTAGTTCTGTTTGAGACCCTGAGTGGACACACATGTCATGCTTCGCAACATTGCACCTCCGCACACAGTTCAGGCGCGTGGATTTCAAGGACATCTTGTGATGTGTCTTTCAAGATAGGATCAGAGTTGCTGCCTTTCACCAAATCGTCGAGGGCGACGTCATTGGTGCAGAGACAAGCGCCAGCAAGGCGTCTTGGCACAGCAAGCGACCGTCGTTGCGCTCCACAACCGCCCGCTCCCAGCCCGCATCGCTTCCGAGCTTTAGCAGCGTCCTCCGCGACGCGCTTCCGCTGACTACCTTTCCTAGGCCGTGTGCTCTGCGGCTATCTCCTTCTTGTCGCTCCTTTGCAACATCCTTCCTGCTTGTGTGACTATTCGGCGTCGGTACTGCGGAGTCTGTTCGGCTTTGGGAGAGAATCGATTCCGACTAAGAAACAAACATTACCGCTGCGCCCACCCCAGCGCGTTGAGCGACAAACGCTCACAATAAGAGGAGGAACGCGAGCCACATGGCAGACAGTAAACGCAACAGCATTGCGGGGAAGGTCGCAACCCCCAATCTGAAGGTTGGTGGTGGAGCGGCCAAGGATGTCATCGACGCCGATTCCAACTTGTACAAAGCTGTTGGATCACGGTACGTTTACTCTCCTTGTATCCTGATGCACAAGAAGAATACTGGGTCGTTGCCATGAGCCACCCTAACGTTGCACAGCATCAAGATTACATGTGCACCGACCAACAATGTCCTTGAAGGCACCCTTTTCACAGCCTGCAACCTCACCAACGCCATAGCTATCAACACTGCTCCCGCCCCGCCAAACCCCTCAGCGCCACTCGCCAGCCAGCCGGGCGACTACCATATCATCCCATTCGCACACATTCTATCCTTTGAGATAGTAGGATCTGGCGAGCGAGTGGCAGAGTCGGCACCTGGCTTCGATGGCGCTATGCCGAGCATATCGAAGATTGATATTGCTGCGCTGCAAGCGCGAGAGGAGCAGACCATTCGCGAGATGAAGAAGAAGGATGCACAGAAGGGCAAAGGTGTCAGCAAGGAGGCCCAGGAACTCTTTGACGCTATTTCGCGGACGTAAGGACACGGCTGGAGCCCAATAATGGTTGGAATCATAATGCTAATTTCATTGCAAGGCTTCCGACCCGCTGGGCAGATGCTCAAATCGTCGTCAATGACTCCGTCCTCATTCAGCCTCCGTACACCCTCGAGAGCATAAAAGCTCCGGCCGATAAAGCACAGAGCGAAGCGCATGTTCGCAAGGTAGTGGAGCACTACTACCAACGAAAGAAGGCTGCACCAGGTGGAGCCGCGCGAGCCCCTGTTGCGATGCCCATCGCGCCACGAAAGGGCGGCTAGCGTCTGCCTGACGGTCAGCCGTGTAAGATCGCGACTGAGAAGCACACAGCCTTGAGGGACCTGGAAATACTTGTGATTACACAGAAATATCATCAGGCAACAGCCCAAGCGAATACCTGCAGGCCTGCTCAAAGTACATGACCAGCGTGGGAGGGAGAAGGGTAGGACCAAGGTACCATCCCATGCGTGTCCGTACAGTCCATCCACGTATGCGGAAACATGCATCGAAAGATCCAGCGACAATGAACATCCAATTTCACATCCTCAAAGATCAGTCTCATTCAACAAACACAATGGTCAGCTCTGATACTGCGCCGAATGTTGTAGCAGTCTACTTCCCTGCGCGCATTGTGACTCGACAAAGTTGTGCCAGTATAGTCTCTGCGTATGATCTGCCTTGACCAAATATCATATCGATAATTCAGCTTGTGCAGGGTACTCGATCGTCATGTGGTGGGTGAGACAGCATTTTTGAGGTGTGTGGTCTGGTACACAATGCAGCTATGTGCATAACTTGACCATAGTCTGTTTGTTGCCTTTTCAGTGCGGATTGTTCTCTCAAGAACATTCTTGTCGAGTATCTCCAAGGGGTTGGCCCAATGTTGTCGGTGTGGATGCAATGGACACACGGAAGGTGCAGCCGAGTCCTGTGCACAGACCTCGAGGCTCTTTCTGAAATCCAGGGATATGGAAAGCCATGCCTTCATCCTTGCGCATATACAAACCCGGCCTCCCCTTGTGCCTTCCTTGTTTCCGCCTTGTGTTGAAAGCCAAACAGACAATCGTTCTTACACCATGTGCACTCACCATTCTTGGGGTTTCGAAACACCGAGGTCACCGGGAAGATAATCGGGAAACTTCGGGGTACCGCCAGAGTTACCGATTCAGGCACATGCATGTCCACGTTGTGATTGACAGTTTTATGCATTGAATTTGATATGATGCGAGCAGGGACATGGTCATCAGCAGTGTCAGAGCTACCATCCGGTACTTCCTAGACTTTGGAGAAGGTGCACGACATCAGAGAAGATACTTCATCTTCATTGGACAAGTCTCGGGACTTCCACACCATTGATGCAAGCTACGCCGGAAGGAGACGCAGTGGGAACCAGTGATCTGTCTCGGTACTTAGGTACTCGATGATTGTCACGGCACAAGGGAGCAATCACAACGCGCTTTCGGCTGGCATGCTCTCGAACATCTCGTACCTCAATCTTTGCCCCTCGGACTAGTCCTCGTAAAACAATAGCTGCAGCAGACGGTCTGCATGGCACCAGGATGCAATCTGAGTAGTTGCGCCGGGCTGCCTTATGGCTACCATCTTGTCCAATTGTAAATGTTCTCATATGCGTCCGCCCTTCCGTCAACAACAAGGATTACAGCTGTTGCCGTCTCGCGTAGCTTCACGACGAACGTGCGGCTTGCATTAGCTCGCCGTCCCCGGCGCTTTCACAAGGAAATCGCCATCGCACCTCAAATCTCAGGTCAAGCGCAGAATGTTATCAGTGACTCGGAGCCGCATCGCATGGCACTGCTCACCGCTCCCTCAATCACTACCTTTCTCACCAAGACAATGGGTAATTCTACGGCATTGTACCAATCAAGGTGACATACTTCTGTCACCACACAAAGCTTTGCGGGTGCAATCACAGGCCGATCCATCAGTCGTCTCTCCACTGCATATAAAGCCAGTCAGATCATATTATTCCAAGGCACCCCAGCATTCCAAGTACTCACAGCAACCACAACTGCTCTCCGGCAGTACCCCACAGGCGAAGCTCTCTACCATCGCGAAAGACAAGCTCAGTACTTCCGGCAGTTCGACCAACCTGCCCGTATCGTCAAAAGTCATCAAAATGCCCACATCACCCACTCGTCAGGTGCAGGCTCTCTTCGTCGATGGCATAGATAGCAGCTCCGAGCACGACAGCTCGGACTACTCGTCCAACTCTACGCCGGCCACAACCCCCTCGACCACTCCAGACTTTGTCCTCGCCTTGGCGAAGCATGGTCTCAAGGTCACCGACCTCAATGCCGCGCACGATCTGATGATTGCTGTCGCCAAAGACGCAGGCACAATCATGCTTTCCGCTGAACATGAGTTCTTGATCGCAGCCGCTACCAAGAACAACACATCCGATCTAGTGACCCAGTACGACAGCCAGATTGAAGGCATGGTCGAAGATCGTCTTCGTGCTGCATTTCCGTCTTTTGGCTTCTTGGGTGAGGAAACATTCAAGCACGGCACCAAGCTTGCAGACGCACCAACCTTCATCTGCGACCCAATTGATGGGACACTCAACTTCTCGAAAGGTGTGCCAAACTGCGCTATATCGCTGGCACTCACACTGGACAAGAAGCCCGTCATTGGCGTCGTATACAATCCTTTTCGTGGCGATCTCTACACCGCCATCAAGAATCAGGGCGCCTTCCTCACCAAGACAGCGACCGGCACGTCCTACAAACTGCCTCTCCAACCCGTTCCAGCACCCATGCCATCACTCCGCTCTTGTCTCGTTGCCATCGAATGGGGTAATCAGCGCAAAGGCGCCAATTGGGATCTCCGCACATCTATTCACAAGCAACTCCTCACCGACTCGGAAGAAGGCGGCGCATTCTGCAAATCTGTCCGCTCCAACGGCTCAGCTGCGCTAGACTTTTGCTACGTCGCTCAAGGCATCCTTGATTGCTTCTGGGAGGGTGGCGTTTGGGTCTGGGATGTTGCTGGCGGTTGGGCCATCTTGGAGGAAGCGGGTGGTATTGTCGCGTCGGCGAATCCTGGTGACTGGGATCCGGCGCTTGAGGGTAGACTGTATTTTGCTGTCCGACATGCAAAGCGTGACGAGCAGAAGGCTGTCGTGGAGGAACTGTGGGGTATGATGGGTGAGCAAAAGTTTGTTTACTGAGCGTCGAAAAGACGCATGGTTACGGTCTTATGATTTTGGCGTTCTCTGAACAGTATCGGTCCCTTAGCTGATTGAGTTGAGCTGTTTGGCTCTTCTGGGTATTTGAAAGTTTCTTTTCATTTGTTAGCACGGCGTCTTGGTAAGGCTTAGGATAACTTATTATTTCTCACAAGACTTCTCTCCCTAGGAAACCAGTGTAAAGTAGGAAGAGTACAACGCTTTTGGTCATGCTATGGATCGATTCTCTTAGAGAACCCAGAATTACATAAGCTTTGCACCCCTACTACATCACGACTATCTTCAAACTTTTGGACGAAGAGCGCCTGACTAATAATTCCATAATGAAGGAAGATGGTCCTCAACATTAGAGACAAATAAGCCCTTGAACATATGCACTCTGGCTTTATCCGTGAGAGGGACGTCCGCAGTGTATCTTGGTATGAGTGTTTAGCGCTTTTACGTACTTCGTAGTGCTGTAATTTCATATCACGCTGGTTGAGCTGTATTTACGCCAAGCCTAATGAATCCAAAGTGTAGCGCTCATCGAGAGACATCCATGAAACGTTACGTGTCGGCTACTTTTGGCAGCCCGAAGCGTCCTTGCATGCCAACTGTCTTTGTGACGGATGTCTGTCGTGCCTATGGTCCCATAACAATTGTAGCCATGAACCAAGCCAGCCAGGTACTGGCACATGGTCTCCCTCCAATTGTACCTAGAATATGGGCTGCTCTATCAGAACATGGCAATTACTCTCTTACTACGCTCTATTATCGCGCACACGGACGTCCCTCCGTAGAGGGAAAAGCCCAACGCCAGCAAAATTCTACTCCAGAGCAAAAGAAAGCTCTTACTTCGTTCTTATTACTAACATTAACGTCTGATCTTGGGCAGTTTGTCCGAGCCCGCCGGCGTTCCTCGAAGAACAAACCAATTCAGCCTCCAGGCAAGGAATGGGCTCAGGCCTTCGAGAAACGCCATCTCTAACTGAAAGCAAGGAGTGTAATTCCGATAGACTAGAAACGTCCCGAAAGGAATAGATATGTCAAGATCACATACTAATTCGGACGCTCACTCAAATGCTGGTCCTTGGAGTGGCCCTTCAGTGTTGCTTAACGTGTAACATGGCTGCCTGGTCCATGTTTAAAAATTCATGCCTCTGTGGGAGATGTACATTGAAATTGGTGGTGACTAAACTTGAGTATGTGGTGTAATACCTGCAATATAGAACAAGGCGACCCTCTGCTTTCTCAGTCTCACCTTCAAGCCTTGGGCAGGTGTGCTAGTGAATTGTAGCGGCCTTTGTTTAACTATGTTTACTATTTTCCAAACAAACCATATTCCGTGATTAGCGAAGTATCAGCCTGAGAACCCATTGTTGACGATATCTCGAAGTAGTACTGCCATGCAGCCGAGGTGTGAGATTTTGCCAGAAAAAAAGCATGCATAATTCGTTTCCTGAAAACAATGATTTCGATGCATTATGAATATACATTCAGCCGTACGTCTCCGTATCCGTATGTTTGTCAGCTCTGGCTAGAAGGCATGCTCAGGGAATTTGAAGGGCAATGATCCGAACTAGATCTTGCTCAACCGATCATGGTGCTTCATGCTTGCATCTTCACTGTCCATGGCTGAACCATCACCGCTGGTAGAATATGAGCTGCTCATCGCAGGTATGACCTTCCTCGACCTTGTGCTCAAAAGATCATCCTCGGAACCACCTTCCCCACAAGACTAGTCGCATACATAATCAATAACTCCCGCCCATCATAAAGCGGCATCCAGTAAAATGTAACCACTGCCACTCTATTCCACGACCCAAAAGCAAAACATAAAGAAAATAGAAGCGTAAGATACCACTTCAACATCATTTTAAACGGCACAGGCGGCTCCCAATTGCTCACCTTCCAAAACCACTTCCACCGCCCATTTGGATCCCAATCCGGTCCATACGTCGCCATCCACGCCGTATGCACAAACGCCCGCACCCAATCTTCGACCCATTTTCGCTTCTTCCAAGAATAGAGGCCGTAGAAGCAGTAGAAGAGCGTGGAAAGGGAGTTTTCGTCCCCGAAGAAGTGGCGGAGGAGAAGACGCTCGAGATAGCTAAGGAGTTCGCAGATGAAGCTGCAGATGACGATGAGGCGGTCGGAGTATTGTTCTGGGTTTTGGGGGCGAGAGATACTTAGATCTTTGGGATCGTGGCTGCGGTGGAGGATGAATTCGCCAGTGAGGAGGGCGGCACCGATCTGGTCTTTTGAGGTTTGTGACGAGGACGTTTCAGGCTCCTGGCTTTCATCGGAGCGATCGGCTTCGGTGTTGATCTCAGTGAGCGTCAAAGCACAGTCGAAGTTCAAGAAGTACTTGTCGCCAGAAACGCGGTCGATGACGAAACGAGCGCCACGATTTTGGCGCGATCTGTCGACCACAACACACCACATACTGGTAGAGGCATTGATCTTGTCCGCACCTGGGATTTGCAGCGCTCGAACATCATAGTGCTTTACACAGGGCTTGTTATCCTTCTGAGTCGGCAAGGTTAGCCGAAAGCTCTGAGCTCTGGACGCAGATGAAAGCAGGTAGAACGGCAGCGGCTGGCATCCCTTCTTGGACCTAAACGTGAATCCCAGAGGCCCTAGCTTCAGCGTATGATCTCCTTCAAAATTTCCTTTCGCAATCTCGTGCGGTATCCACGCATCGACCTCGCATGAGCCAAGTCTAGTGCAGTTCGAAAACAGCAGCTCGGCAGGCAGTGACTCGAGGCTGTAGAAAAGCTGTTTCATGCGTGCGTCAGCAGTCTTCTTTTGGGATATAGCGTTGGCATTCAAACAAGACATGTTCATGAGAATAAGCGGGATGTCCTCTGCTTGAGTCGTGGTCCGTGATTGCAAAGCATGATGTGCTTTTACAAATCTAGCAGCTCGATCAGCCTAGACATGTTAGCGAGATGTCCGCTTGAGAGTGCAACAATACCAACAGGTGTTCGAGCATAATCTTGGTACTGTTCAACGTGCAAAGTCTGCTTCATGTGCTCATATATCTGAAATCTCACACTTTCGCGCAATGGTTCAGCATCTCCTCGCACTCTCTTATCGACTTTGGCTTCCATCTCAGCCCTGTGCTTCCGAGGCAACTTTTCCCTCAGACCTCGCCTGATCGCCTCTGGAATCAATTGAATGAATATTTCTCGCCAGACACCCCAAGAGATCACGCCAGCGTCGAAATTTGGCCATAGCAACTTGAGGTATGCGAAAGAGCCATTGAGCGGGAATATGATGTGTCCCGAGAGTACGCCTTCCTGCAGAGTCCAAGCTCTTCCCATCCAGTTTGACGCGTAGATACTGCTGACTACATCTAACAGATGCTCGTCCGATGGAGCATAATAGGTAGGTCGTCCGCCAAGCACAAGAGAGCTAGGCCGGCGTCCTCCATCGAGAGCTTGCAATGCCTTGTCAAAGACGAGGGTATGTCGTGCTGCTGCGTAGATAAGATTCATCAATCCGATGGCCTGGCTTCGTAAGTCCGCATGTTCTGATGCTTGTGGTATGCAGAAACTATCGAGCCAGAAATACTGATACGTGCGGCTTGGTGGTTCGATCTCTCTGGTCAAGGGTGTAGTTTTCCGCCAATTAATGAGCCAGTCCACAAGACCCCATTGATCCATGGCGGTTGGAATTGTAGAGATGACTTCGTCGAGGTAAGTCAGCTGGCATTCAGGGAGTGCGTTTTGCGAGGAGCCAAATTGTCGATCCGCCCAGACGTGAGAGATGGCAATATATATCGTGCCTGGTGTATAAGGCACCACTTCCAGCATCGTCTTTGCTGTAGCTGACCAGGTAACCTTCACTAATGGAAAGCCTCCAGTGGCTATGATCCTGTTAACATGCTCGATGGGAACAGGGATATCTTCGCATAAACATTCGGCGGTACGATGTATTGGATCGGATAAACTGTGTTGGAGACTTGACAGCGACTGGAGTCACACCTCGAGTGATCCTCAATCCTGTTGCGAGGTGGATCAAACGATGACAGGAAGTACATTGCTGGGTAGAACAGAGGTGCGGACTCGAAAAGATTCAGCCTCTTCTTGCACCATCCATTCCCAATCATCCTCCGCATTAGAAATCTTGTCGCCACGGAGATCGTGGGATTGGCTTGCGTGATGTTCATCTTGGAACGACCCAATGTGTGCGCAACAACATTAAGAAGCATGTGCACCGAGAGCAGGACCTTCGCAATGGTGCTGTCCTCATCATCGAAGTCGATACACAGGAGGTCCAGAACCACGGCGGCAACTTTCGCGCTTTCAAATTTCTTCTTCACAGCGTTTCTGAGTGCCTCGAATCTATCAGCCGACAGCTTTCGATCCAGTTGCTTCCACCGAGCTTTCAGCTTTTCTAGGTACCACTCAGGAATGCGAGCGTCGATGTATTTCTCCGCGGATTCACCCTTCGAGACAGTCGTAAAGTCTTCATGCTTGATGTCTTGGCCCAGCGCTTCGGACGCCAAGCCAAAAAACAACCATGACTGGATGACCGACGCAAATGCGCAAGCTAACGAGGTCTTGGCTGCTGCATAATTGTCTTCGGTTTGAGCATCTTTTCGTGAGATTATGTGTTCGAGCTCATTGATCAATGTGGTCCAGAAGAAGTCTGAGAAATTTGTTTGTGTTCCCATGGAGTATTGGATTCTCGCGATCAAAGGTACCTGCACCGGCTCGAGGCTGGAGTCTCGTGGGTATGGACAACAGAACATGATGACGACGGGATCAAGTCCATGCTACACTGGCACGTAAGTGAAGGGGTGCAAATAGTTGCTCAGGTTAAGTAGTAGTAACGTTGACTCGTTTTATGTTGCTGCTGCGCCCACCTGAGCCTTTGAGGCAGCGCCTACAGCAAGCCATCGCAAGGGCTGTTGGCGCGAGTAGGATGCTTTTCGAAAGGCACGCTCAGTCCACGCCAGATTATCACTCGAAAAGTGGAGTAATCCATTGATAGGTTCTCAGCTCGATAATGAATTTCAGCCAAGTAAAGCATGCGTCCATCACACCGAGTGAGATCAGTGAGGGCAAGGTTGAGCGAATGTAGACGAGGCTTGACTACGGTAAGCGATTAGGTCGGCGCTTCGATGCAGGAGACGCCACCCAGTCTCTCGCGGGGGAGGAAAAGCCGGTACTAAGCCCTGCAGCCACACCTCTCAATACCTGGATTGTTTGATCGAAATTTTTGTATGCTCTGACTTGCGAAGGCCTCGACAAGAAATGATCGAGGACAAGAATTTTAAAGAAAAAGCCTTCTTAGAATTATTTTGCCTGATAAGACTGCGTAGAGGGGGCCTTTGCAAACGCAGTGTTCTGTGCTCAGTGTCAGCTTTTCTTGCCTCACGAGAGCCAGTGTAAAAATGGTCAATTCACGGCTCAGTCGAGACTCAAGACTTTCCATAGCCACAACCCTCACAGCCACAGCTTTACTTGACTGACAAAAGTAGATTACAAGATGGTGATTACGTGGGAGGTGCGAGGTTGTTTTGCACTAGCCGGGCTGGGTGATTGCTTTGATCGGAAGTACCGACCGGGGTGGCGACTCCACATGAAATTGCGCGCGACAACAGGCACAAAGCTGATCATGGCTCACTTGCATCGGACTAAGATTCTAAGGCTCGGATAAGACGATTTGCAAGATTTTGGAGTGGTCGGGGCATAGCAGTGGTGCTACGGACATGAACGTGTGATGCCCTTCAGTAGGAGACTCCCTGCGAATCAAGCTCCTAGGAGACGATGGGAACATAAACCAGAAGTGGGAGACATCCTGAAGGTTACAAGTGAGCTTTATTATACGACTCACAAATAAATATAACAGAGCCCAAAGTGCGCGTAGAGCTACAGTCGCTTGAAGTCGAGGTACCCGTCGTACTTCCCGGCACCGTGGGTTTTCCGGCACACAGGGAGGCTGGTACCCATAACTAGGGCGCGACGAAAAATCAATCTCCTTCGAGTATCCTCGACTATAAAACAACTACTTCCATATCCCAAGCGCAGCTTCGATAATACTAGACTTCGCTCACGCCTTACTGCACTACACCCCCTACCCTACGACTTCTCACTCTCTCCAAGGGCGCAAAACCTTCTAACATCGCCTCCGGATCCCCCATCTTCACATCATCTCTCTCCTTCGCGAGAACTGACTTCGGTACCATCAGCAATGGGGCGGGATATTCGTCCCCTTGACCTCGCCCAGTTGGATTCACCCGACCGCGTCGCGAGCTCTTTCGATTCAATAAGTCCCTAAGCATATCCCTCGCCACGGACCCTACGGTCTGTGATGACACAGGCGCCGGTATCGCATCAGTCGTCCCCGGGTCTGGCAACGCAAGCAACGCCGGATCAATATACTGCATCACAATATCCCCGTCCCCATCTTTCTCGTGCCCAATCCCACCCCCTTCCCTATCATCCCCGCAACTCGCAAGCGGCGACATCTTCCCACCGCCACCGCCACTCTTCCGCTTCTTCGCACTCGCCAACAAACCCCATAAATCCGTCTTCTTCCCAACTACACTCCCTTCTTCCGTCTCGACAGCGCGATCAAGATGGAGATTCTCGGCTTTCAATACACCCTCGCTGATATGCCGCGGCGTGGCGTCGAGATCGATGGGCTCGGAATGGATTTGTACGGATGGGAATGTTGGACTCAGAGGTGTGTGGACGCCGAATTGGCGGCCCCAGCGACATTCACTGGGATAGTCGCATGTGAGCCAGCAATTTCTGAGTTTCTTGCCACTCCCTGCATATTTCTCCCTATCTGCATATTCGTTTGCACTCACGGTACTTTGACTCCGTACTCCGAGTCCTGACCTCGCCCGTTTCCAACGTCCCCAATCTTTCCAGCCGGAATAATCAAACTCAGATTTACACGCCCGATGCCGCTTGCTTCGTCGTGCTGCTTTGCCTATCCGCGCACTTTTCAACACCGTCGTGCCAGAGCAAAATGCATGGCCATCGTCTAGGCAGCGCCGTGTGGCGGAGAGCGAGTACGAGCGTGAGCACTGGTGGCATTGCCATGTCCATGCTAGTGGCGAAGACGGTGCGTCGTGTGTCTGACTTTCAAAATTTCCGTGTTGAAGGTATGGTGTTGTGTCGGCTCTGTGATATTTTGGGACGGGAGTTAGGGGCGTCCGTGGAGAAAAGGGCGATGGTGGGATGGAGAGGAGCGTTGGGCGGAAGGGAGTGGGATTGATTCTCAGGACGCGTCTTGTGCGTTGGTCTCCCATGATTCTTTGCGCTTAGTGTCTGAGAATCGATAGCTGTAGTTTAAGCGGAAGGGATTTAGTGTTAGAGATGTAAGGATATGCAAAGACCGGCTTTGCGTAGTTGTGCGAAACGAGTGTGGAAGGTTGAAGAAGAAAAGCGCACTAAGCCGGTAAACTCGATCCAGAACAGAGTACTCTCTTCTTCAACACATCCTCCGTCAAGAGCTTATCGCCTTTTCAACATCTTGTCTCCCCTGATACATCCCACGTGCGTACGCACCGTAGCACAGCCTTGCTCTTTGTCACCTAGCGTGCCGAAACCACAATGCACAATCCACCACCACTCAACAAAAACCCAATCACAACCTCCGTCTTTGTCTGTCGGAAAGTCATCCCCATGATTCCGCCATGCGAACACATGCGGCTCTTTGTTCCGTCTCGAAATCTAGATGCGTAAGCCACTCCACGTGGGCTTGTCAGGAACGATGCGAGTCTTTGTGCATGGTGGCGTGGAGGCGTCGGGATAATAGCAACAGGCTATCTTTGGCTTCTAGTCCTGTGCAACATTTGCGTGTTTGGAAAGTCTTGAGGTACCAGCCTTTTGGGTAGTTTCAGAAGATTCGAGTGGAGGCGCGGGCAGGTCAAGAGTGTTTGAGGTTTGGATTGGGACTTGGGTGTGGTCTGCTTCGGCATGTGAGACGACAAGAATTTAGTGGTAGTTTTCAGGGCCGGCTGAAGAGAGTTTAGGTGTAACCCAAGATCTTGTGTGTGCACTGTCCTTCATTAGCTGAAGTCATGATAGATCGTTGGAAAAGTTGGTTCTTGCCAACAGCTTTACTCATTTGTAAAGCATGCTACCGCAATCTGATATTTCTAGACTCTGACAGCTCTTCTATTCGTTGAAGTCTGACCAGAGTGCAGACGCAGATCGTCCCAGCCAGATCATTGTTTGTATGATGTGTCCAAATGCGCTCGGAACCGAGCAAGTCATACTCCCATCCGATGTTTTCGGCTCGAAACCACTAGCCTGACCACCCAAATACAACGCCCCAATATCCGTCAATTTACCATCTCCATCTAGCATCGCAGCATTCGGTCCCACATTCGACACATCCGCTCGAAACGCGCCAAAGTACGCATACCGCGAGACATTCCTACCTCTTCGTCAGCAACCACTCGAAAAAAAACACTTGCCATCCCAATCATTCCCAAACCCAACTCTCGTGTTTCTCACACCAGACTTACTTCCACCGATCCATCCCTTCCACGGCCTTCTCCACAAATGCCTTCGTCTCTTCCTTTTCCTTGTCTGGGTACCCAAACTCCGTAACCCACACCTCCTTATCCTTCCACTTCGCCGTCACACGTCCTAAATGACTCATCAACCCCTCAAAATTCCCATACCAATGCACCGTCATAAAATCAGGCGTACAGCCCCCATTACACGCCGCGAACCATTCGTCCAACCACACCCACCCGCTCGGTCCGCCCGTGACACTCGGCGCGCCAGTCTTTATCCCCAGGGAGCGGAGGGGCTCGATTTCGGCCTTCCAGCGCGTGGCTGCGAGTTCGGGGGAGATATTCGAGCCGCCGATTGCGTGGCCGGCATCTGGTTCGTTGAAGCTGAGGACGTGTGTGATGTTTGCTCCGCGCGAGATTTGCGCTTTGATGGTATCGTAGAATGGCGTTCCGGTGTCGGATGGGCTAGCGCCCCAGAGCATGGGGATGAAGTGCATTGAGCTGGTGGTGTAGGCGGGAGAGGGCGAGGTGGCGTAGTTGTAGTACCATGTTGGTGGCGATGGGGTGGAGAGCCAGATTGTGTCGTCCGAGGGATGGAGGTGTGAGGAAATGTGAATTAGGCCGCGTTTGGATGAGGGTGTGAGTGCGCGGGTGCTGGTGAGGAGTGCTGTTGTGGAGAAGAAGTATGTGGAGCGCATCATGAAAAGCGGGAGTACGAGCAGTCAGTGAAGGATATAGGTAGGTACTTCTGGCAAATGAATATGCACAACGAAATTGATAGTCTAGGTCTTAGGTAGTGATGGCATTGTCTTTGTCGTGTCCATCTCGTGCAAACATTCGGCAAGGACGACGTCAAGAAGTCGCTGGTAACGTCGTACCTCGCTCTTCCCAAGTACGACCTCAGATCCCAGAATTTAAAGGCACAATGTCACACCCGAACAGCCATGCTTACCACGACATGACTCGAAGCCTCATAGTACGACGGGACCCTGCATATAGCCAGTGTAGTACCTGGATATCTACTGAGATGTTCATTTGCTGGGAATGGACATGCTCTGCTCTTGCTGCTATGCAACATCGGCCTGGTAACCTTCATCAACACTACCGCGGTACGTTCCCGGCTTGCGCAATCTGGAGCCGGATAAGCACTTCTTACTTTCCATTAAGCTGCATTGAATGATCATCAAGATTTCATCCACGTGGGCAAGAGAAACTTGACTTTTGTGACGTTTAGCAACCGGATGTACATGGCATGCATTGCCTTACTGTTTTTGACAGCTCAGCAACATCTTCTCCTTTAATAACAAGCGCTTGAAGTGGGGTGCAGTGTCAAATCATTTGATATTTCATTCCCGTTCTACTCTCTACATGCCCCCTACTTCCACACCACCGATGAACATACACGTCTGAGAACGATTGCCCAAGCCAGCTCAGCACTCGCATATCGGATTACAAGCAATTTAAGCCGCACAACCACCAACTTCACCAGACAGCAAAAAGAAAATCGTTAAAGACCGGCAGTAGGCGCTCAGACAGGTGCTGGTCATTTCCACTATATACCAGTCGCCAGCTTATCTCACACTGCTTCCCGCGCGTACGCAGAGGTTACACTAGTTAAACAGACCCAAGGTGTAATGTGGCCGTCTAAATACAAAACAAAAGACACTGGTTCAGATGTCCGCGCGATATGCCATGCTAAAAAAAAACACAAAAGAAAACAAGGAGCGATATACACAGCCAGTAAAGATGCTCCTGAACTGGTGGATTTAGACATGATGGTAAGGTATGATTTTGGGTATTTGGGGTTTAGTATGCGTAACCGCCCTGGTTGCCACCGCGTGGTTGTTGTGGCTGCCATGGGGCATTGGATGTGAAGCCCGTGTTTGAAAGACCGTGCTCAGGATCCCGAATCGGGCCAGGCGAGCCCCTGCCACTGCTCATGCTGCGGGTGTGCGACTCAGTTCGGCCGAAAGTCGAGGCGTCGGCGAGCAAGACTCCATGATCGCTTGGGTACCGTTGAACCTCAGGCCTGTTGTATGCTGTGTTCTGCTCGGAAAGTGGCACAGCATCGTAGCCACCAGCGCGGGGACCGAAAGGAACAGGGAACGAGCCGCGCTTGTTGTTGTGCTCCTGAGGGTCCATGAGAAGAGAGTTGCGTGCATCGAGAGGGGTGAGGTTGTCGATTTCGCGGTTCTTCTCTATGGGGTTATTAGCGAGCATGTCATGGTAGATATTACAGATATACATACCAGCCTCCTTTCTCTTCTTGCGATGCGGGTTCTCCTTGCAGCAGATGATGATTGCGTTCACGGCGATCAAAATAGCCAGGACAGCAGTCAACGATGCTTGTACGACAACAAGGACAAGACCAGTGACGGTCTTTGTGGTCTGGCTCATGCCAAGCTCCTGAACGAACACCAAAATGCAGATGACAGACAGGACACGAACGACCTGAATGACGATATTGATCCAGTTGCCAGACTTGAGCGAGTACGGTCGGGACCAGAGGAGAACGATCATGAGGAGAGCCTCGACAATGAGTTGTCCGGCAGCCTGAACCAGACCATGGCCATCTGCGCCAGCAATAACGCAGCCACGAGCGAACATGAAGACAATGGCAGGAATGAAGATCCACCAGTAACTCTTCTTGTAGTTTTCGTAGAAGATGCTGTACTTGCGCCAGACATCCTTGTTGTCGTAGAGTCCAGATGGGTCGCCTTCAAGCTTCTTGAACTTCCTCGCAGTATGCCAGATCTTCCAGGTGAAGAAGGCCAGGACGGCGGTGAATGCACCGAGCGTGACACCAGCCAGGACCTTGGCAGCCCATGAATCTCCATTCTTGAACTGGTACACACAGTACAGGACCCAAACGCCGTACAGAAGAAGGATCAAGTTGGTAATGGTCTTCGCGAGAGTCCACCAGTATCGCTTACGGAAGCCAGTCAGACGCTTCGGGAAGCTACCGAAAAGAGCCCAGGTCTCCAGGATGACCTTGAAAAGGAGGATACCGACGGTGATGGCAGCGAGGACAATAGCAAAGATCAGCAAAACAGTCATGAAAGCGTTTCCGTCCGGGATGGTGTACTCCTCGACGAAGCCCTGGATGCCCTTGACCGCGTGAATAACCTTGTTGTCGCCTTCGCCGCTATCTGTACCATTGGTGTTGGTGCTGAGCTCGTCACGGGCCCAGAGGACCATCTTCAGGCCGCGTTCCGGCAAGTTGATGCTGCGCTTGGTCAAGGAGACGTTCTGGTCCACGTGCACAAGAGTCGCGTTCTTCAGAAAATCAACGCTATTGGTGGTGAGGTTGCCGCCAGTCTTCTCACGGAAGCCGTCGATGCTCTGCTGCATGCCCTCCCAGTAGATGAGACCAGTGCTGAAAGCGAAGTTCTTGGACCAGCTGCGGTAGACGCCGGGAACGTCGGCACTCATCATGCCGTTCAGAGCCATGGCCTGGAACCAACCAATAACGTCGCCGAAAGTAGGGCTCGATGTAGCCGCACCAGAGCTGCCAGCACTGGCGAGGGCAGAGGCACCAGAGAGGAGTAGCGCAGCGCCGGCAATACCGGCAGCGATATAAGTCACACCAGCGGTCGACAGAGACTTGCCGTTGGTGACTTGCGATGTGATACAGGCCAGGTCCTGGCCACCGTCCTTTGCCTTGAGCTGCATCGTGGCTTGGCTGTCGATATCTGGAACGCTAAAGGCGATGGACGGGATAGATGAGAGGTACTTGTCGGGAATGGTCTGCTCGCCCCTTGCACCAAACGTGCCCTTGGGAACTATGCAAGTCAGCTTCTGATTCGCCTTAAAACGTATAGGCGGATCCTACCTGGGCACAGTTGGTCGACCTTGGAGGTACCGTCGCACGGGTCGAACTCTTTCCTGTAAACCTCCTTGCCATAGGCGTTCACGATCAGCGTCGCCATGACATTTTGCTCCTTCTCGTTGGTGCCCGAGACATCGAAGACGACCTTCTTCGTGGAGCGATCGAACTCAATGTCGAGCTTGTTGACCTTGATGTCCGAGGCGCCCGTGAGGCAGGAGCTGTAGCCGTTGGTCTTGAGAACGTCGTTGGCCAGCGCACCCAGCGGCGCTGAAGCAAGTAATATGAATGGAGCAAGCATGGATGTGTATGTCGTGTGCGTCCTCATGGTTGCTGAGAAGATGTCGCCCGGAGGCGGTCGTCTAGAGTGACGTCGATATGCGAGTGAAGTGCGATATGACGGTTTCAGGTGGATGTGTGAAGCGGAGCAAACAGGTCGTTACAAGGAGAAACGGTAATTAAAGGTGATTTGGCCGGCGGGTCAACCTTTCTCGTGCCTAATCGAAGCGCAAACGAGGCAAATGGCGATAGCGATGGGATGCAAACAAAAAACGTCAAAAGTCTAGGAAGATGCTGGAGTGTTGCAGAAAGGGCGAAAGTGAAACGAGGGATAGACGACGAACGCGCCGAGCGAGTGTAGTTTGTGGTGTGGGAAATGGGGTTTGGAGTCGCGCTGGGGAGTCGGGCAGGTTTGGGGCAGTGGTCCTGAAACCTTCCTTCCTTGGCGGTGCAGACAGGCAGGGGCAACGGGTAGCCGTCCCAATCAGGCAGCGACGCGCGTAAGCTCGGTTCTTCGTATGGCAGGGTCGGCAGATTTCGAAGCTATCGAAGGATGATCGTTGAGCTGCAGCACGGTCGAGAGCGGACGCGGTGGATCTTATGTTGAGAGTGCGGTGCGAAGTTGATCGAGAAGCTACTCCGCACGAGCTGAGCATGTGCTGTTTCTTTGTATGCACTGCTGCGCTCGCCTCGTCGACGCCCCCAAGACGCTGTGCCCGCGTGCCTAAGCACGACTGGCTTGTCGCCAGCTGAAGACTGCGACGATGCGTGGTGGGCCTATCAGACGGAGCCTCGCTGGCGAGACTTTTCGTGGCTCAGTTAGCAGCGGGCGCGAGCGAGAGCCAAGTCCTCCAACTCCCGCTTCCTGACCGCTTTCGCTACCATTTTTCAGCTGCTTCCCATCCAAGTCTCTTCGCAGGTTCACATGCGCAACACTCTCTTCCTCTATCGCGATCTTCTCCTTTGTTCCCCATCGCGACGCAGGTCCGGTACAGTCAATAGCGGCTCTGCTCCCATGGTACCGAAACGGTATTTAGCGAGAGAAAATCTGTTCCCAAAATGTCTCATGTTGTGGCTGTGCCATTCCTTTTGGTAAAAATAGATGGCTTGGCCACGGAGACATTTTGGCAGACCACGGCACTGGGCCTGTCGTTGCAGACGTGACGTCTGGTGAAATGCAACCTACGTGCGTTGCGTCGGTACAGGCGTGTTGCACCTAGGAAGTTGGTAGTGCTGTCTAGTGGGTCGGGAATCTGTTGTGCTCTCTGCTGACGGGTGCTTCCCAAACCCTCGGCTCACACCCGCTCTCGCGAAGCCCGGCACGGGAGAGCAACACAAGTGTATTCTACCTTCTTTGTTCTGTGCAGTACTATTCCAGCGCAAACTTCCACATCCGGTTCCCAGCTGAGTCCCAAGACTCTTGGAGATGCCCACCACACGGACCCACTCACTTCCGTACTTGGCCATCCTCATCAAGCACCTCGCCTACGCCTTAGACATGCGCTTGTGTCATCTGCTCAGCAACACCAAGACATTAGGCTGTCAGACCCTAAACCGGCTTGACGGCGACTGACAACTTGGTCAGACAAAGAGGCCATTGTGTTGTGGACGGCGAAAACATATCGCGCAATCCTGATGGTTGATGGGGCGCGCGAGCCGTTGGTAATCTCGTATACTCGCCACCCGCGCTCCGCTAATCATTCGTGAAATTAACACGAGATGGAAGGTTTCCCATGCGCTCACCGGAATACTGTGCAAATCGCACCATCTTCCTTTGAGTTTGGGGAAAAGGATGCTTAAATCTTCTATGATTTCCGTCAATATTGCAATCACAGGCATGTCACGTGATCAAACGTCCACGCACTGGAGGTCTCCAGGGCACTTCTTCCAGGACACGCGAACTGCTTTTGAAATTGGGGCACTGTAGTTCAAGGGCGTTGGTACAAACCACCCGTCTCAACTACTTCAAGGACATCACTAACAAGGGGGCCTACGTCTTGTTCATGCATGCTTGATCTAGTGCTATTCTACCCGAGAAAAGCTATCTATACACGAATAGCCATATATACAATCCAAACCCCAAGGAACACCAGCCAACCAATTCTAAACAATATTCACACTCACCATTTCCCCCTCTCCTATTATCTCCACACCACACAAACCATTAAGCCCAGCTCTGGTTCCGTTTCACTCGTCATCATCGCACTCCCACTCGTCGTCCGAGGCCCCATCCTTGGCGTCTTTATCTTGGAGAGCCCAGCTCATATCTGGCGCGTCGTACTCCTGGATATCTGGAGTTTGGTGCTTAGCGGTTTCGGTATTCGGTGCCGGGTTTATGGCTCCGGGGTTGTAATCCCAGGATTCTTTCGGCGCAGCCTCATTCCCAGCAGGACTTGGTTTCTCTGGAACAGGAGAAGGTCTTTGCGTTTCCTGAGCGGCAGGTGTGTTGTAGACTTTCGTTGCAGACGGGATTCCTTGTGCACCTGTTTTATTAGGCCAATTCCATCCATGTGGCCAAATGCTTTCATCCACATCTTGATAGTCACTGCTATCCTCGTCAACGATTTCAGCGTCTTCCTTCTCGTTATTCCATCCTTCCTCTCCCACATCCTTATCATCTTGTCTTTGAGCCGCCTCACCGCCTGTATACTGCGTCATCTTATCCTCCTCCACCATGCCCCGCGCCGCACTCGCCAATGCCGCCGTATACGCTAAATACCACGTGCGACTCGCGCCTCCGTCCAACGGCGTGTTAAACCCGGGGTCCTTGAAGAACTCATATGCCTTTTGTGGATTTATCAGCGCGTAATTCGCATATAAAATAGCTTTCCAGCCGCCCTGAACCTGATCTGCGCGACCATTGCTGAAATATGTGTCCCATTCTTCTTGCACAAATTGGCGCGGTCGCGTATATGCCGAGCTTGGGTTCAGCGGAATCATATGTATTCCCTCGATATACTCAGTATTTCCGCCGAAGTACGTGGTATGGTCGATTTTATTCTCGAATAGTATTCCCGTAACTTTATTATGCAGGAACTGTGGCGGCTGGTTTTTATTGTCCGCTTGCATGAGGAAATAGTTCCTGATACTCCTTGCTTGGACGGCGAGTTGTAAGTTGCCTCGTGCCTCCATGTTCGCATCGCGAGTTACTTTTCCCCACATCTTCAATGCATACGTAGCGAATGTGTCTTCCGAGGTGGATTCCTGGTCTTTGCCATCGCCGGACTCGAATAGGCCTTTGGCCCACGAGTGCCCGTGGAACCAGTCAAAGGAGCGTTGGAATGGGAAGAACTCGTCGGTCACGGGGTTGGCATAGTCGCGGACCAGCGTGTTCACCCATGCGCGGTTGCTGCCTTGATCAAGCCAGGAGGGCTCGAGGTAGCCGATAACGGCGGCGGCGTAGACGAAGTAGCCGTAGTGGAAATGGTGGTCATTGTAGAGAGTGTTGCCGAAGTCTAGGCCTGGGTCGCCTTTGGTGTATGTCGCGGATGAGACGGCGCCTTTCCAGACGGTGTCATAGACTAAGGGCTCTGGTTGGGTGTTGTTGACAAATACGTTGAAGGCGTCCTTGAGCTTGACGAGCCCAGATGCCGCAAGCTCGCGATTGCCGACAATGTTGCTCATCGTGTAAAGAATTGTAGCGAACTTAGCCAGTCCCTTGCCTGAGTAGTACATGCTGTTGAGACTGGTCTGTTGGATAAAGTCTTGACCGAGTTCTGATTGCCCAGCACTGTTTACGAGTGCAAGAGCTTCGGTACCAATGTTGACGTTCTCAGATCCACCAAAGCCCCCGTTAGGATTCTTTGCCCAGGGAGCAAAGCCAATAGTGTCAGGAAGATCGGCCTCGACCATTGTCATTTTGTTGGCCAAGATGGCTTGAGCATAGCCTTTGGTTGTCGTGACAAGCTTGATGTCTTTTAAAGCACCTTTGGTTTGTTGATCGAAGGACTCTACGTGGTGCGGCAAAGCATACATGAGCAGAGTCTTGCTCTGGACTCCGCCTTTGCCCCAAGCAATAGTGTAACTTCCCAAATTTCCGTCTACTGAGCCAGATATTGTCGCATTAGCTGCGTAAGCTCCAGCAGCCGCGTCGAATGCCTGCTCTCCAACGTCTGCTGAAGGGTTCTTTGCGACCTGGACCATGCCAATGAATCCTGGCGGACCAGCGATCATGGAACTGTCAACCAGCGTGAATGGAGGAACGCCATATGAATTAAGCGGTGTGACGTAGAGAAGCCAGCGCGAGTTGTCGTTGAGGGTAATCCTCCATTTGTACGTGCCGTCATCGCTTCCTACGAAGTCGAATGTGCGGAAGAAAACGCCGCTGCGGATTACAGGTCGTGCATCACTATATATTGCCGTGACGAAACCCATGCCTTGAACTACAGGGAGAGACATAATGACCCGAGAGTTGGTACTTGGTGCCAGATTGGCGTACACTGAGAACGCCTGAAGCTCTTCTACGGAGAGTACCGTGTCCCGACCCAGCTCGGCGGCCGAGAGGACCATATGGTAGATTCCTACTGGCGATATGAAGTACTGTGGCTTGTTACCAGCTTCGTACGGTCCAAAGGCAAACTGTGCACGCTCGGTGTGGCTGATTGCCATTCCGTAGGATCCGGTCTCACCATTCCCTTTTGCCCAAACCAAATGATATGGATGTGACCATACCGGGTTACCTTGAGTTCCAAGGAAGAAGTTGGCATAAAACTTGTTTGTCTGAATCGGAACGTCACCATCAACAATATGCTCCTTCTTTACATAGTGGCCGCTGCGAAACTCCAAAGAGGGAGCGGGCACTCCAGATGCCACCGGCTGAAAAATGTTTGCGGAGATGGGTCTAACTGGTCCGGTAGGCCCGGGAACGACCGGTGTCTCTAGCGGGCATAGAGGTTTGGCAGACTCAGTGGCACCAGGGCCATTGATGGGGTTTTGGGTAAAACCACCACCAGATGGCAGCCCGGTAAGAATACTCTGGCAATTAAGTTAGTTGGCCAGGTCGAAACGGAGAAAATCAGACGCATACCCCAGTAATTGAGGGAAGGATTGATATTGTTGCTGACTGGAGCGACTCGATGGCGGTGCTATAACTAATGGTGGGCGACAAGGTAGGCAACTTCGGCACGTCTCGATCTTCGAGAGCAGCAGCATTCCGAACTGATTCTCCAGCTGGACGGCCGACAACAAGGGACAGCTGAATGAGGCCAAAGAATAGAAACGCCATCCTCATCATGTTGGAGGCAGTGATGGAAAGGACAGTCGTGTATAAGATCAGAACAATTCATAAGCCGTTGAGTAACTGGAGTGTGCATTAACGGAGGCTTGTTGACATGCTGCTGGAATGTACCGTGGAATGCATGCGTGCCCATATCATCCTGCCACTCATGCATCACTTTATATGTGAGCATGATAGTTGTTCTGAGTAGCATATTGTCAAGCTTCATGTGAGAAGCGCCGTGGACGATCGAGTTGGGAAGGTCGCGGCATTCGCCCGAGACATGATGCTCAGGTGTGGATGCGGCGCACCCCTTGGCGAAGGCCGGGTTACTCGAAGAGCGACTGGCATGCAGGTACCTGTACAACGTAATTAAGAAGCCGCTTGGAAGCCAGGCACTGTGCAACCGAAGGCCCAAGAATTGGGACGCTGGGACAAGTCGAGGCACTACCGTATGTGCCGACATTGATGACGACGTGTGAAGCGCCATTCGTGCTGACCGAGTATCGAGTTGAAGGTTGTCCACGAAACCTATGAGATGATATAATGCTATACTGTCGCTACAGGAAAGGCTTGAGATGTTCCAGATACCTGCAAGGGGTATTAGCGCATGATAGCATGTCCACGCTCGCGAGACTTGGCCAGATTGCCGAAGCGCATGACATTACTTCTCTATTCGCGCGCCTTTCTGACTAGTCAAGAAGGAGAAGGATCAGATTCCTGGCTGCTCTGCTTGCAGTATGAGGCTGGATCATGCAGCTGAGAAGAGTCAAGAGCAGTTGATCAAGAAGGAAGATGTGTAAGACAGCCCATGATCAGATTTGTTTCCCAACTTGCTACCAGTATAGCCTGTGCGGCAAGGCGACAGTCTGTGACTCGTGACTCGTGATGCGTGCTCTCTATCCATTTGCGTCATGGTGATTTTGTTCAGGCTAAGTAAGGTCGAGCAAAAACCTCAGTGAGGATGGTCTCTCTATGCAAAGAACATATATCTCGCAAATGTCCAAAGACGATCAACGAAAGCGACATATCGAGGGGCCTCGGTGTGTTGGACCTTCACGCAGTGATCATGTCGGCGATCGAGCAGTGGAGATGAGACTCGCAACCCAAAAGGTACAGTGCCGTTCTTGCACGACTCCCATGACTGCCGAAACATCCCCACAGTTCCGGCTGCTGATGTCGAGATATACGCCTCGGTGCCAAAGGGATGATGCTGTGTGACCTGGGCACGCGCTTCGCCTTGATCCGAGCCTGGTCTTCACCGAAAGGCTGCACCATTCGAGATCGCTTTATCGTGGCGATCCGATCTCAGGTCCAGAACTATGGCTGTGCTCGATGCAGCTGCCTCGTCGCAAGCGGACCGTTGTTGATGAAAGAAGCTCGGAGGTCCGATCGGTCAGGTGTTCGTCGAGCGCCACATTGTGGCGCACATGTTTTCGGCACGTCATGGAAGCTTCCTGCTGTGAAGCTGACGCCGCACCAACCATCACCATGATGTCTTATATTGTGACGCAAACCTGCTGTCTGCTTCAAATAATTCCTGGACCCTGCATAAGCACCTTTACACGTCGTGTTCCATAAGCCTTGAACACTCGGACACGATTAAGTCTCCCTTGAATCAAATCTCACCACCACCACAATTCAAGATGTCGGCGGCACAAGCACCAAACGAGCCACCGCCCACATATGAGGCCGCTACTGGCTCCTCATCCACACCAGAGCCTGGCATCCACCGCGTTTCCACCGATGGACCGGGTCACCGAACAGAGCGCAATGGCATTCCACCTGAGAGGCGGCGCTCCATGGAGGACGAAATGCGAGAATTGCCTCCCGGCTGGGTCAGGTCGTTCGACCCACAAGAGGGCCATCAGTTCTTTGTCGACACGACCGCGAACCCGTCGCGCAGCATATGGGTTCACCCATACGATGACGATCAATATCTCAACACGCTGAGCCCAGAAGAGCGCAAGAAGCACAGCAGGATGCACCGGACCATGACACTGAACGATCTCGCGGCTGAAGACTCAGATAATGAGGAGCTCCCGCCACGACCAACAAAGGGAGCAGCGTCGAGCTCTGCCACAGGCGGCGAGTCGCAACCCACCGGCATACACAAGTTCTCGCGCAAGCTCAAGGACAAAATCACGGGCCAAACACACCAAGAACGCGAGCAGGCACGCATCCGCCGCGCCGAGGAAGAACGCCAGGCATATCTCGCCCATCTGCGTGCACGACAGGCTCTCCTGCGCGCCATCGAGACTGGACAGCCGCAGCTGCTCGGCAAGGACCACCAGGGTCGCGATGTATACATCGAGCCGCCGAGAGGTCCGTATGCGCCACGTGGTGCTTACGGATACAATCCCTATGCGCAGGGCCCATACACCAACCCGAACGTCAGGATCATGAGGCCAGCTGGACCATACGGTAGGCCGTATGGGTACGGATATGGCGGTGGGGCTGGGCTTCCTATCGCTGCCGGATTCCTCGGTGGTGCGTTACTGGGCGGTGCGTTGTTCTAGGATGGAGATGCGGGAGCTGGCGGATGATGAATGTGTTTGAGCGGAGTCGACGATGTTGATGCTCGTTTGTGATGGCATTGCATGGTTCTGAAATCGATTCATAATGGCGCACCAGGGGTCACCGGCCTAAGCAGCTTTACCGCAAAGGTACAAGTCGAGTCCTCTACACATTTGCGAAGTGCCATGACGCAAGCCCAAAGTCATGACACCTTCTCCAGCGAGCGGACGCTCTTTTTTCTATACGATATCCCTAGCCACAACCCACCAAAGACGATAGATGAAATGATAGATCACGACACTACCCAAATATTCAAAACGCACATGTTCCTCACAGAGTACAGCCGAGAACCATCTACCCCACGATACAAATGCACGGCACACATGCACGCACTCAGCCTCCCCCACACCCGTGCCCGCCCTGATAAGACGCACCCAGCTCGCCGATCTGAACCACACGTCAAATCAAAGTACATGTGTATCGCGGCTAATCCACCAATGGAATGCAATGCCTCGCAGTGAAGTGCAACTGGTGCATTTCCACCAAAGCACCAATCGCTGAGCGAGGATGAGAAGGGAACGAGCTAATGTAGTGCAAGGATCTTGGCATATGAGATCGATGGTGACGGACCTGTGTTTGAGAAGGACGGACTTGCTTGGTCGAATAACTTCCTGTGATTGTCCAAGAAGATGAGGCGGACTTGACGTGTGTTTGATTTCAGATGCGCGATTCGATTTGCCGTGTCCTGCCATACGTCCCAAGAATATGAACATATTGTGCCAAACCATGTCCGATGTACATGTCCAGCATAAAGATAACACAAATCCATCTCCATTCCTCGTCCTCGGAGTCTGAAGCACAAAGTCCCTGAACCAACCTCCCTACCAACGCACTCCACATTAAACCTTTCCCACCAAGCAAAGCACAAGCACAAGAGCTTGACACCACTCCCTTCCCACATCCCAGGTTCCCAATCCCCCAGGATCGTTCGACTCCGGGGTACCCAACCACTGTGATCGCGATGCCAATGCTGACGCGGCGATCGTTCCAGCAGCAAGGCATAGATGAGGGAAAGTGGATGCGGGAAGGACGCGAGAGATAAGGACTTGGCTTGGCGGTGGAAGCGGGACGAGAGGCGCGAGGACGCTATGGGCTGATCTGGGAGGGGGAAGGGTGCTTGGACTGATAAGACTGCTGGAATGGGTTCTGGGCAGCTGAGGATTTGAATTATGGAGGGGATTTTATGCGAGACTGGGGAGAGATGGTGGACTTGGGTCTATGTTCTCGGTTTTGTAGGTTGATCTTTGCTGTTTGTCGAATATGTGATTTGCTAGTTAGCACTGCCCGATGAAATCATGTTATGCATTTCCCATCACAATGCGCCATTATAGTGGTATCATTCTTGAAATTATACGTACACTGCAAAGCGTGTACAAAAAGGTTTGGTAAACTAATATGAAAATAGGTGAAGTTGTAGTACATGTCAGCCCCTACATTGAGAAATAGCTCAGCTTTCCTCAAATGCCTGATCGATCTAAGCGCGACGCAATGTGGTATCTCGAAACTTCAGGAACAGTGTTGATTTTAGACACAAACAAGGAACGATGAAAAACATGCCGTAGACGCTCTAGGTCTGGACCTGCTTCTCGTGCTCTGCGCCCATGGCAACGGCGTGGCGGTCGCCGCCAATACCGGTGTGCTCGTGGCCGGAGTCGTTCTCTGACGGTGCCTTGCCCTCAAGCATCTGGCTGTGTTGTGGGATACCGTGGCGGTCGCCTTGGGGTACTGAGTGCTCGCCGTCAAGGGGTTGGTCCTTGGCAGGGGTCCACGCAAGGTAGTCGCGACGGACCTCGACGTAGTCGTATGCGAACTCGCCGAGCTGGTCGTCGTCCATACCGAGAAGCTCAGCCTCTTCCGAAGCACGAAGCTTGAGGCCGGGGATCTTGTCGATGGCGAAGGCGAGGATAGCGCTGACGACGAACGAGTATGCGGTGCAGGCGACAATGTACGCAATCTGCTTGTAGATGGTCGAGGGAGTGCCAGTGATGGCTCCAGCGGTGAGACCGTTGTTGACACCGTCAAGACCGATGATGTAGTCGGCACCGAAGATGCCGTTAAAGAAGAGACCCCACATTCCTGCGACACCGTGCTCAGCGAACACATCGAGGGAATCGTCAATCTTGATCCAGAACTTGACTGTAGCATTGTTAGTGTGGATCGAAAATAATTCTCACAAGTTTGACGTACTCTTGGTGGCAAAGTTAGCAACAATACCAGTGGTGATGCCGAGGACAACGCTGGCCCATGGTGGGAGGAAACCAGAAGCGGGGGTCGCAGCGACGAGTCCGGAGATGACGCCTGAGCACCAGCCGACCATCGACCACTTGCGAGCCAGACGCCAATCGAGCAGAACCCAAGTCATGGCGGCGAACATGGCAGTCAGGTTGCTGTTCCAGCAGGCCATGACAGCGCGGAGGTTGGCACCGAAAGCAGAGCCACCGTTGAAGCCCAACCAGCCGAACCACAGGAAGACAGTTCCGAGGGTGATCAAAGAGACGTTGTGAGGGCGGAAGTTGAGCATCATCTTCTCCTGACGGCGTCCGAGAACCATCGAGTAGGCGAGGGCAGTGCAACCGGAGACGATTTCGACGGGGCCGCCACCAGCGTAGTCGAGGCCTCCCCATACGAAGAACCAGCCGTTCGCGTTCCAGGCCCAGTATGCGACGGGGCAGTATACGATTGTGGCCCAGAGCCAGATGAAGACCATCATGGGAATCAGGCGACCGCGCTCAGCAACGCAACCAACGACAATGGCAGCAGTGACACCGCAGAATTGCATCTTTTACACGTTAGAACAGAACAGTCTTCGAGGAATTGCAAATCATACCTGGTAGAAAGCATAGAGTAGCTCGGGAATCAGAGGCGAACCTGGACTGGGATGACCAAGCACGCCCTTGAGACCAAACTTGTCGAGATTGCCAATGAAGCCATTGGTGGAGGGACCGAAAGCGAGCGAATAGCCCCAAAAGTACCATTGGAATGTGATGACAGAGGCGGAAAACATGCAAGCCCAGATGAGCGAGAGGGCCGACTTTCTGCGCGCAAGACCAGAGTAGAGGAACGCTAGACCGGGAATCATGACCAACACCATGGCCGAAGCCACGAGAATGTAGGCCTGGTCACCCGGGTCGTACCATTGGTTCAAGTTCTCGGTGACTGCAAGTTGAAGTCAGCTTCGATTCATTTTCCCGAATCAATGGCGAATGGGTTGGTGCAAGGTCGCGCCAGAGACGGGTGTAGCGCTCGGCACGTGCGCGTAGAAGGTGTACTTACGAGAGTCTCCGCCAGTGATCTCATCAGTGCCATTGAACTCGGCTGGAGGGCCGATCCACGAGTACGACATGGTGAGTGAGTTCCTGGTGGTTGTCGATGGGCGAACTCAGGGGTGGTGTAATGTACCAGTGGTGAGGGAGTACTGGGTCGGGCAGGGCCTGATGGAGAAAAGAAGAAGGGAAATTAAAAGCTGGATCAATGCCAGTAATATACGGCTGCAATGGGAGAAATCGGAGGCCTATCGCTGGGTCAGGTAGCGTGGCCGGGGCCTTTATGGGAGAAGGCTACTTGGTGCTACTCTTATCTATCCTGGTCCACGGGCCAACACTTGAGGCAAAATAAACGAGGTGCATCACCCACAGCCGCGACCGCCGTGGGGTTCGCGTGAGATCTGGAGCTTTGTTCTTTTTCTGCCGGCAGACTGGCTGCTGATCGCAGGGCGCGTCATTGTTTGGTGTACCTTATCTCGCCGCGTCCGGCGCACGCTGGAGTGGTGTCAGACAGACGTCGATGATAAGCCGCAGGACGCCCGGCTGCCGGCCACGTCTCGCGCAGCTGGGAGCCGGTAGGGGAGTGCTTGCTGGCCGCACAGCAGCGCCCTGGCCGGGCCTCAGCACAGCGCAGCATGGCCGTCCTGCCCATGGGCGCATAGACGGGCGCGCAGATGCATGGGAGCGGAAGGCTTGGCGAGTGGGCGTGTTTAATAAGGCGATTTCCAACATTTTGACGTCGCAGAGATAAGAACTGCCCGCTAGCCGCATTCGGCCTGCACCGGTCGTGCCTGGTGTGCCTGCCGGCCGCAACGAGCCCGACGCGTCCCTCGACAACATGCGCACCGCGAGCGCCACACCCTGGTCTTTCCGATTCATTATGCGATTTGCACACGTTGGAACGATAAGCAGAGCGCCCGCTGGCTTCAACCGCCTGGCTATGATGCTGACCTGAGGTTTGCCCAACAGTGGTGCGTCCACGGCAGCAGGGCGAACATCGGCACAACACCACTCTCAGGAGCCATAAGCGTTTGCGCTCCGACGTCACTGACCGCACATCGGCGCTACTGGCGCACAGAGGCAGCCGGTACGTTTTCGGACGACGATCGAGCCTATTCAACAGCCTTCTGGCCGACGTTGAGACTTTGGTTCGCGGCTGCCGATGCCATCCAACCGTGGGTACGCAGTACCTTCTCCGTAGTCTCCACTTCAATCATCGCTGCAGTGGTTCCAAATCGGTCCACTTGCCGACGCGAGACCCTGAGCATCAAGCTTGGGGCAACAGGCCGTCGTGCGGGTGCTCACATGCAAGCGACACCTTCCCTCGCTCAGCGGGCGCTGCACGCGACACCAGCCCTGATCAATCCCGTTCCTGAAGCACTTTGAACAGCTGAGAATCTGGTGTTCCACGCCCAGAACCCGTGCGAGTGTGGCATGCGGTAGGGATGGCGCCTGCAGGTCAGCATGCCTACCCGCACCCGCCCCGCGACGCTGGGCTGAGACGTGTCGCGAAAGCATGTGAGCGGCCTTGCGGAAGCAAGACTTGTGGGGACGCCGTGGACTCGTGGTGGGTGTCGCAGAGACGAGACCTTCTCACCTGCGTGGGGAAGCTGAGCCTTGCCTTGCACAAGACCGTTGGCTGGCAGACGCACAGCAATTTCGATGCAGCCGGCCTGTCGTTGGCACTTTGGATCAATAATCCGGCATGTGGGATTCATCCTGTGGTTATCTGCGCCTTTCAAACCTTTTGCAATTCTCGAACGTTTCGTCGACAGATCTCAACCGCCCGGCCAATGACCGCGCGCCCGGCTTCGGAACCGTGACTGCGGGTTTGGAGTAACCCTGCTCGTACCCCATTGGTGAGCCTGTCCCTATCAATTCTCCGCTCCATAATTGGGGCTTAGATGTCTTATACGCCGCCTTGGACGCACACCGAGTCAGCTTGGCCACGACCTCTATCCCTTTGTTGACGTCTATTCCTCGACTACTGCGCTCGGCGACCATGCAGTAGAGCATCACATCACCTTGGGGCGCATTCATCGTTCCAATTTGGTCGGCGATGAGCACCACTAACCATTGCGTCCGAGAGGCATCACTGGACAATCCGTGGAGACAAACAGACTTGCGGAGCGTCACGGCAGCCTGGTGAGGTGTATCGCCCAAGATCATCTCGACGAGGGTTTTACTCGATGACTTGGCCAAACACGTCCTTACGCGCCGAGCAACGTCTTTTTCCACCACGAGCTACGCAAGAGCTGGAACACTACGAATTGTCAAGTGACAAGACTATCAGGCGGGCTGCAGGTTGCGTAACCGCAAGTAAGACTCGTACCACATTCAAGAGTGCATCTCAGGCAGTTGCGACTCCCAGTAAGCGCTTGCGCCGCAAGCTTCGTTCACATGGAGAGACAGGATTACTGCATGTACTTTGTATGACCTTGCACGACTTCGAGCCAGATTTAAACTTACTCAGATTATACTGAGCATCAAGTCGGACCGCCCAAGGCTGCATCGGCGCGACTACGTTGTAAATTGTGCACGCCCTAGGTTCAAGGTAGCTGCATAAGGTTTGTAAACCAACTTCAACTGTGTCTCAGTGCTGGAAGATTGTTTGCATCGCTCGCCAAGTCACGCTTTAGCACATGTCGATATTATCATTGCATGGCGCATGGCGACTGAACAGATGGGCAATAGATTCTTCTCCGCACGCATTTCGATATTCAGGACTGCGCAGCAAGTGCAGTGATCGTCAAATTAGATGTGGAGCCGGGCAAAGCCCAACGGCAAGCGAAACGCGCAATCCCGGTCAACCTTTCAACGGTTCCATAATGCTGTATCATAGCGTAGGTGCAAACAATCCGCGCACCATTAGATGACTTATTTTCGCAACCGACAGACCAGACCAAGGATAGTCTCAAAAGCCTGGCATTCACCTTCTGGTCACAGCGACAGTGGCAACGATATTGCGATGGTGATAAGGAGAATTTGGTGGCATTTGTGCAGCATACGAAGTCAAATGAAATTCCTTTGGGAGGTTTTGACTACTTTGTAAGCTAGACAGAGTCGAGAGAATGCTCATTTGCGGGCAATGAAGAGCGTTCAGTTTGCAAGTTGTTACTTGCTCAGCGTCAACATGCTGCGCTAACTACCGTAGTCTGTGATCTTCTTGTGTACTGCTCTTTTGTCTTCTACACAAAAATGTCGTGCGCTGAATACGTCAGCTCAAGCTACCGACTCGAGTCTTGGCCAGAGCCACCTTCTAGTGCAGTATGCCAGTACCGACAGGAGAGTCGAAATGTGGAATAGTATTAAATAGTACATTTTCTGCCCCACAAACCGCCTCTATGTATATGTCTGTTGATTTGAAGCTCTTTACACAGTACGCTCGTGTTTCGGCAGCAGTAGATCCCCGAAAACGTCGTCGCCTCAACTATCAATCCGGAGAGTCGATCGGACCTAATCAGCTCGAAGTGCTGTACGGCAGGTTTCGATGTGTAACTCGGGTTGGGCGAATCGGAACAGGTACTATTGCCTTACCAACGAATCGTCAGTGTAATTTGCAGCAATTGTGCTCCATCCTTCACATAAACGGCACCACATACAAGAGAATCGGAACAAGAAATGGGCTGTATCATCGAAGAAGTTATTGGAGACACTTTGGGACAAATACAGACCTGTTAAGCCGTCTGGTCGGTCCGAGGTGCCTTCGACGACTAATTGTTGGTTGCGGTAGATGTGGCCTTCCGGTATCTTTAGCTCTACGGTTTCTAACGATTCCAGGAACGGCTTCAAAACATATCAAAGCGGGTCCATGGCTTCAGGTAAGATATCATCATATAAAAATCAAAAACGTATCATTACAAAGCGCAATTTATCTATACATCAAGTTTTTCAAGCTGCCCTTGTTACAATCACTGCCCTAGCGTATGGTGTATTATAAACTTCATTTTTCCTAGCCATTTTTCTAACATGATCCACAGAACCTTGGTGCACAGAGATCTTCATAAATTTTGCGCTCGTCAACAAAGCACAAACAGTCTAACAAACGATTCCGCAACAAGCTCAGTTACAAAATCGGGATCTTATTGTTGGGTCAAGTCATTCCGACTTAGTTAACCTTATCACTAACAAAAACATAGCCCCAACCCAGCTTGGGGCAGGTTCTGGCGCTCAGTGGATAGCAGCCGGGAGAGTACTATTCTTTGCAACCTATGTTAGCATTTGATCAAAATAACATTAGGTTAGTGAAGTAATAAATCTTAGGTTCAGCAGTGCAATGATTCACGTCGAATTGACGGAGACACGTTTCTAGCCAATATCGAAGCGCAGATAAGACTGACCCTAACCCGGATAGCACTTGCTTTGACTGCTTCAGAGTTCAACAAAACCGCGACGGTAGATTTCAATGTGCCGATTCAACTTAAGGAGCAGTATGCGAGTGCCGGTCAAGGAGAACTCCTATCACGAGGTGACGTGTAACAAGCCAGCCCGTACTGTTCCGTTGCACAGTGTACTACTTTCATTTGTATGGCTTGGAATTACCGATTTTCTTGATGTACATAAGCAGATCACATGATCGTCCAGTCATCACAGGAGCGTTTTGGATATAAGAGAGCAGGGGATAGGACATGACACAGAACAAAGAAAAACAGAAAAACCAGCGAGGTAGATACTCCATAGTCAATAAAGAGAGGTCTCCTCAACTTTGTTACTTACTTCCACTTGCCATGAACAGTAAAATGGATTCCAAACCACCTATGAACGAATCGATACGTGCTGCGGTGGTGCGCACCTGCGCGCAGCTGTCGTCGAGTGGCTCTTGCCTGTCAATGGTTATTCCGCTCCGTTCCCAAACATGTCCATGGATAGCTCTCAGCAGCTGAACTTTAGCAAGCTCCTTGTCAATCCCACCCTGTTTCTCGGCATCTGCTTGATCAGTCTTTGTGTGCAATCATTGTAAGGCTAACAGGGCCTACTTAGTATCCTAGAGCTCCAACGACACTTAAACTTACCTACTCAGCTATGGCGACACGGGATGCCTTCACATTCTGGCTTCTGGTGGTCTAGAGCGCGCATCTTGAGATTTGTTGCTGTGTCCTCTGACCTAGCCCTGATCGAGACAAACCGAAGTCGGTAAGAATCAGAGTATGTCCAGAGACAAGGACGTTTTGGGGTCGCCAGTCGTAGTGACAACCCATCAATTCTGTACAAATTCAGCTCTCAGTGAAGTTGTGAATGGATTCAACTGCGGAAGATACACCCGTCATTGCAATGAAGAAGGATGCCGTAGTCTCAGGCTCAAGTTCAAGCAGCTTGTCAAGAGTGCCACTTTCAGCCAAGGGAGATATAAGATTACGGACTCTGTTGTGCATCTACGAAGCTAGTAGTTCAATGATGTTTGGATGCATGAAGTGGCTGAGGATGGCGAGATTATCGAGTTCTACTCTGTGATTCTCCGCCTTGACAAGTGGTTTCCGTAAGAGCTCAGAAGTGTTAGCGCTGATCAAATCTAGGTGTCTCTCGCACCTGGAATGGATTTCACTCAATATCGCAGGGAAGTGGCGAATAATCTCATTCATGAAATGGTGTTGAACGGCAGTGGTATAAATGCAGGGTCCTCATCTGAACATGCTTCAAGCGTCTTCATTATTTCTGAGTGCAAGCGTTCATGGTGCGAATTAGATATGTTTGTGGAAATCATGCATGGGGCATATTGCTACGAAGTAAGAGTAGTCGTGCCTTACTTGCTTAAAGTTGTAGATGAGCTACAAGAGCGTGGATCTATTACCGATCGTGATTGCCCTGCCGTTCTCGATGTCTACTCCTATCTCGGCTTCGCCTTCGATCATGGTGGTGGCTCGAAGCATGCACCGTCTTGTCTCGGCTGCGACTCCGACTTTGCTTGCGATGCCTATGGCCATGTTGGTGCTTCGACGATCTGTGCTTATCATCTCTGTCCCGTACATCTCTCTCGTCCTCATCGTCTCTGTGCTTCCTCTTATGATGCCTCTTCCGCCGATCCTCACGTTCCTGCGTAGCTCGCAGCTCCCGTAGCTCTCGATCGCGTTCAGCCGTCCACTTCTTCTTCTCCTCCTTGGACTTCTTCAACTGGGCCTGAGCCTGCTGCATGAATGCAAAGGGGTCGTTTGAAGTTATGCGCGCTTGTTCCCGCTCTTTGCGTCGAGGATCCTCGTTGCCCCAGACGTTCTTGTTCTCAAGCTCGATCAGTGCCGTTGAAGCAGCTTCTTCTGCAGCCTCGTCCCTGGCTTTCTTCTGAGAGCTGTACCAGGGCTGCTCCAGACCACCCCTACCTGCTGCATTCGAAAAGCGCATGGTGTACTGATCCTCCAATGCGCGCTCCTTCCTCCGCTTTTCCTTCTCCACCTCGGCATTCTTCGCCCGCTTGATTGCCTCCTTGTGGTCGACGGGGAAGAGGTCGATGTTGCCAGCATGATCCGTAAGTGGAGCATCGATCTTGGTATCCCGCAGCTTCAACACCTTCGTGTCGCTGACAGTGTCGTCGTTGGGCGCTGTAATTGACGCAGCCAGACGTATGTCCATGTCGGTGTCATCCTCGCCAGCAAGCTTCCGGCGCTTTCTGTCATGGCCGCGATCGTCTCTTTCCCTCTTGCGGCCTCCATCTTTCTTATCGTCCTCGTCAGGCAATGGGGGAGGGGTACGGCCTCTCAGGATGGCAGCGCGGCGCTCGGCATCAAGCTCTTGCATGCGCTGCTCCTCGGCAGCTTCACGGGCGGCGGCAGCCTCCTCGTCGGCCTTGACGCGGGCGATGTTGGCGGCATTGTAGACGTTCCATGACTGCGGAAATGTCAGCAACCAGTTCGAACACCAGAGGCGATGTTTGCACCTTCTTGCCCAGCAGATGACTATTCCCCCATCAGCAATGTCCGTTGAGGTGCACAGTGTTCGAATCTGACGTACAGAGGCATCGTGACAGCCACGGTGCGGTGATTGTTGTGCTTCACTTCATTGCATCAACGGTATGTGGTTGCCAGGCCGAGCTTCCGTGCCAGGATGAACGATGGACGCGAACGCAAGCAGCTGCGGGAGGAGTGACCTGCATTAGCGGGGTGCCAGTGCGCAAACACGGGGATCTGGAAACAAACAACCTCACGTCCCCCGCATCGCGAATCATTGCTGTCATTGCCATAGAGCACATCGCTATACCGTGCTCTGAACACTGTTTCCGGCATTGGCGAGCATTTTGACGTTGATCTCGTCGTGCACTTATCTTTTGGTGCCGCCAATGCACACCTGATAGTCTCCTACAGGTTCCGCCCCAACCTCCTCCCCACGGACCTGCACATATAAACTTTCGTCACAAGCGGGACGCCTTGCATTCATGTATGACAATGTGCAACTCGAGCGCAAGGATCTGCTAAAAAGGACTTTGGCGACACCCCTCTTATCGTCATATGGTAGTCAACAAATCTACGACCTCGGGAGCATCAAACCGTTTCCTCCGACTCTCCTAGGTTCTTCCTAGCTGTCAGACCATCTGGAGCTAACTGTGGGCTCTTTTGGAGTGCGTCACAACGACGGCGATGCCTACCTGGATCGTTCACGGCTTTCGATGGCCGCGCGCACAAATCCGCATCCACATCATCATGCAGAACATCGACGATGCAGCACCCGAATGGCTCATGGCTCCTGCGACTGTTAGCTGCATGCTGGAGAACTTCGAGCAGCAGTGGCCAGATCAGATGAAGCAATTGACAGGCTTGCGCTTCATTGAGCAATACGATCCTGACGATCTCACTGTTAAAGACCAACCGTATGCGTATGTGTGCGATCAGGTCCACGAGATCAAACTCGGTGTCGATGTTGACGATCTGAGGGGACGCGGGGTAGCAGAAGATCAATGGGCAGCTTTGGCAGAACTCCGGGACAAGATCGCGCCGGGGGAGAAACTTGGTTGGTTTGTAGTAGTCAATGGAGACGTCGAAAGATGGGCGCCTCCACAGCACGACGACGATGAGGACACTGAAACAGAAGCCACGCAATCGCAGTTCAGTCCCTCCAGTCAGCGAAGCAGTATGGGCAGATCCGATGACTCCCGTGGGAAAGGCTTGGAAAGACCTTCCACGAGTAGAAGCTTGAAAAAATGGATTGGTGGCCGACTAAGAAAATCCAAGAGGTGTGTTTAAACTTTGTCCCTCTCTCAAACATGAGGATGTTGACTATACACAGCGGGAAGAACTTGAGAGCGGAGGTATCACAAGATCTAGTCCCTCCACTTCCACCAATGTCGCCAAAGACTGCAATGCAGTCACCAAAGCCGGCCAAAGGAAGGACAGCGTCAGCGCCACGAGTTTCAACATGAAGAGGGGCAAGCTGAGCAAAAGGTGATGATGATCGACCGGCACTTGTGGCACATTCGAGGCGCTAAACCTTCGACACGAGCTTGCTTCTTGTCACGGGAACACGCAGCCACTGCAACAGCACAAGTATCATGTTCTAAATGCCCAGAGAAGTGCAATTGATCATATTCATCCCTACACTACCTAATCGGCCATTCATATCCGTTGCACAAGGCATGAATACAGTCCAATGTCTCTTAAACCCGAGGCTCATTGTTCTGGTACTCGATGTCGGTACCTGCAAAGTCCCGAGGTTTGCATTGTTAGCGGTTGATGATTTTGTGCGATAATTGGCACAGATATCAAAGTTCGCGCTACTGAAGGCTAGCCGTGCCTATGAAGCTGCTAGTGCCCGCTACTTCCACATGGTGCCATGGTTTCAATCATGGCCTAGGTGTGGTTGCTTGCATTAGCGTCGCAAACGGTACGTTCATTTGATCTATCCATTCTATTTCCAGTTTAATAGCACGGTTAAAATCTGGTTCACGGAAGAGCCACGTGAACTTTATCAGCGATCTCGCCATATAAACTTCAAGCTACAGAATCCAGAGCTCCGGCCCCTCACATTAGCGACCATCTTGTACCTGAATTCCTGAAACGCAAGTGCCTCCTCGTTGAGATGCACAAACAATGGCACCGTCACATTGGCCACGGCGGATCCACGGCAGTCCATCAGCATGACCATGTGTTCGTGGAGTACCCTCCGCGTGGCTCTCCGCAAATCCCAGCTTGAGGATACTCTCCGATGTTTCCGGCCACCGCCTAAGCTTCCACTGATAGTTCGGTACTCGCACTGTTGGTTCCCGAGCGTGCCCCCAATCCTTGTCTCCGGACACGCTCACCGTCACGTAGCTTCGGGTATTGGATTCTATCAGGGTCTAGCATATTGATAGACCGTCGTCTGTTTCTGCAAGCTCCAAGATGCGCAGGCCCCACATCAATGGCCTTGGACCATTTGAGTTCAGCGGTCCGTAGCAGACACGTCTTTTACGCAGCATTGCGCAAGCCTCTAGCGCTGCCAGTGGCTTTTCACTTAGATCGACGGCACGAAACGTGTTGTTGACAGTCGAGAAGGCTGCTCGTCAACTTAGGCTTCGAGCGCTGGCGCCGGAGCTGACCCTACTGCAAAGCTAGGACTCCGTGTATAAGATATTTGACCGCTGCTTTGCGCCCCTGGGCTACCCCGGTTTACCCTGTCAATATCAGACCCTTGCGTGGTGAACCACAGTTCGTCGGCAATCATGAAGACCGCTTTTCTTCAAACGTTATTGGTATCTGTGCTGGCTGCGACAGTGGCAGCAACAGTAGCACCGCCAGCACAGATATCTCCAAACACAACGGTGCTCTCAATGCTGGGCATGATCCCAGATTGCTCGGTGAGTGATGAGTCGAGATCCTTTGCTTGTGTTGTTTCAGACCACGAGACTGACTGAACATCAACCAGATACAATGCGTCATGCATGATCTCTTCGAAGAGGGAGGGTGCCCAATGACTACCGCGTCAGAACTGGCAGATTGTGCGTGTAGAAATGTTACACTACAATCACAACTATCCTCCTGCGTGCAAAAGTCTTGCAAGTTTGCAGGCCAAGTCGGTAAGTGCCAGCTTTGCTGCACCGATAAGTTCTCTGTTCTGATAATACGCAGAGGTGACAGCGTTTGCGACCATGTTGTGCAAAGACTTTCCAAAAGAGTCCCGTGTTCATGAGCTCACGGTTGCTGCTATCGTGACCATCGTTCTGACTACTCCGTTACTCCTCTTGCGTCTCTACTCAAGGTGGCTCAAGACAAGGCGTCTCTATCTCGACGATGCATACGCGGTGATAGCTGGTGTAAGTGTTCTGATTACCTGTGCATAAGATTACTCTAATGGAATCTTGCAGGTCTGTCTGATTACAGTGGCAGCAGTCATCCTCCAAATGTCGCTAAAAGGCTTTGGTCTTCACTACTGGAACATACCAGTCGTGAATGGAGTAGAACTTCTCAAACTCTACTATGTCTGCCAGATGCTCTACATTCTGGTCCAGGTCTTTTCTAAAGTCGCTATACTGGCGCTGTACCAGCGACTGTTTCCTGATTTCATTCGCTGGTTCCAGTGGAGCGTTCGCGGCATGATCATCTTCATGTTCACACATGGTCTGGTCTTCCTCCTTCTCGTTGTCTTCCAGTGTCGCCCAATCAACGCGATCTGGGATAAGACGATTGACGGCAAATGCCTTCCCGTCAATGTGGTCATTGGCTTCACTGGCGCAGGTTTGGCAATAGCAGAAGATTTCATCATCTTGCTTTTGCCGATACATGAGCTATGGAAGCTACAGATGAACCGCAAGAAGAAGCTTGGGATTATCCTGCTACTCAGCGTAGGATCGTTGTAAGTGTTTTCTGAGCACTACATATTGTGCTTCACTGACAATCACCTCAGCGCGTCCATTACCAGTATCGTTCGTCTCAAGTTTGTCCTCAAGTACGCCAACACATACGACTCGACTTGGGATAACGTCGACGTAATAAAGTGGTCACTCATCGAGATTGTCGCAGCATGTGTTTGCGGTAACCTACTGCCCCTCCGCCCACTCATCGATAAACTTATCCCACCCGTTCGCTCTCTCTTCAGTCGGTACACACGCTCGTCCTCGCGCAAATCATCCGACAAGCGCTCAGGCGCCACTTTTGCCAAATTCAGTTGGATCAACCGCTCCGGCCGCTCCAACAAGAAACCAAAGCTCATCTCCACGCTCAACTTTACCCATGTCGATCTTGCTCCTGGGTGGGAATGGAAGAATTCAAACACAAGTGAGATGCTATCACCCAGCACTCCATCACCTGCACACATGGGCGAGAAGGGTCACAGCTTCGAGATCGTTGAGCAGGACCGCGATGTCGAAGCACAATATGTGCCGCGCGGTATGATCAGGAAGACATCGACGACCGAATTGACTTCGACACAATCATCGAGGATGTACTCGAAGAGCGACGAGAAGAGCGCGACACAGACGTCGAGAACGTTCTCGGACAGCGAGGGGAGGTCGAGTCGTAATGGCAGTGAGCGAGGGTTGGTGGTACCACAAAGGAGCCCCCAGGAGCACAGGCATTCAGGGCCTTGGAGCTATGCCCTTAACCTGTTTGATCGGAAGTGATCGAAAAAGCGTCTGATGATTTTATGAAACGATGTGTATAATAGCTTAATGTCCAATATCTATCACTCAACGCACTCCAACCATCCTATACACTGTGGACTCAACCTTTTCTGTAGTCAGTTCGGTACTCGAAGACAGTAAATGGTTTAGGATCCTGCACGAGCAAGTTTGCCAAAGGCCTTTTTTGGCTGTGCTGTGGGAGGCCATCGTCGCAAACTCACTAAAGCGGTTAGCGGTTACCGTGTAATTCGAGCTATCAGCACGTGACAGCGCAGCCTAGCTCAACTTTTTGGTCGCGTGAAGCTATCCACGACTCTATATCACCACATTCTCCCCGCATCCTACGTTTACGAGCTACCGACTTTCGACTCATAGAATCGCGACTGCACCATCAGGACCCTCCCTCCATCTTGCATGCAAGCAACAGTCAGGTCGCGAGTTACCTCTCAACGCTGTTTCCGGCTCGAGGCCGAAAGTTGAGCCTCGAGGCTTTCGCGACACGATGAGTCGACGCGACTTTCTGTCGATGCCCGCGCCCGAGAACTATGTAGCTGGTCTCGGGCGTGGTGCGACCGGGTTCACCACCCGATCCGATCTGGGTCCTGCGCGCGAGGGTCCTTCTGAGGAGCAAATGAAGGAGATGTTGGCCAAGCGAGCCGCATCGCTAGGTCAAGCAGCACCCTCGGCATATGGCGTCACAGAAAAAAAGGAGGAGGAGCGAGACGAGGAGGAAGATCGATTTCAGGATCCCGACAATGAGGTTGGCCTGTTCTCGAGTGGCATGAACTACGACAAGGACGACGATGAGGCAGATCGCATATACCAAGAGGTTGACGAGAAGATGGACAAGCGAAGACGGTTAAGAAGGTTAGTACCACTGTTCTGTTTTCCCCCATGCCCTTTCCCTCTATCCTTGTTTTCAAAGTATTCATCGTGGTTTCCCCTACGAACAGATACCGATGTCCACCCTAGGGAAGCTCGCGAGCAACAAGAACGAGACGAATACGAACGAAACAACCCCAAAATACAACTACAATTCGCCGACCTAAAACGAGCGCTCGGAAGCGTCTCCGAGGAAGAATGGGCAGCACTTCCCGAAGTTGGCGATATGACGGGCAAGGCAAAGCGCGCGCGAGAGGCTCGCATGGCCAACGCGCGATCATATGCGGTACCGGACAGCGTGCTACAGGCTGCGTCAAAGTCGGGCGAGCTCGATACGTCGATATCAACGAACGATGGAGACTCGGGCACAATGACGAACTTTGCATCGATTGGTGCTGCGCAGTTATCCGCGCTTCAGGTTCGGCTAGATTCAGCAGCGAACACCGGCGGTAGCACCACGCAGACGACGACATCGGGCACGGCCACTTCTGTTGATCCCAAGGGGTACATCACTGCACTGGACAGAAAACAGGCCGCAGGTGACGAGGTGCCGGTGGAGGACATCAATCGCGCGCGCGTGCTTCTGGAGTCAGCCGTCAAAACCAACGTACACAACGGGCCTGGTTATGTCGCACTCGCGCGACTGGAAGAGGTGGCTGGAAAGATCCACACTGCTAAGAAGGTCATACAGAAGGGCTGCGAGATGTGTCCCAAATCGATAGTTGTGTGGGAAGAGGCCATTCGGTTGAACCGAGAGAACATCCACAACGCCAAGATCATCGCAGCCAATGGCATAAAGCTCAATCCGAAGGCCATCAAGCTCTGGCAAGCTGCGATCGAGCTAGAACAGACTCCAGCGGCGCGCAAGAAAGTCACGCGCCAAGCGCTCGATCACAACCCGCAATCAGTAGAGCTCTGGAAGACACTGATCAACGACACTGAGGATATCGAAAACGTCAAGCTTCTGTTTGCAAAGGCTACCGAGACCGTGCCGTTGTCAGAGGAGCTTTGGATTTCATACGCGCGGGTGAGTGACGCTGATGCCGCACAACAGGTCCTGAACAAGGCTCGTAAAGCAATACCAACGAGCTGGGCAATCTGGGTGCACGCGTGTCGACTACAAGAAGAGCTAGGCAAGGTCGAAATGTGCGACCGTATTATGGAGCGAGCTGTCAAGGCGCTTATAAAAGAAAATGCCATGATCAAGCGCGAAGAATGGCTTGCACAAGCTGAGATTTGCGAAGAAGAGGGCGACAAAGGCACGGCTGCGTCGATCGTCAAGGCAACGATTGGGTGGGGCCTTGACGAAGACGACGATAGGCGTGACGTATGGCTGGAAGATTCCAAGGGCGTGTCGTCGAGAGGCCGGTATGAAACTGCTCGCGCCATTCTTGGTCATGCTGTATCGATCTTCCCCTACTCCACAACAGTCTGGCATGCCTCGGCCGAACTGGAAAAGCATCATGGGTCGACCGAATCACTCCTCAGCGTGCTAGAGCGAGCAGTCAACGCATGTCCGAACTCGGAATCCTTGTGGTTGCTATATGCACGAGAAATGTGGACTTCAGGTGATCCTGAAGGCGCTCGCAAAGTTCTTGGTCGATCATTTGAGCAATTGCCTGGCAACGAGAACCTCTATACCCGGGCAGTCGACTTCGAGGTGGATGCCGGTAACTACGAGCAAGCCCGAAGCTTCTTGCAGGTCGCTCGTGAGTCGGCTGCTACAGACCGCATCTTTATGAAATCTGCCGTCCTTGAGCGACAACTCGGCAACTTTGAGGCAGCCATCGACATCTGCAATCAAGGCTTACAGAACTGGCCCGGCAGCTGGAAACTACATGCCGTCAAGGGTCAAATCTACGAGCAACTATCCAAACTCCGCGAAGCCCAAGAAGCATTCAGCATCGGCACGCGCGCGGCACCCAAATCGCCCATCCTGTACATCCTCCTCTCACGCATCCAAGAAAAACAAGGCGCCGTCGTCAAAGCGCGCTCCACACTCGATCGCGGCCGCCAACAAAACCCAAAGAACCCCGACCTCCTCTGCGAAGCCGTGCGTCTTGAACGCCGCCAAAACAACATCCCCGCCGCACAGAAAATCATGGCCACGGCGCTCCAAGAGTGTCCGACGTCAGGAGCCCTCTGGGCCGAGAAAATCATGCATCTTGAATCCCGCACACAGCGCAAACCACGCGCTCTCGAAGCCATCAAGAAGGTTGAAAAAGACGCTCAACTGTTTGTCGTCGTGGGCCGCATCTTCTGGGCTGAGCGCCGGCTGGATAAGGCTGCGACGTGGTTTACCAAGGCGCTTGTGCTGGATCCGGATTATGGTGATGCGTGGGTCTGGTATTATAAGTTCCTGGAACAACATGGGACAGAGGAGAAGAAGGCCGAGTGTGTGAGCAAAGCGGGCATGGCGGAGCCGAGGCATGGAGAGATTTGGCAGCGGGTGAATAAGGATCCGAAGAATGCGGGGAAGAGTGTGGAGGAGGTGTTGAAGATTGCGGCGAGTGTGGCGGAGTAGGTGTGATTCTTGGGCGGGTGGTGTGGTGTAAAGATAGCTAGGCTATTGTTTATGCATTGTTTGATCTGAATACAAGGCGCTGGAGATGGGGTAGTCTGGACTTGAAGGGTCCTGGTATATCAGCGCTTTGTATTGCACAAGATATGTGCTTTCTCATTTTCCATCATCACAGCGCTACACTCTATCCCAATACGAAAAGTCAAGCGTATTCTCATGTGGATATGAAGATGCTCTGATATTGTGTTCCCAATCATATCAACGCCCGTCTTCGCATGCTGGGATGCTATAACATATAAACGCTCCTAAGAGCCTATGAGTTCCGAAAAGAAAAAGAAAAAACGCCAGAGAAAATGCGTAGGGTATCGTCCCAAACAAACCCCCCCTGTTGAAAAAAAAAGAAAACGCCTTAAAATGCGTATGCGCCGTTGGAAAATGCCCTCTTCTTTCTTTCCACCCATCCACCATGCCTCTTATCCATCCTCTCCACCCACCCATCCACCCATCCAGCCTGTCTCCGGATGTATATGTGTATATATTCATAAATCCGCCAAATTCAACACATCATCCAACAACCCATCTAAATCCCCCGCCTCCCCACCCCCAGCATTCCACCCCTCTTCATCAATTTGCATCGCATCCGGACCACCGCCGCCGCCACCCCATTCAACATTCCACACCTCGCCCGCATGTTTCTGCACGGCACCATTGACGCCATTTGTTTTAATCTTCTCGTCAACGGGTAGGGCTGGGGTATATAAATCGTCGATGCCATCTGTATCCAGCATCCTCGCGTGCCAAATTCCACCTGCGATGAGGGGTGTCTGGCCGAGGTATCCGTCACCAAGTTGCAACGCAAGGCGTAAATCTTCAAGGCATAGCATTTTGCGTTTGCGGCGCTCGTCTGCTTCGACGGGTAATTCGACTGCGCTGCCCAAGCGCACTATCTCACCTTTGTCAACGAGGCGTTCTTCGCGCGCGACGCGTTTTTTGAATGCGCCGGTGCGAATGTAGCCCGGGCCGTTGGATGCGACTTTGCCGAGCAGCGACATGAGTGCTTCTTTGATGTAGGTTTCGGTCGCGATGTTGAGGTATTCTGCGCAGTCGGGGGCGTGGCCTTGAGGGAGGCCGAATTCGTAGCATGTCGGGAGTAGGCGGTGGGAGATGGAGGGTGCGGTGGGGAATTCGTGGGTTTCGGAGAAGAGGGAGGAGGTGTAGCGTTTGCGGATTTCGAGGTCCCAGTCTAATCATGTAGTGTTAGTGTTGTGTGTATGAAAAAATTGGAGGTTTTTGTTGGTAGATGGGAGGAATGACTTGGGGACAGTGGAAGAATGGGGATACGTACTCGTCTTTCCAAATCCACCACCCTGGTTTCCTCCCACGGGTCCGCTCTCAGGCTGCTTTGCTCTCCGTGCCTGGACGTACTCCTGCACCACGCCACTGCCCACCACCTCGCCCGCATCCGCCGCAGGAATTGTCTTCAGTCTCTTGCGCTCTCGGCGACTTAATTGCATGACCTCGTACTTGAGCCTCTTCTCGCTCTCGTCATGCGTCCCCTTAACCACCCCGCTGCTCGGCTTGTCACTACTCGAGACCCAGCTTGCGATCCCCGCGTCTGGCGCATCGCGCCATATATTCGCATAGATGGCTGTGAAGAGGGCATTGTGTGCGTGTTCGAGGGTGGGTGTGGTTAGGATCTTGGAGAGGGCGTGTGAGAGCTCTTCCTGGTTCAAGTTGCCGAGTAGGAAGAATGATAATGATTTCTTGTATGTAGTCCAGTCTGCGTCGCTAATTGCGCCTTTGACGGCGGCGTATAATGGCTCGACGTCGACACGTGGGGTGCGCGGTGTGCTGGGCTTCTTGGTGAGGTCTGTCTGCAGACTGAGGCCGGGGAGGGGGTTCGAGGAGAGGGTCGGGGTGGTGGACATGTTCATGTCGTTGGGCCGGATGGTGCCCGCCATGCTGGCGGTGTGTGCGCGCCGTGCGAGGGCGCAATGCGTTGAGGCGTGATGTGGTTGCGCGTCGAGGTGATGCGGGCCGGCGCGCGTGTTCGCTGTGGGGAGCGCTTTGCGGAGTGCGGAGGTGAGCGCGCGTGGGCGGGGCCTCTGCAAGGCGCTATGAGGGTGTCAAAAGGGTCGCAGAGGCTGTCGGTAATGTTTTATGATGGCAGCAAGGCGCAAGAGGCGTTGTGGGCGGCGTGCGCTGATGAAACTGCCGCTGGGGAGTTGTGGTGAGGTTGGTGAGCCCGGCGTTTGGTCGAGGCATCGCCGACATGGGATGCATTCATCGGGCTGGAGGTCACAAGCATAATATACATGGAAATTTGAGACTTACTCTGGCCAACCAATCTCAGATACTTCTCATAACGAAGCCATGTCTGTTTTAATGGCCTGGCTTACGCTTCAAATCATTATTTTTGATTTCTGGTGATACGCCCTAATTCTGACTCGTTTGCTGCGCTCTTGTTCAAAGTACTGTTCTCGAGCAAGCGAGACAATACCTACACCAATTGCACATCAATCGTACCTTCCTACTTCGCTTGACCCCCGGCCCTCTGTCTGATCCTCTCCTCCTTCTCAAACTTCTGCTCAAACATTCCAAAGAACAGGGCCAACCACTCCTTTTCACGCTCGCTCATCTGTCTGGCCGGATTCTTCCACGTACTCGCCAGAATTTCCTTGACCCTACGCCGCAAGACCTTCAAGGCAACTGCAGCTCTCCAATCGCGCACAGTAAACCGCAGCACGCTGCCTGGGAAGCTGATGACGCCGGCGTGCATCTTGAAGTCCATGTCTGCGGCCACCATAAGCACCATCGCTAAGGGGTACGCAATGGAAGTTGAATGTGCATTGTAAAACTTGTTGCTGGACTGCATAATATGGTAGTATGACAAGAATTGCGCCGTCTTGGTACCCTTATTGACGGATGTTGGGGCGAGGCTGACAGTTTGGTTGTTGGAGACGTTGCGCCAGCCCTTGCCTTCGCGCGTGAGGATTTTGGGGTAGAAGGCCATAGCAATGACCGAGTTGACAAAGATATCGTTCTCAGAATGGGTATCGTACTGACGCGGCACTTCAACGAAGGCGCGGTGGCGCGAAGTGCCGCGGTAGCGTTGTAAAGCACGCCGCTCATCAATTGTGAGCTGCACAAAGCCGGCTTCTACGAGCGAGGAGAGGAGTTGCGCCTTGAGGTCTTCGATGTTACCAAGATTCTGTGGGCTGAGGAAATTCTTGTGGCAGAATTGCATCTCGGATCGTCCCGGTGTGGTGCAAACTGCCTTCCATGACTTGTAAGCGTTGTAGGTAGTGAGGAGGTCGGATTCGCCTTTCTTGAAGGACAGTCGGGCTATGTCTGCACGCTGCTTGGCGCCAAAAGGTGTCAGGAAGGGCGACTTGGACGACAAGATCGCGGCTATTGTGATGGCAACGTCTACACAAGCGAACGACGCTGCAAGTAGGACCAGCTTTCCAAGATGGGCATCGAGCGGAAGCTTCGCTATCTGGCGACCCAGCGCTGTAAGTTCCTCGCCTGGTGTCAAGGCATCGACCTCGATCAGCGCATCGATGGCGCGACGTATATTTCTCGAAGAAGGCGGATCCAGAGCCAGTGAAAGAGTCTCCTCGATGTCACCCAGTTTGCATATCTTTGTACGCATGACCAGGTCTTGAAGTGATAGTCGAAGCATCTCAGGCGTCTGCTGCTCGGTCATGAGATTATCGTGACGGTACTTGGTAAAGAGATGGAAGCACAACCCGTCTTGCACACGGCCAGCGCGACCACGGCGTTGCTTCGCATTCGCCCTTGATATGAAGGACTGCGCTAAGCGTGATAACTGGCGCCGCTCATCAAAGCGCATCTCCTTGTGCTTGCCTGTGTCTATGACGCAAGTGATGTCAGGAATGGTGACTCCAGTTTCAGCAATGTTGGTTGCCAGCACGATCTTACGCACCCCTGGCGGGGGTATTAGAAATGCTGCTTGTTGGTCCTCGCTTGATATCGTCGAGTGTAGTGGGTAGATGAGCCATTGCTTGCTGAAAGACGGATGGCCACTGAGCAGGTCATTGAGTTGTCGAATCTCGGCGATACCAGGAAGAAAAACTAGCACGGCACTGCTGTATCGACTCAACTGCGGATCGTATGCGACAGCCTCGACGAGACGCACGATCAAGTCATAGTCGATTGCGTACTCGTCGTAGGTAGATAGCACGTCGCGTGTAGCAGGACTATAACCGGGGAGCTTGCTCGGTATGCCGGATTTGTCTGATGTGATTTCACCCTCGTCATCGTCGCTGGTCCTGCTGTCTTGTTGCGCTGCTCCAGCGGAACCCGCGTAATGTGTGAGCTCAATAGCATCCTCCAAATACTGGGTCTTGACCGGGAATGTGCGGCCAGGTACCATGAGTATGGGTGCATCATTAAGGTACTTTGAAAATTTGTTCGCATCCACCGTGGCGCTCATTAGAATGACCTTGAGCTCTGGGCGACGCTCCATCAGCGAGAGGAGGATGATCAATAGGAAATCAGTGTCGATACTGACTGATGTTAGCAATTATCGCGACCTATGTGCATATTCTTACCTCCGCTCATGCACTTCGTCAATGACTAGATGCGTCACTTCTGGCAGACCTCCCGCAGATTCTAGCATACGCAGTACTACACCGACCGTGGCATATACGAGCCGTGTTTGCGAAGAAGTCTTCGACTCTAGACGAATTGCATAACCCACGAGGGATCGCATTGTTCCCAGGTCATTGCGACCTTCACCCAGTTCTTCGCTCACACGTTGAGCTAGCGAGATCGCCGATATACGTCTGGGCTCGGTGCAAAATACCTTACAGGCTTTGCCTTGAGAAAGCTCATGCTCAAGGATGAAGGCAGGTATTTGTGTGCTCTTACCGCATCCTGTCTCACCACAGATGATAGTGATCTGGTGTCGCTCAACCGTAGACAAAATTGACTCCCGGAAGCCGTATACCGGAAGATTCTGTCGTCCAACAAGCATGCGCTGATAACTCGGCGAGGACGCCTTTTGTCCCCACAACTCACGAAGACCATCGAGTTGTCGCACGGGCGTGTTATACCCCGAGTTGGGCGTGCTCGACGTGGTCGCAGCCTGATTCCGTGCCTTGAAGCGGCTTGTAAGCACCACCCCATCGGATTCGTCGTGTTCGATTTGGTCGACAACGATCGCACGGTAGTACCTGACAGCGTCGCGATCGGCTGCATCGTTTCGGGTCTTGCGATGATCCATGAACTCCCGATAAAGCTCTCTCCAATTTGAGGGAAGTCGCAAGTAGACCTTCTCCTCTTTTGGCACCACCACGGAGATGGCGAAAAGTGCAACGGTGGAGATGAAGCTTTCACTTTGCTCAGCCGAAACAGTGGCTATGCTTGATGCCTCGAATCTTGCTTGCGGGTACCGCACTGTAATGGTAACACCCGGCACGTCCACATCGTACTCGACCTCATCGCTTCTCGACCACGCTATGGTCAATGAATGCCGACAAGAGTAGGTAGTAGGTGAAATCATTGTGTACGAGAGACGTGCTTGCGGATCCCTAATCACTATCAGCAGGTATGAGATTGATCCGAGTAGTGTATACGCACCTTGAGCGAACTGTTTCTTCCAGGAGACGTCGTGGCGTTAGCCCATTCGATTTACCAAAGTCGCGCAACGTTATACTGTCAGCAGAGACAGCGGTATCAGTGGCTTCAGGTGGCTTCGGGTCGTCAGGTATAGCAGAGAACATGCCTCCAAGAATGTCATCTTCATCTCCACTGCCACTTTGGTCTACGGCAGCGGAAAGTTTCGGACGTTCTGCTGCCGGTGCCACACTTGCTGCAGCTTCTTGTCTCTGCACATCTTTTACAACGTCGACTCCTTGCTCTTGGCGTCTGGATGCCTTTTTCTGCGCAATCTGATTGCGTATAGTCGGCCATCGTAGTTCTGCGTCGTACTCATCGAACAAAGCATCGGAGGAAATTCGCTGAAGCTGTGAAAGTAATTTCCTAACAGCTGGACTTTGCGCTACTCCACTTGTAGAGGCTTTGTTCGCTTTGGCACCCTTGGGCTGCTTCCGTGCAGCACCTTCCACTAGACCTGGGTCGATCTCGTAAAGTTGGCTCTTGATTTTGAGGTATATGGGAATGAGTTCATCCAGCTCTAGATCGCTGTCAAGATCACTGACGTCCACATCAAGCTGGTGCGCATCAGAATTCAGATCACTCGATGCCTGGCCATTCAGTTTATCATGCTTGGAAGCGCCATTGGATGCATCAGTGCTTGGATTCCCCCGAGGCGGCTCTTCGTGTGGTGTAGCTGCCAGTAGTCAGTGAAGTGCTCGGAATGACACGCTCTCTGGCCGTGCGGATGGACTAGTGCAATCCTGCGCGTAGAAAAGCAACTAAAGGGCAAACATAAGACCTACTAGGACGCGAAATCTCAGGTGTGTCTGCAGCCAGTCGTTTGGGAGCCTGTTCTTCATATGAGAATGTGTGGTCTTCACAATGGTCTAAGGCGAGCCACTCAAGCGCCTCTTGAAGGCCCCAGATGCTCGCTGTCGAGTCAACTGCGGCAGCATTTGCGCAGAGCCACTTCAGCACCGGCTGTAGATTGTCACTTGAAAAGCCAAACTGGCGTAGGGTCAAGTCAAGAGTCCATAACTTGGACATGGCGTCTTCCTCGGTCAAGATCTTGAGCAATGACTGAGGCCCCTGCCTTCGGTTTGAGTCGTTTGACTCTGCCTGGGCGAGATCAATGATATTGTCCAAGATTTCATTTGGCAGCCAGTCATGAACCGTCATAGAATGAGACTGTCCACGAAGTACTCTACGATCGGTCTGAAATTTCAAGACATTGCGATGAGATTCTCGGCGAACTTTGGCCGCGTGCTTCTCGACAAGAAGTTGCAGCTCGTCGCGCTCAAGTTGAGCCTCAAGTTCTTCCGGGGTTGGTACGGCTTCTTGCTTGAGGGCTTCACTTTTCGGCACAGTTTGTTGACTGGGTTCGGCCGATATCCCGTTCTCTTTGGACAATACAGGCGCAATCTCCTTGACGGGAATGTCGGAGGCAGACTTTTCGGGCTTTGGTTTACTCGCAACAGAAGTAGTTGCGAACCCTCGAGCGGGATTGCCTGCTGGCTTCTTCTTCTTGGCCATGTCGTGAAGGTGTAAAAAAAGATTTGCGGTACAGATGCGGCAGAGACTTCCAGAACGGGCAGGAACCTCAAGTAGGATTCCGTATGGAGTAAATGGGAGCTTGATCCTTGGCAAGATCAAGATTGGATAGGCCCAAAAAGCTGTCTGGACTCATGCAGGGCGTGTCTACACTTTGGCGGCGCCGGAACAGTTGCCGTGGGAGAAGGGCGGAGGTGGTGCGGTCGAGGAACAAATGAAGGGCGCGGGGGTTATGTCATTGGGTTGTGATGTGCAGACTCACTCGGCTAGTCCTGCCGCCGCCAGCATCGCCATTTCGACAATTTACGAGCGCGCAAACACCCCACCAACACCCCGCCCTCCGCTCTGGCGCTGCCTCATGTGTATAGTACGACATGGCTGTGAATGGGGACGCTGAGACACCAGCCACAAAGCGCGAGGAGCTGCGCCGGGGGCTCATCACCAGCTCGACCAAGCGCAGAATAACTGAGCTGTCTGGGCTGCAGCACCGAGTGTCCGATGGCAGTGAGTATATCTCTGTGTGCGCGTGGCGGGAGACACGTGAGGGCTAATTGACGACGCGAACCCAGCTCTCCCCACCACCGACCTCCAAGCCCTCCTCGAGCTGCTATTTGAGACATACCCGCTGTATGACGACCGCGAATCCCGACGAGCTGTCGAAGAGGTGCTCAAGTCGCTCGTGAATGGCCCGCACGGCGATGCGATTCTCCCAGCCATTGTAAAATTCCTGAAGCAGGAGTGCCTGAAGAAGGGCCTCGCACATGCCAATGCCTTTGTCTTGGTCGATTGGTGCTCGGTGCTGCTCCTGCAGTTCGCAAAGTCACCTGAGCGATGGTCGAAATACGGACTGGAGGTAGCACTCGCACATGCACGCGTGCTGGAAACATGCGTGGGCGCGAGCAGCTCGCGCCGAGCGGGGCGCATCTCCGAGTCCGCTTTGGTCTCAACACGGCGAGCGCTGCGTGCCGTGTTGCGCTCTGAGGCGACGGGGCAAGACGCTCTTGCCAAACTGGTCACGACACTGACCGCGAAGGCGCCTGCCTCTACGGCTGGAAACGCCGTCTTCCTCGGCGTCATTGCAGGCGTCTCATCACGACTCGCCGCTGTGAGGCCGCACTTCGAGAAACACAAGTCCGACTACTACGCCTTTTACGTGCGAGAAGTCGTTGGTTCTCGGAGCCAGCTCCCCGACCACATTTCCAATGCCCTGCATGACTTCTTCACAAGCTTTCCTACCCTGGAGGAGCTCCGCAAGGACGTCATACCACCCATCGAGAAGGCGTTGTTGCGAGCGCCAGAAGTTGTGCTCAACGATATTGTCTCCCCGATGATCCTAGCCCTACCGGAGTCCATGGATCTATCCGAGATTCTGCTTGGAAACATGCTGAAACCATTGCTTTCCAACGTCAAATCGAGCAACCCTACAATACGTGCAGGCGCGCTGCGAACCTTCACCGCGTTAGCCGCGCGATCAAAGAATGAAGACACAATCAGCAAGGTTGCTGACGAGATACTGAATCCTCTCAAACAAGGTAAAGTCTCTGGGGCTGACCAAAAGGTCCTGCATGCGCAGATGCTCTCGGCACTACCGCACTCGACGTCGCTGTCGCAGAAGATACCCAGCAACATTGCATCAGTGGCCCTCAAGGAGCCGAGCGAGCCCGCGGTGGTCGCTGAGGTATCAACCATGACCGACCACCTCACATTTGGCCTGGCCAGCGGCCAGTCGCTGGATCGCACCGTGTCAGATGCATTCCTCAAAGGCATGGCAGACAAACGCGTGCCTGTCCGGAGGCTGTGGGCAATCCGAGCAGCAGATCTGTGGTGGAACTTGTCCGACACGCAGATGGCTCAACCAGATATACTCGCATTCTGTCAAGCTACACTGCCAAAGCTAGTGGAGATTTGGCAAGAAGTCATTGCTAACCCAATCCCGGCTACACAGAGCGGTCTTGTGACTGTAGGGCACTACGTCTCAGCCCTATTGTTGGAGAAGGTCCAGCACTCAAGCGATGATAAACTTTCCGCCATCTACAAGAAATCAGACGCCCTCTCACAATCGCTTGCTATTCATCCAAAACCTTCCTTTTTGCTCAACGCCAAGGTGTATTCCAAGTTGAGTAGTGAAGAAGACGTGGTTCTTGCTATCCGCGCACTGAAGGCGATCGCTCCATCCCTAGCGCATGACACGAGCTCAAAAGACGCTCAAATTGCTTGGGCGCAGGCGTTCATCTTCCCCATCGTGGCGCATGGTATTACGCCCAAAGCGAAGTCAGCCGCCAAACAAGCATTGACGCAAACCTATCTTCAATCCCCAGATACGACTAGTAAGATGTTACTAAACGGCTTATGGGCTTGGTATCGTTCAAGCGAACAAGAAGACAAAGACAGTGCCGCTGTAGCATCGAAGACCGGCTCGAAAGATCTTGCTGCAGTGCTTGGTTGCATCTGCTTGCCGCCTGAAGCGGTGCAAAAGACCGAGACCAAGCTTGATTCAGCAATTTTGCAGACCCAGGCTCTGAGTCTAATTGTTCTCGCAAGATCAGAAATCACACCACGCATATCATGGATTGATCTGTGTCTGCGCATGGGAGTAGACCCAGGAGAGCTGGTGAAAACCAATCTAACAGAGTGCATTAATATTGTTAATGAGGCCACCGAGGTTCGTCAAGCACGAAGGTGACTATCCTTTCGCATTTAGCTGACAATCGGCCTAGAATCATGAGAACGACCAGTTCCCCGCCATAAGCATGGCCGCATATAGTGCGTACACTGACATGGCTTTCGTTGCGCCGGATGCCGCTCTTCCAGCGGTAGTGCAACAATTCAGCCAGGATCTTGACCCTAAACAGCTGGAATCAGTTGGTCCCACCGAAGCAGCCATTTTCCGGACACCGGAAGGAACGGCTTATGTTGATGTTCTATCGAAAAAGGCGCCCGTGACTATTGACAAGAATACGAAAGATTACGACACTCTCAAGTGGGAGGAAGAGCTCCGGACACAGTTGGCACAGAAGAAAGGCCAGACCAAGAAGCTTTCGGCCGATGAGCAAGCTAAAGTCAACGCACAGTTAGCAAAAGAGGCAGCAATAAGGAAAGAGGTTGCAGCTACCGAGCGAAGAATGAGGCGAGGTGTCGGCATCGTTCGCAGTCTTGCAACCGGACCACCTACTGAGGCGGAGCAATGGATGGGAGCGGCTGTGGAACGATTGATTCATTCCATTCGATCTGGAGCAGGTCTACTACTGGGCGATTTACCTGCGACCGCCTTCATTGCTTGCTCCGAGCGAATCTCGCATCGTCTTGGCTTTCTGCGGCCTTTTGTTGGCGTTGCAACACTAAGAACGATTGGCTCCATACAGCTATCCGACGAGTATGAGAAAGAGGACCTTGGCGATCTCGTCACTCGAGTGCTGTATCGACTTCGCTTCCTCGGTGAACAAAGACCTTTGGATGCGGTAACCCTCGCATACTGCTTCCCTCTCGTGTTTCTGGTTCTTGAGAAAGGCGGCATAGGACGTGCATCCGCTGAGGAGGCTGACGAGCAGCTTATTCTTGCGATTGAGATCCTTGCATTTCACACCAATTCATGCATTGATCAAAGACTGCCCCGCAGGGAGCTCATAGAGATTCTGGTCTGGTCGATGCAGAGGTATCAGCAGCACTACAAGCTGATCAAAGACTGCATTACAGACCTCTCTAGTGGGCTTGCGCCGAACATCAACAATGAAGAGCTTGGTGCGCTCCTCCATGGAGCCATTGTGCCCGAGACTTCAGTACGCACCGCAGTATTGCAGGCTATCGATGCCGAGCTCGACACGAATGACTTGGAGTTCAGCGAGGAAATCTTCCTTGCCTGCCACGATGACGTGCCGGAGAATGCTGAGCTTGGACGCACCATCTGGGAGGAAAATGACTTGCAGCTGAAGGCGGATGCTGGCGCCAAAATGCTTCCATATTTGGACTCCACAGACAAACAACTGAGGCGAGCGGCCGCACGTTCCATTGGTGAAATAGTGTCAAAGTATCCGGACATCTTTGACGATCTCCTTCAGACACTGCAAGAGTCCTACAGAGAAAAGGCAAAGCCACGGATGCCCGAGCGCGATGAATACGGGATGCCACGGAAGGTGGACCTTCGCGACCCTTGGGAAAGCCGCGATGGTATTGCCCTAGCTTTCAAGGAGATGACCCCAGTCTTTAAGCCAGAAGGACTAGGAGACTTTCTCAACTTCATGGTCTATGAAGGACCTTTGGGAGATCGAAGCGCAGCCGTTCGAGAGGCAATGATTGATGCCGCCACGTCAGTAATCACTACGAAAGCGCAAACCAAAGTCGAACCACTGATGGAACTGTTCGAAAATGCGCTCGAAGGCCCGGATCGCAAGTCCGAGATGTACGATCAAGTCAATGAGGCCGTCATCATCCTCTATGGTGCACTTGGTCGTCATTTGGCGGCAGGGGACGAACGGGTAGCTAAAGTTGTGAAGAGGCTGCTAGCCACACTGAGCACGCCATCCGAGACGGTGCAATATGCTGTTGCGCAATGCCTGCCGCCTTTGATTCGCACATCACAACAAGAAGTCTCAGCTTACGTCGAAGAGATCATGGAGCAACTGCTTCAATCGAAGAAGTACGCTTCTCGACGAGGTGCTGCTTATGGCCTCGCAGGTATCGTGCGCGGAAGAGGCCTGGGAGTGCTCAAAGAATACCGCATCATGTCTACTCTCAAGAATGCTACCGAGAATAAGAAAGAGGCCAATCAGAGGCAGGGAGTTTTCTTGGCGTACGAGCTTCTGTCACTCATTCTGGGTAGACTATTCGAGCCTTATGTCATTCAGCTCGTACCACAACTGCTGGCTGGCTTTGGAGACTCGAGTGCTGACGTTCGAGAAGCCTGTCTGGATGCAGCGAAGACCGCCTTCTCTACCCTGAGCTCTTTTGGCGTGAAGCAGGTACTCCCTATCCTTCTCGAAGGCCTTGATGATTCGCAGTGGCGAAGCAAAAAGGGTGCTTGTGACTCGCTGGGAGCTATGGCTTACCTGGATCCAAATCAGCTAGCCCTTAGCTTGCCTGACATCATCCCCCCATTGACCACTGTCTTGACTGATAGTCACAAAGAGGTGCGCTCGTCAGCCAACCGAAGTTTACAACGATTCGGTGAAGTCATCAGCAATCCGGAGATCAAGAGTGTCGTCAACATTCTTCTCAAGGCGCTAAGCGATCCAACAAAGTATACAGATGATGCTCTCGATGCGCTCATCAAGATTCAATTTGCCCATTTCCTCGACGCGCCATCTCTTGCTCTCGTCGTCCGTATCCTCGAACGTGGATTAGGCGACCGATCAGCAACGAAACGCAAGTCTGCTCAGATCATTGGCAGTCTAGCATATCTCACAGAGCGCAAAGATCTTGTTGCCCACCTACCTATCCTTGTCGCAGGTCTGCGTATTGCTATCGTTGATCCTGTTCCTACCACACGAGCAACAGCCTCGAAAGCACTCGGTTCGCTTGTCGAGAAGCTTGGAGAAGACGCTCTGCCAGACCTCATCCCCAGTCTCATGGCCACTCTCAAGTCCGACACTGGAGCTGGTGACCGCCTGGGTTCTGCACAAGCTCTCTCAGAGGTGCTTGCCGGTCTCGGAACCGGCCGCCTGGAGGAAACATTGCCCAGCATCTTGCAAAACGTCGCAAGCAACCGTCCCTCTGTGCGCGAGGGCTTTATGTCGCTCTTCATTTTCTTGCCTGCATGCTTCGGAAACAGCTTTGCCAACTATCTTAGTAAGATCATTCCGCCGATCCTTGAGGGACTCGCAGACGACGTTGAGTCCATTCGCGACACCGCCCTGCGTGCTGGACGTCTGCTGGTCAAAAACTTTGCAACCAAAGCCATCGATCTTCTCTTACCAGAGCTTGAGAGAGGTCTTGCCGACGACAGCCACCGCATTCGACTTAGCTCAGTCGAACTTGTTGGAGATCTTCTCTTCAACCTCACAGGTATCAGTGGTAAGGTCGAAGACGATGAGGTGGAAGAAGGCGCCAAGGAAGCTGGACAGTCTCTCCTCGAAGTACTTGGAGAGGAGAAGCGCAACAAAGTCCTCTCAGCCTTGTATATCTGCCGCTGCGACACCTCCGGGTTGGTCCGTACTGCTTCCATCAATGTCTGGAAGGCACTGGTGGCTACTCCACGAACTCTGCGCGAGCTGGTTCCCACACTTACGCAACTTATCATCCGGCGCCTTGCCAGCTCCAACATGGAGCAAAAGGTCATCGCTGGAAACGCTCTTGGCGAGCTCATTCGCAAGGCCGGCGACGGCGTGCTGGCTACCCTACTACCCACGCTAGAAGAAGGCTTGCACACAACAGATACCGATGCAAAGCAAGGTATATGCATTGCGCTTCGCGAACTCATCTCGTCGGCATCGCCTGAGCAGCTCGAGGACTACGAGAAGACCTTGATTCAGGTGGTCCGGACCGCTTTGGTTGATCCTGATGCCGATGTGCGGGAAGCAGCAGCTGAAGCCTTTGATGCACTACAACAGATTCTCGGCAAGAAGTCTGTCGACCAGGTGTTGCCATACTTGCTCAACCTTCTACGGAGCGAGGACGATGCCCAGAACGCCCTTTCAGCACTCCTCACGCTTCTCACAGATCAACATCGATCCAACGTCATCCTGCCGAACTTGCTCCCAACGCTACTCACATCGCCAATGTCTGCTTTCAACGCACGTGCAATCGCATCCTTGGCTGAGGTTGCAAGCTCTGCCATGACTAGGCGATTGCCCAACATCCTCAACACGATCATGGACAATGTCATTGCCTGCAAAGACGAGGATCTTCGGGACGAGCTCGAAACATCTTTCGACAAGGTCCTTCTCTCAGTCGATGAATACGATGGCCTCAACACTGCTATGAGTGTCATGCTTGCACTGTCTAAGCACGATGATGAGCGACGTCGAGCGCGAGCTGACATGCATCTCGCCAAATTCTTTGCCGAGTACGAGGAAGATTTCTCCAGATACTACCCTGATCTCATCCGCGCGCTCCTAATCTCTTTCGACGACGGCGACCAAGACGTTCTCAAGGCGGCCTGGACAGCTCTCAGCACACTGACAACCAAGCGGTTACGCAAGGAAGAGATGGAGTCATTGGTCGTGTCGACGCGCCAGACGCTCAACCAGGTGGGCGTCGCTGGTGCGGACTTGCCGGGTTTCTCATTGCCAAAGGGTATCAATGCAATCCTACCTATATTCCTGCAAGGTTTGATGAACGGCTCGGTCGACCAACGCACACAGGCTGCTTTGGCCATTTCCGACATTATCGACCGCACCAGCGCCAAAGCGCTACAGCCCTTCGTCACTCAGATAACTGGACCACTTATTCGTGTTGTTACCGAGCGATCGACAGAAGTCAAAGCCGCCATCTTACTCACACTCAACAACCTGCTTGAGAAGATTCCGACGTTCCTCAAGCCGTTCTTGCCTCAACTACAGCGCACTTTCGCAAAGTCGCTCGCCGATACCTCGTCTGACGTACTGCGTGCCCGAGCAGCCAAGGCCCTTGGAACGCTCATCAAGCTGACTCCTAGAGTCGATCCCCTCATTGCTGAGTTGGTGACTGGATCCAAGACGAGTGATGAGGCTGTCAAGACAGCTATGTTGAAAGCTCTGTATGAGGTTGTGAGCAAAGCTGGCAAGAACATGAACGAGTCGAGCAGGAATGCAATTTTGAGTCTCATCGACAATGAATCCGATGACTCGAATGGTAAGCACGAAGGCACACTGATATTTGATATTAAGCTAACAGTATTCTAGATGCAATGGCAATCACGAACGCTCGCTTGCTCGGCGCGCTCATCAGTTGCCTGCCTGAAGACATTGCCGCGGGTCTGCTGAAGACCCGCGTTCTCACAACACACTTCAACAAGGCATCAATCCTAGCTTTGAATGCTATCCTGCTCGAAGCACCCGAAGCTTTGGCGGGCTCCTTCGCCGACGATACAGTCCACGTAATATGCCAAGGACTCGCTCACTCCCAGCCCGTCATCTCCGATAACGCCGTCCTGGCAGCTGGAAAGTACCTTCTTGGCGAGAAAACGAACAAGACGTTTGATCACACCAAGCCCATCTTTGAAGCTCTTGCACCCATCATCGAGCCAGGCCACCCGGTCGACACACGACGTCTCTCGCTTGTCGTTCTGCGGACTGTGGCGCGTGAGCACAATGATCTTATTCGTCCCCACATTCCACTGCTCACACCTCCCGTCTTCGCTTCGGTCCGCGATCCCGTCATCCCCGTCAAGCTTGGCGCCGAAGCCGCGTTCCTGTCTCTCTTCTCTGTCGTCGATGAGGAGACGGCCGTGTTCGATAAATATATGGCAGGTCCGGGCAAGACACTGTCAGCAGGCCAACAGCGCAGCATGGGCGACTACTTCAAGCGTGTGGCTACAAGACTCGCAGGCCAGGCCCGTGAGCGAAGAGAAGCAGAGGGTGGAAGTGGCGGATTGGGATTGAGTAGTGATGAGGTGGAGGACGAGCGGGAGATTTGGAGTGTTGGTATGGTGGAGCTAGGTGATGTTTTTGGGGAGAATTGAGAGTATGAAGAAAGTTGGAAGGAGAAGATGAGGTGGGGTGTTGAGGTGCATGTATTTCATTGCAAGAGACTTTCGCACCAAAGAGAGGCGGATTTGGTGGAATATAACACAAAAGGCGTAGCAATCATGAACAATTTTTAATGGCATGGGAAATCACAGTCACGAGAATCATGAGTAGTTTGACTTGTACTTGAGCTTTTGTATAAAGAAATTTACTTGACCAAGGTCTGAAATTGCGGGAACAGGGGTTCTTTGCAAAGGATGGTCTCTTCGTGAAAGGCATGTGAAAGGAAAGTTCTCAGCAAGCATACTGGAAATAACTCAGCAATTTCAAAATGTTATCTACGATGCATGCTTGATTCCATCGAACCATCAGTACGTTTGATTTGCGATCACACACGACACATCACGACACAACTCAACAATGTAGCACACAATCTCTTTAATCCAATACCGTTCAATGCATTGACGCTTCCCCATCTACCTTTTATGTTATTACGTATTCTTACAGACCCCCCTTCGCACCTCCCACCTCCGACGTGCACAACCACTGAATACCCACCCCTCCCTATCCCGCCAACAACTCTTCAACAACCAATCTACTCCTCCCCATCCGCCTCCGCCTCATCAACCACAACCTCCTCCCTCGCACCGCCATCCTCACACTCGTGGATGATTTTCTTCCAGCCCAATTCCTCACCCGCGTCTTTCAAGTACTCGATAGTCGGGAAATAGTGTTCGTTCTTCTTCATCGTCGCGACCCAGGGGACGTTATCAAACGTCATGACCTTGAGGCGGAAATACTCATTATCGCCGATTTTCTTGACTTCGGCGAGGAAAGTGGTCAGATCCGGTGTCGGTACGTTGTTGACGTGGGTGAGGAAGTTTGTTGGTGCGAGCTAAGTGGGAGATGTTAGCGGACTTGCAATGGAGTGGTGGGTTTGGTATGAAGGGGGGACTAGACTTACCCCGTACATGTATGCAGGAGAACCACGGGCTCGCGAAGAAATGTACACGTCGGAATGGATTTTGCTGATTTGTTGCCGAACAGCCTGGTGTGGGCGGTGCAGTGTGGCGCCGCAGAAGCTGACCATGCGGTCTGTTTCGAGATCTTCTGTGGCGACGGTGAGGACTTTGATGGTCTTTTCTTCGCGCTTTCGGACAATGACGGCTTCTAGGAATTCGTTGTTGTACATTACGTCGAGGTCGGGCGAGCGGGTGACGAGTTTGCCGTTGAGTGTGAGGAGGACATCGCCTTCTTGCAGGCCATCTCCGTGTCCTGAGTCGACCTTGCGCACCATGAAGAGCTGGTGCCGCTCTGGGTCGGCATGCTCTGTCTTCTCGATCCATTCTTCTGACACGCCCATGACGCGCGCTTGGCTCATCTGGACTGTCTGGAATTCGACGTTGAGGATGCGAAGCTTTGGCGTCTTACCACTCTTGATCTCGTTCAAGACTGGTAGGAGGTTTGGCGTCGCAAGACCAAGATGGTACTCAACATCTTTGCCGCTGTGTGATGTTCGCTCTCCCAGGTATGAAAGCCACAGTGCTTGGACCGTGCCATCTTCAGCTATGAGAACACCTGACCCGCTGTGAGAGGCCTGATTCGTATCCACGGTGATGGCGTCAAAGTTCGTGGCACGGTAACGTGGTGTTATCGCGCTTGCTGGAATGGCGACCGTGGTGATGTCAGTGACAACCGTCTTTGCCACCACTGGTCGGAAGTTCTGGTTGAGGCCGAAGAAGATGGTTTCGTCTCCCTTCTTGATGAACTCTGTAGCGAACTTGGGCGTCTTGACAGGCGCGTTGACGAGCGAAGGGTCGTATTTCACGATAACATAGTTCTGCAGCGGGTGCATGAAGACTACCTTAGCATCGACGAAGATGCTGTCAGCAATAATCAGCGCAATGTCGCAGAGATCGTAAGGCAGTATCGCTCTTGAGACAATGACTAATCCCTGCTCTGCATCCAGGACGAGACCATAGCCTTGCTTGTTCATTTTGGGGAAGCCGTCGAGCTTGATGGGCATCGAAACGTGCACGCGGACGAAACTACGCACGACGTCGACGGCTTCTGGGTATTTGGAGCTCATCTTGACGAAGTTGGCGCGTCTGGACACTGGCGGAACAGGTGGGACAGGATCCGCAATGGGCTTGAAGTCCCAGAGACCGGTAGTGTCATTCCGGATCGCTATCCGTATTTTTGCGTGCCAATGTCTGTCAATGGCAGTGATACTGGTGTTAGCAGTGTGCAAATCTCTAAGATGCTTGTACTGGATGACGATGCGCTTGCGGTCAGGAATCTTCTTCATTACTTCAATGAAAGCGTCCAGATTCGGCGTCGGCAGGTTGTCCACTTCCTGGATCAGCCAGCCTGACGCGTATCCATCGGCGAATCTGAAAGACCCAGCGGCTTCGCAGACATAGACACCAGCATTCTTAAGCGATATGGCATACAGGCGGGCCTGCTGGTAGGACAGATCGTGGAACGATGCTCCTGCGACAGACACAAACCTGTCAGGAGTGATGTCATGCAGGTTGCCCACATCGATCTCAACATCCATGTTCTCGCCAGCGCGCTGGATCGTGACAGAAATGGTCTTCCCAACATTGTCGTCCAATATCGAGTCCAGGCGCACAAATTGTGTAATGAACTCGCCATTGACCTTGGTCAACAAATCGCCCTCCTCGATCTTGGTGGATGCAGGACCTTGCGGCAGAACAACCTCCGCAACCAACATGCCAGTCTCTTTCGGGAATTGTGTCCGCACAGCCTTTTCTAGCTCTGGGGAGAGACCTAGACGCCGACACTCGTCAAACGGCTTCAGGATCCACTGTGTTTGTATGGTGCCACGGGTGACAGGCTCGCCGCGCTGTATGAGCTCGAGCGCTCGCAGAGGTCGATCGAGGGGCAGGAAGTAGTCGGTTGCTGCGCCGTCTGCTCGTCCACCGGCCTGCAGAGCAACGGCAAATCCATCTCGGTTCACGACCGGACTGCCAGAACTTCCTCCACTGGCGGCAGCCGCAGCCTGGATGTAGTTGGTGTTGAAGTCCGAGTAGCCCTCGCCGTATTCGGGCGCGTTGCGGTCCAGGCGACTGATGACGCCGGACAGGATACTGAGCTTCTCGCCTGCGTCGTTTCCTACCACGCGGATCTCAACGCCCACCTTGGCGAAGTCGGGTCGCAGTTGGAGGGCGGAGACGGTCATGTACTTGATAGCCTTGGGGTCGAAGCGGAGGATGCCGAAGTCGTGCACGGGGTCGCGGTAGACAGGGTAGACGTCGCATTCCTCGTGGTTGTCGAATATGCAGTAGCCGATAAAGGGCCCTGCGCCGACGACGTGCCTGTTGGTGAGGATGTAGCCCTTCTCCGCGTCCACGACGAAGCCTGTTGCCTCCGACGATATCGCGGGATCCGTATCGAACGAGCATGTCTGGCAGAAATGTATCGACACCACGCTCTTGACTACGCCTTCAATCGTCCTCTGCCACTCGGCTGTGTCGTGAACGGCGCCGGCGATGGGCGCTGTGAGCGGCTCATCGAGGCTGTACACACTGCGTGCGTCGTCCATGACCTCCAGCTCGGGCGACTTGGGAACGCCGTTGCGGGTGTGTGTGTCGGTCTCGGGCTTGATCTGCTTCATGGGGCGGTCGGTTGAGGGCGATGTCGGGGGTTGTTTGCGCTTGCTGCGTGCTTCCGTAGAGGCGCCATTCTGGTCCATGAGCGGAGCAGGGTTGTGTGTGAGGGTGAGGCGCTTGTGGTGATGCGCGCTAGGGTGAGACCGTAGAAATAGTCGCGGGAGTGAAGCGGAGGAAAGGGAGAGTGGTCGCAGGGTAGTGTGGATGAAAGAAGGCGAATGCACGAAACTTCTTCTGTAGGCGGCGAGAGATGCTCGGCCCAACTGGTGCATGCCAAAGGGAGGCGCTGGGAGTACACAAGGCAGCGACGACCGACGATGCGCTGCAGAGAGAAGAGAAGAAGCACAATGGAAGCACGTGTGGGAGGACCGCGGTGGCTTTCGAGATGCGAAGCGTGTTCCTGGACAGCCCTGCATCCGCGGGACCCCTGCAACCATCGCGAACCATCGTCATCCTTGCCGAACCTTAGTCAAAACGCTCGCCTTAGTTCTCCACCTTGGCGCCCCCAACACGTGCTTCCACACAGCATCTCATTGTTATCAAAGTCAGTGGCCTGCTGCTGGTCCGCGCCGTGACGGATCGAACAAAAGTAAAATATATACCGAATAACCGCCTTGTGCAAGGTGGCGGACACATACGCTTCCTCGCGACATCGATTATGAAGTAAAATTCCGCTTTAGAGACCAAAGTCGAAAGTTTGGATAAATACATGGACGCTACATGATGTCCGGCAGCATCTAGTGTCACATCTAGATGATAGAGTGCCTTCTCATCATCTTCCACTGTCTCCTACTCCAACAATTGGGCACATTGGGATGGCTGAGTCGTCCCTCCATCAGTCTTCTAGCAATTAATCCCAGTGTACCCACCTTCGTACGCACACTCCGATTCACGAGCGTTTCAAAGTCACAGATACTTTACGGGAGCATGGCGGACTGCCCTCCGAGTTGTGTTTCTGGACCCAAAAATCGCTGTTATCACACTTGATATACTACTTCTGTCGTCACGAGATAGACTTGCTACCAGAGAATTTGTGAGCGACTGCGGAATGCAGTGGCTATTGTAGAGGGAGTTGGTTCGATTGAGCTTTGTGAAGTCAACAGCGAAAGGAAAATAGACAACCTGGTATATATTGTGACGATCTCCTTACAAGACCTTGCCCTGATGTTGCATGAACAGCACGATGATCTTCCTTCCCTATCCCATCGTTCAAAGCAATCATTCATCCTCAACTAAGCATCTTCTTTCTTCAAAAACTCCTCGAACCAGCTCAATGCCTGCTTGAACGCCTGCTCCTTTGCAAACTTCGCCTTCGCCGCCTGCAATTCTCCCCTTACCGCGAAGCCGTGCTCGACGTCAGAGTACAGGAACAATTGATACGGAACGTTGTGCTTGGCGAGGATGTCTTCTGTTTCGTGACGCTTTTCGCGCGGGAAGACGTCGTCGGTTTCTTTTCTAATGTCAGCGAAGTCATTCCCAACCGTAAAAGACACCAAGAGGCACAGCTCATGCAGTCAAAAGCGAATATGTAAACGTACCAGCAGCCGCAATGCTCAGTGGCCCCTTCATGCCCCACAACTCATCTGCCTCAGTGAAACTCGGATGCGCAACATATCCCGCGTCTAATCCTACACCGGGACCTTTCAGCCATCGAACAACATACTTTCCGCCAAAGCAGTACCCTGCGCCGCCAATCTTGCTCACTCCCTTCTCGTTCCGCAGCCATGCTACCGTCTTCTCGATGATGGGATCGACAGTGTCAATGCGCGGCATGGTGGTAGCTATGTACTCTTGCAGGCTCCAATTTTCTGGTCGTGGAAAAGGGACTTCGTTTCCCTGGAACATATCCGGAACCACAGTCAGATAGCCGTTGAGTGCAAAGTGGTCAGCGAGCAGTTGCGAATTGCGGAAAGTATATCCATAGACGTCTGTAAGGAGGATGATGGCATATTTGGAAGATTTATCTGGCGTTTGCGCAACGTAGGCCTTGACTGATAAATACTTAGTGAACGTTCATGCTGGCGAAAGCTACACAGTAGGAACATGTTACGCACTATTCTCGGCTATGGTCGCGACCTCGCCAGTGGGAGTGCCAGAGTGCAGCACGCCAGAGACGCAACATTGCTGCATTGCTCCAGAAGCCATGGTTACGAAAGTTGCCTCGTGGGGAGTATCGAAGCCGAGAAAATGTAAAGTCACGGCTGGAACTTGTCGGAAGCTGGTGGTATGCGAACGTTGGAGTAGAAAAGCCCAATTTATGTATGAGGATATGCTCCTTAGCCGCGGATAAGATATGCGTAAGTGCTGCTACCTTGCCCCGCCAAACCCAGGTAGTGTAGTGTGCGTAAGCCTCGTGACTTGCGCTAGGCAATAATTCCCCATCTAGTAGCACACCTGCGCCCTTCGAGTTAGGGAGGCCTCGCTATGCGAGATACGACATCCTGGGGAACAACTTGGCGAGATCAAGACATGTCTGGGCGTAGAGGAAATGTAGTTCTGCTGTGATGACAACGCGGCTAGCACCGAGCGCGACCGTCTCAGTACTATCTATCTCGTCAAGAAGAACCCAAAGTAGTGTAGAGGGACTTTTGATTGGTGGGACAATGGTGAGGGACGGGGAAGGTGCCAGAACGCGATCTCAGTACACTAACCTATTCCCCCGAACCCTGGGCATAAAAGCTTCGCCTTGATTTCTTATCGATAACAGAGTGTCCATAAAGTTGGCTGCTATGTTCAAGGAATTCTCGAACTCTGTACCATATAGGAGACGAACATGTGATTACACAGCTGACAATGCGCTCATTCAAAGCAGGAAGCATAAAGGCTGATAGACTTGACCTTTAGTGCATAGAAACCGATGGACCTGTTCTGGTACCCAAGCCCACTCCCTGATCCTTGAGAGTAAGATGGACAACTCGCGGCTTTGGTAGCCTGTTTTGCTTGATCATTCACACGACATCAACAAAAGTATGAGGCAGTTGAGGCATGCGCCATCGACTGTCAGCAGTCTGTGCATTGTGACCCACAACTGGACCCTTGATTCGCGGACACTGCGGGCCGATCGCGCCCCTGCAATCACCGTTTCACGTGTCAAGCCACATTCTGCAGGCACATGAGGCAAACTTGCGCCAAACTTGCCTCGAAAGCTGCACTTCGAAGCCAGATCACGACATTTCGTCTTTGCTCTTCATTCCACCTCCTTCGCGCTCTCTATCCACCGCCAGTCGTTCCTGTATCACCAATCAACGAAGTACCCCACCGCCTAGTACTCAACATGGGCGCATTAAACCTGCTTCCACTCGTAATCCTATTCGCAGTCGTCGGGGGTGTCGCGTGGGTAGGATACCAGGTAAGCAACGCAGGATAGCCCAGCCTTTTCCCCGCTTCTCTCAAGGATCCGCTGACTTGTTGGAATCGCAACAGATCTTCTTGTACACCAACGAACTCGCCGAGCGGGGCGTGCACAAGCTGGAGAAGAAGAATGTCGTGTTCACGAAGGATGGCGCAAAGGTCGGCGTGAAGGAGATAAGCGCAGAGAAATATGCGGACAAGACACAGCGTGCATTTGTGAATACATGGAATGCTGCGCAGGACGGGTAGGTGGTCGTCTGGGGAGGTGCACATACAATACTGACCCTGAACAGGTCAACGGCGCGACCGCGATGAAGGACGTACTTTCCGCGCGCGTGGCTTCGGCAGATGATATGAAAGGCATAGACGTCCACTGGATCGATACGCGGCATTTTGAGTTTCCGTCTGGGCCAGCGAGCTACACTTTCTTTGGATACCATGACATCAGTCAATTAGGGATTCGGCGAGTATTGGCGAATACAAGCATGATACAGCAGTAGAAGACAGCGACTCCTCTGCAGCAGCAGCGATAAGCTACATGCCGAGTCGACGAGACGAATGAGATAGTGATCATAATCTCGGCTCACGCAATTGCTTACTACCGAGCAGCAGTGTTCTTCAGACAAGGACAAAATTACCTGAAATGGAAGGAGTGAGAAGTGGTCTACAACCAAACTACCCTCGTGACTAAACAGTTTTTAATCACTCATCAGCACAATCTCAGGGGAAGTATACCCGTCTCTGGGAATGGTCTTGATGGCTAGCCTAGAGCACCGTCAACACGAATAGGTTAATCGTCCGATCATACAAGGCTCACTGGCTCAAGTTACATACATGCCGCGCCATATAGCAGTCGGTGCGAATAATCCAAACTGGCGGAACATGGCTAGTGCTGAAGTCAGCATCAGCATGAACAACTTCGCACACTCACATAGTGGCGGCTGCTGCATCCGACAGTGGCTCTGAATAACGTTATGTATATGGTGCCTTCTAATCTGATGATCAGGCGGCCGCCAACTCTTGACTTCGCAGAAAAATGTCACATCTGGCAACTGACCGCGCGGCAACTCGGTCATCAAATTCGGCTTGTATCGCGGCATCATACCTCTTGCACAACTTGGCATTGCGCATTCTCTTACCAAAGGACTGGTTCTCGTAAATCATCATCCTCGCCTCGCTGTCGATGCATCGGGGTCAGCAAGTGGGTTTGTGCACTACACCGCAAACGTCGAAAGAGCTCGCTCACTAAATCCGCAAAGACGTCCCGATCGTGCATGGAGCCTAACGTACGTAGCAATGAACCAACCTCGTGGGTTCACGGCACTCGGGCGAGCGACACGTCCCAGTACGCGGGGCACGTCAAGTGTCTCATGCTCATTACATACTTTACCGCGGGCCGAAAGCGTTAAAATTCCGCGATCCACGACTGGTTGACTCTAGAGCATGTCCCAGAAACATCACTAGGTTGAAAGCAAGGATGATGCTGATCCCTGAGTAAACACCTTGTCGTCGGGCTGCTGATCGCGAATCGTGCGTCAGCGTGGAATGGAATCTCCCTATATGAGTGCCGGGCCTGGCTGTGTGTCATGGTCAGTTCTTGTACAGCGTCTGACTGTTGGTATTCCTTACGAACAGAATTCACATCATGGCGTCTTTGATAGGGTCGTCGTGGGCGTCGAGTTTTCGACTGTCAACTCCCGTCGTGGGCATTGCGTGGTCTGCTGGGCTGCTTGTCGTTCTTGTAAGTACACCGTGGGTCACTAAGCGGCTCTCCACTTGAAGCGCTCTACCAGCAAATGAATACTTTTAACCACTTGCACCTGGAGGCTTCATCAGTATACAATGTGGTCACTACTGACCAATCTCCAGCTCGTTGGACATTTCCTCTTTACCAACATCCGTAACATCTTTTTCCACCCACTGAAGAAAATTCCTGGCCCCAAGCTCGCCGCAGGCTCCGGCATCCCTTATAGCCTCCACATGCGCAACGGCACCATGGTCGACTGGCTCAAAGAACTGCATGACACATATGGTGAGGCTGTTCGTGTTGCGCCAAACGAGGTGTCTTTCATCTCTGGAGAGACTGCATGGGCCGATATCTATGGATTCCGAACCGGAAAGTACAAGAACACCGGGCCATACCTCAAAGATCAAGCCTGGTTTCCCCAGCCCCTTAATGGATCAACCTCGATGATCTCGGCCGACGAGGCAAACCACTCACGCATGCGGCGCAACATGTCTCACGCATTCAGCGACAAGGCATTGCGTGAACAAGAACCCTTGGTCCAGCAATATGTCGACTTGCTCGTGCACCGACTAGGCGAATTCGCGGCCGAGAACAATCAAGTAGACATTATGCACTGGTACAACTATACCACCTTTGACATCATCTGCGACCTGACCTTTGGTGAGCCACTCTACTGCCTCCGCGACAGCAAGGAACATATATGGGTGAAACTGGTCTATGCGAACCTTGCATCCTTTGGCATTCTTACTACGCGCGTCAAATATCCCATCTTCGCATACTGGGACCGGCTCAAATTAGCCTTCGCAAACACCAAAAATATCATGGCCGCACGCATGGCCTTTCTCAAACGCGTGCACGATAAAGTCGCAGCGAGACTCGAAAAGGGCACAGATCGCCATGATTTCTTCAGCTACATCACCAAGAACCAGGAAGTCGAAGGCAAGGCGCTGACCCCAAATGAAATGGACACAAACGCCATCTTATTACTGTCTGCCGGGAGCGAAACGACCGCGACGCTCCTGTCCGGTGTGACATATCTCCTCCTCGCCAATCCAGCAACTTATGCTAAACTCACGCACGAAATTCGCACCGCATTCACCTCCGTCAACCAAATCACCGCCGAGAGCGTAAGCAAGCTCGAGTACATGCTTGCCTGTCTGCAGGAAGCGCTCCGCATGTATCCTCCCGTGCCGACGGGATTTGCGCGCATAGTCCCCGGGCAGGGCGACAACATATCTGGGCATTACATCCCCGGCGGAACGAGCGTGTATATCAGCCAGCACGCGATGAATCATAGCGCTCTGTACTTCCACGAGCCTGAGAAATTTGCTCCGGAGCGCTGGCTCGGCGACGCGGAATATGCACAGGACAAGCGAGATATTGTGCAGGCGTTTAGTTACGGGCCGAGGAATTGTTTGGGCAAAAAGTAAGTCTTTTAGAACAACACCCCCAGGATCCTCTTGGGTGATTCGTCTCTGGCTTTGCGGCCGGATTAAAGGAGCGTTGCTAATGCAGTGATAGTCTCGCGTTGGTCGAAATGCGCCTCATCATTGCGAAGATCTTGTTCACGTTTGATCTCGAACTTGTGGATAAGCAGACGAATTGGATGCATGGACAGAAGCTTTTCACGCTGTGGAATAAGCCTCCACTCATGGTGAATCTCAAGCCTGTGGAGCGATGAGCTGGAAGCGGCAATGGTAATCAGGTGGCGTTGGCTGCTTAGTAGTGCGGCAAGACGGCTGGCTACAGGGTCGTTTGGATTTTAATGCAGGACGAACAAGGTGGTCATGGGCAAATCAGATGGCTGAGTGATCTGGCATGGGAAGTTGAAATTACCATTTTGGGGTAGTAGGACTAGACAAGCGGGCGTTGAGGTGCTGGCGTGAGCACGTTTGCAGCCGACCAAATAAGACATTGTGTCGAGAAGAATCAGGGTGCAGTCTGTCTCTCACGTCAGCACGGGGAAATTATAAACGCCACTTTATGGATGCTGAAAGGCATTGGAAAAGTTGTCTATGGCACGAGTAGTGCGCTTGAACGAGAATTTAGAGAATACGGTAATCGATGAAGTGCCTCACGTGCTAGTGCGTTTCTTCGCAGACGAGGGATGTGTAATTCTTAATTGACGTAAACGAAACCGGCTTTGCGGTGAGTAGCACGAAGGAGAGCAACTGCTTTGGCGAAGACTTGTAGGCGCTCTTGTTCGAGGATGAAACTAGGTACTACGCCATCATTAGCTAACCTTCGCAACAAGATATGGTTATGCAAGAAACGTATGGACTTACGTTCAACGAATCCATGAAACCCCTTATCCACAACCATTATCTCCACTCCATTTCCACTTCTCTCTCGTATTAATCGTTCAGCAAATTCGACCGCTTCAGCGAGCAGCGGATCTATCCCAGCCGCAACAATCAACACATTATTCGGCACCGCTTTCTCATCTAGCAGAATAGGATGCAACCTCTCGTCTTCAAGATGTTTCCCTCGCTGCGTGCCAGCATACACATCAAACAAGGGTAACAAGAACGCCAACGGATCCGCGCCCTGCATACTCGCTGGCATCGGTTTATCCTTCGGCGCAACACGAAAGTCAAGAGCTGGACATATGCCAATCCAAGCCAGTGCCTTCAATCCCTGACTCCCACCATCACCATCTTCATCTCGAAGTCTCTCGTCCCGTTCCTCACCACCGCTGCTCAACTGCGCTGCTTGAAGTAAATGCCGACACGCACCCAAGCTCAACCCCGCACCTACACTCCCGCCGCCGATCGTCAACAATTTCCCATCGGCGCCGAAATCTTTTGCGTGCGATACAAGCCAAGCCACTACATCGTCGACATCGTCGTGCGCAGCAGGGTAAACGTATCGCGGTGCGATGCGGTATGATATCGAGATTACTACTGCGCCGGTCTGGTCGCTTATATGTGCGCAAAAACGGGCGCTTTGTTCGGGGAATCCGCCGATCCAGGCGCCGCCGTGGATGTCGATGTGAAGTGGTCTGAGTCCATTGCTGCTATCATCACGGTCTTTTGAAGGGTTTTGTGGTGAGTTGGGAGATATACGAGGTGGCGTGAATACCAAGCACCTTCTGGTCCCGGTTCTTGTCGGCACGTAGATTACTTTGTATCGGTTTGTGAAGAGCCATGATGGTGCGGTGAGTAGGGCTGCGATGATGTTGATTGGTTGGAGGAAGAGGACTCGCCAGCGTTGCCAGAAAGGGAGGGTGGAGAAGAGGCCGGATGTGAGGGGCGAGAAGATGCGTGGGAGGGGGGAGAGTTTGGCGGCGATGAAGGAGAGGGCCATTTATTACGGTGTTTCGAATGTGGGTACGAATGGGGATTTGAAGAGGGTAAGAATGCGAGTTGTGAGAAGGGACTATGACGAGACTTTTGAATTGAGAAGATGGATTAAAGATAATGCAGAGGATTAGAGAGGGTATTGAGACTTGCTGTTTGAATATAGGAGATCGGTGTAAGGCATTCATATGGTATACCATGGGCGCCTGTTTGTTCTCGTGCAATGCGAGATACGAAGTGGTTGCGGGGATCTTCGGCGAATGTACACCCCGCGACGCCGACCTCGTGGCTGTACTTCCTCTTTGCGCTGTGTATACGGAACGAGGCTGCAGGTAGCAATGAATGAACTCGTTTGAACTAAATCGACATTCTTAGCTCACTCGAAACCGATCACCATATTGCTACCTTGACGTTGCCTATGGCGCTAGGAATGCTGGCATATCATTGCATTATGGCTCTGCAATCCCAGACTAAGACCCTTTCATCCCAGCCAGTGCTCGCGCACCAACCCTCAGCACCAAACAAACACCAGTCGACTCCAGTGACAAATTCGGTGTGTCGGCCCATTCTTCCCATCTCTCTTCCGCCTCCGTAGAACATTGGGTCCTCCAGCATATTTTCTTGCTTCATGGAACCGACGCCCATGGCGCTGCCGTCTGTCCACACTCGTGCCGTCATGTCGTAGCTTGCGCTTAGCAAAATGTCCGACAAATGCGGCGACCATGAAACCTTTCGCACAGCGTATTCGTGTCCGGGTAGTACTGCGATTGGACCATGGTTTGGCATGCGTATGTCAAATGTTCTGATCAATCGGTCGACGCCAGCCGTGGCTATGATCGAGTCGCGGTACTTGTTCCAGTCGTGCGTCAGCGCTTCAGACGGGGCCACGCCAACCGATGCCGGAACACCCATGCGCGGTTTCGGTGGGGTGTGTATTGGCACGCTCATTGTGAGATGGTTGCTCGCGCTCGCTGGTGTCCTAAGATCAAATACCCTCAGATGGCTATCTGAGCTTACACTGCTAAGAATGCTCGGGCTATGTGGGCTGAACGCTGCTGAATACGTACACGAATGTGTCGGCAGCGTCATTATGCTCGCGCTGGCATTTGGATTCCAAACTTTGATTGTGCCATCCCAACTTGACGAGATGAAGTTGTCCTTCGAGACAAGGTTCCAGTGTACAGAGAAGACCTCCCGTGCATGTTCTTGCCATGACTGAACCGGGAACTGGTTAAGTGTGATATCGAATAGCTTGACAGAGCCGTCGCCGCCCGCGGTGAGGATCTGGTTCTCGTGCGCCTCGGACCATGTGCTATCGAAAAGGGAGTCTTGTGTATCAAACCTGCGATGAAGTCAGTTCTGCAGCATGTGAAAGTCGACACTCGGTGCATCGACGCTGCGCGGTAGCGCGTACCATTTCTCTGCGACGATGCCATTCGCAGTCAGACCTAATATGTACAGTCTTCCATTGCCGACCAGTCCAAAGTTTGCCGATCCCGCAACAGCTATGCGCGAGTCGAAGAATGGCGAGTATTTCACACTGTAGCCATTGTAACCTTGGGTTCGGAATTCGAGCATGGTGAGGTTCGAGGCGGATCACCAGCAAGAGAGTGTGTTGTTATGGGGCGTCGAAGATGTGTAGGATGTGCCGCATCATCGCTCGCAGAGGTTGTAAGCTGTTGATGGCTGGCAGCATGGATGGAGCATGACGATAGACCGAGGCTTGTGGCGGGGCCGGACCAACCTAAAATAAACGACACGTGCTCACGCGTTCAAGACCGCGACTTGCACTTTCTCAGCTCATAGTCATGATCAACTCAACATGCGCTTCCTTGGAATCGCTCGGCTAGACCATGGATGCCTTCGTGACGCGAAAGAGGAAGCGGACTGATGACAAGCAAGTCGTCGCGACATCACATAATCCAACGCCACCCGCGGCGAAGACGCACGATGAGGACGAAGAATCAACCGACTTCAAGCTGGCATTGCTCGCCTCGTTGCATTCATCGGTAGATGAAACTACCCTTCTGGAAGCACTTTTGGCTTCCGATGGATCGGTTGAGCATGCCTCAGATTGGCTCACTCAGCGCACTCTTACGTCTCCAAAGAAGCGGACAAGCTCCACGGCAGTTGGTTTTCAATCATCTTTAAAGACCTTTGCAGGATCTTCAGGAGTTCTTGCTTGTGGTCCGGCGAAGAAATTGGTCAAGAAAGGACAGACCTTGCATCTATACAGCCCTGAAGACATAGAAACGCACACGCCCTGTTCCATAATACACAACTTCCTTCCAATTGAGCAAGCGGATGCACTGCTACTGCAGATGCTGGATGAATCAACGACCTACCAGTGCCTGGAGTTTAAGCTGTTTGACAGAGTCGTCTGGAGTCCGCATACGTATAGCTTCTACGTGAACAGCTTAGAAGAAGCGAGGAAGCAAAAGACGGAGTACACCTACGATGGTCGTGAGATGCAGGTACGTTCTGCGGCCCGTAAAGTCTATGACGGCGTTCCAAGTCCAGTGCGAGCTATTAATAGGCTTGTATTCTCCTGTGCATCTATTGTCTGGCCGCATTCGGCTTCCGAATTGCGGAACAATTATACTGATATCGATAGGATGTTCGTCAAAGCACTTCGGAAATGCTCAAAGCCTGTCCACAGGTTGAGGAAGCTGTAAATCGTGAGATACAGCGTCGAATCAAGGACTTCTATCCCGACGGCAAGAAGCTCAAGTACCAGTCGCCACTCCCATGGCGGGCCAACACTGCTTTCGTGAATTGCTACGACGGAGGTAAGCAGAATGTCGGGTATCATGCTGATCAGCTCACATACCTCGGTCCACGAGCCATCATTGGCAGTCTCAGTCTAGGAGTCGCTCGCGAGTTTCGTGTACGGAAGATTGTTGCCGAAGGGGATGAGTATCGCAAATCTGACGGGACGCTCGCAGACGCGCAAGGACAGATCTCGATCCATCTTCCGCACAACTCACTGCTGGTCATGCACGCCGAAATGCAAGAAGAGTGGAAGCACTCAATCGCACCGGCGCAAGCTATTGATCCCCACCCATTGGCAAGAAACAAGCGAATAAATATTACGTATCGGTTCTACAAGGACAACCTTCATCCAAAGTACACGCCGAAGTGCAAGTGCGGAATTCCTACCGTTTTGAGATGCGCAACTAGGAAAAAGGAATCAAGGGGCAGGTACATGTGGATGTGCCACGCCAACTATGTTCCGGGTCAAGATGGCTGCAGTTTCTTTCAGTGGGCCAAATTCGATGATGATGGCGAACCGCCGTGGGCTTCAAAGGTCATGGAGGAAGTACCAATTCAGAATCTGCAGACCACCGACGTAACTACAGCAATCGCTTCGAGCGAGAAACCGTCGCAGACTCCAACATGATCAAGACTAGAGCCTTTACCGATGAGCTGATCCATAAGCTGTCCACGCTAGCCCCGCTGTTGGCGTTGTCACATGGCGGCATTGCAACGTATAGCCTACGGTGATAATAGGAGGCCTTCGTCCTCGAACCGACATGGAAGAATTGTCCACGACCAGGTAGGTGCAGATGCCCTATCTCAGCATTATGTGACTGAGCTAATGGCGACAGGAAGTCGAAGAGCCCAGACAGCATTGCGCACAGATCCATTCACTGCGCATGGTTGGTGTCGATCCATTTGAGCCGCCTTGAAGACAAGATTCTTGCGTAGTTAAATGCGCCGCTCTGCTTCGCGGCTGATCAGCGGTTGGGATGAGAGCGGGTGAAGGCGGGAGAAAGACAGGTCGTCAGGTGGTGATGAAGAAGGAGATAACCCGCCCGGATCTAGGATGAATACGGTCTGTAGTGGTGCGGGAACATGATCCGGCTTAGAAGCGCGAAGTGGTGTAAAACACTTGAATTGCTGGTGAAGGTGTCCGATTCGCTCAATGTAGCACTAAGTGTAATTACTTCTAGATCTGTTGAAATGTCAACTGTGCGGATCAACTTTACTCGACTCATTGGCTACCGTGGCTCGTAATACGAAACCATTGCAAAAGTGCAAGATTGTGGTTGTCGTCTTACAACCACGTCCGCGTTGAAGATAACATCGCCGCGGCGAAGCGCACGGCCTTCCGCTCAAACCCCGGCCTGGCACACTTCGAGACCTCCGCCCCAGCACCGCACCGGCAGAGATGGTGCTCTCCTTCATCCTTATTCAGAACCGGCAGTATGTTTATAAGGCATTGGCGCATTCTAGGCTAACGTATATTGCTTCGCAGAGGGAAGACGCGGTTAGCGAAATGGTATGCGCCGTACAGCGTAAGCCATCACGTCCTGGGAGCTCCACCGGGCATATCACTAACACATGGTAGGATGAGGAGAAGGTCAAATTAAAGGGCGAGGTACGCGACAGTTCATTACAGTTCAATCCTCGAACGGAGCCCTCCCCTATACCACCTTCCACGTCCCTTCACCACTGTCAACGAGACGACTATGCACATAGTAATGGTCTCCAAGCATTCAGATTGCTAACACCTCCTCAATAGGTCCACCGCCTCATTGCGCCCCGCGACCAAAAGCACCAGTCCAACTTCGTCGAATTCCGCAACATGTCCAAGATCGTCTATCGTCGATACGCCGGCCTCTTCTTCTGCGCATGCGTCGACACGAATGACAACGAGCTGGCATACCTAGAGGCCATCCACTTCTTTGTGGAGGTCCTGGATGCCTTCTTTGGAAATGTGTGCGAGCTGGACTTGGTGTTCAATTTCTACAAAGTGTATGCGATCCTAGATGAGGTCTTCCTCGCTGGCGAGATTGAGGAGACGAGCAAGCAGGTGGTCCTGACGAGGTTGGCGCATCTGGACAAGCTGGAGTGAAAAAAGGAATGAGGAAACATCCCGTCACGGAAACACATTGATACCACAGTTCTGAATGAATAGCGACCAAGGAAGCACGTTTCGGTCTGGGCCTCTCTGGCGGAGACCGGCACTTCTTGCATGTGAGGGACGAGTATGTGCACGGACCGCTATACTTTGGAAAGTGTAACATGGAGCCAGATCATCAACTTTTGTTAGCTATACAACCACCACGCCAGAGCAGTTTCAGCATACTTGATTCGTTATATACACACCCGTCTCAGTCCCCCGCCATTCTTCATGTCTCGATTCTGAGCTTCGCGCGTCCCAACGTGATCCGTATCCCAACCTTGACCTCGAGCACCTCCGCGGCGGCCCCGCGCCACAAGAATGTCCGAATTCGCCCAGTATCAGTCCATGGGAACAGGATCTGCTGATCCAAATGGGAGCGGACGAAAAGACGCGCCAAATCAGTGGCGGCCGCCAGTCGCTGCCAGTCCTGCTGGCTATCAGCAGAATGGCAGCCCGGCCGTCGGGAACGCGCCCAACCAGTACACAGGCACACCCTCCCAGTACAACGCGCCGATGCAGCAAGGAAGCTACTTCCCACCGCAAGCGAGTCCGTCAGGGCAACCTCCGTATCAAGGCGAGCAAGATGTAAATAATTTGGCGTCTCAGATGGGAGCGGTGGGATTGGGCGTGAGCAATCCAGGACAGCCGCGGCACAAGAAGAAGGACAGGCACGCATATCACAACCTCGAAGGACCTGGAGGTAGTTCTCAGGCTTTCAATGGGACGCCTCAGAGCGGTATACCCACACAGTTCCTCAACCAGAACTCGCCGCAAGTTGGCGGACCACAATGGCAGGAGCCACAGATCACACCGGCCATGTCGCAATTCCCAGCGCCCGCAAACACACTCTTCAGCCCCTCGAACCAGGCCTCGCCAGCACAGTATGCTGCGAGAACACCGGCTGCACCATACCAAGGCGGCGGAACCCCAGTAGGATCAGCTCAAGGGAGGGTGGATCCAGAACAGATCCCGAGCGTACCTCGATCAAGAGACGCACCCGCGAAATACTACTTGGAGAACATATATCCGACAATGGAACATCACTTACCACCCCCTGCGACGGTCCCGTTCGTAGCATTTGACCAAGGCAATTCCTCGCCAAAGTATGCGCGACTGACTCTGAATAACATTCCCATATCTGCCGATGCGCTCGCGGCAACTGCACTGCCCCTTGGACTTGTTCTGCAACCGTTAGCGCCTCTGCAAGAAGGCGAGCAGCCGATACCGGTACTTGATTTCGGTGACGCTGGTCCACCCAGGTGTCGACGATGCCGAGCATACATCAATCCTTTTATGCAATTCAAGTCTGGCGGTAATGTCTACGTATGCAATATGTGTACATATCCGAACGATACACCAGGAGAGTATTTCGCCCCAACAGACCAGACTGGCGTCCGAACAGACCGGTTACAACGGCCCGAATTAATGCTTGGAACCGTCGACTACACAGTACCGAAGGAGTACTGGTCCAGGGAACCAGTGGGTTTGCGATGGCTGTTTCTCATTGATGTCTCTGCTGAGTCGGTCAATCGAGGCTTCCTAGATGGATTTTGTGAAGGCATTATGAGCGCATTGTACGGAGAATCACCCGAAGGCGAAGACGAGGGAGGAGCGACGTCTAAATTGACCAAGGGTGCCAAAGTAGGCATTGTCACGTTCGACAAGGAGATGCATTTCTACAACCTGAGTCCAAACCTGCAAAGCGCGCAGATGCTGGTAATGCCGGATCTGGAAGACCCATTCGTGCCATTGAGCGAAGGCATGTTTGTTGACCCTGCGGAGTCGAAAGCCGTCATAACTTCACTCCTCACACAATTGCCGAGCATGTTCTCCGAAGTCAAGAATCCTGAGCCAGCGCTGTTACCCACCCTAAACTCGGCGCTCAACGCCCTCGCCGCAACTGGAGGCAAGATTGTATGCTCGTTGGCTGCGCTACCCACCTGGGGACCTGGACGATTGTTTCTCCGTGATGATGGCAATGTACACAACACAGATGCTGAGAAGAAGTTGTTGAAGACAGAACATCCTGGATTTGTGAAGATTGCGGAGAAGATGGTTCAGAGCGGCGTTGGCATTGACTTCTTCTTGGCAGCGCCGAGTGGAGGATATCTTGATATTGCTACCATTGGTAAGTTCTTCGCCGATGCCCGACACGGCACATCTACTGACACCTAGTAGGCCACGTTTCAGCCATCACAGGAGGAGAAGTTTTCTATTATCCCAATTTCCACTCGCCGCGAGATACGCTCAAGCTTTCCAAAGAGATCAAGCACACTGTCACTCGGATGACTGGCTACCAAGCGCTGATGAAGGTCCGATGCTCGAACGGTCTGCAGGTTTCTGCATATCACGGCAACTTCTACCATCACACCTTTGGGGCGGATCTCGAGTTTGGCGTCATCGATGCAGACAAAGCCGTCGGCGTGCTATTCAGCTATGACGGAAAGCTTGATCCCAAGCTTGATGCGCATTTTCAGAGCGCTCTGCTTTACACAACTGCTAGTGGGGAGCGACGTGTACGATGTACGAACATCGTTGCAAGCGTGAGCACAAACACAGGCGAATGCATGAAGTTCGTGGACCAAGACGCCGTAGTTAGCATCATCGCCAAAGAGGCAGCTGCACGCATGACAGAAAAGAACCTCAAGGAGATAAGAGGTGCCCTGACCGAGAAGACGGTTGACATTCTCGCGGGATACAGGAAGAACTTTACTGGGAATAGTCCTCCCGGCCAACTCGTCCTTCCTGAGAATCTCAAGGAGTTCAGCATGTATATTCTTGGCTTGATCAAGTCAAGAGCATTCAAGGGCGGCAAAGAGCCAACAGATCGACGGGTGCACGATATGCGCATGATTAAGTCGATGGGTGCCTTGGAGATGTCGTTATATCTGTACCCTCGCATCATTTCCCTACACGATCTCGAAGAGACAGACGGATTTGCGAACGAAAAAGGACACTTGGTCATGCCACAGGGTGTCCGAGCATCATTTTCAAAGGTCGAAGAAGGCGGTGCATACATTGTGGACAACGGACAGACATGCTTGCTTTGGCTCCATGCACAAGTATCGCCGAACTTACTGGAGGATCTTTTTGGTCCCGGGTTGAACAGTCTCAAGGCCCTGGACCCCTTCCTCTCAGCACTCCCTGTTTTGGAGACCCATCTAAACGCACAAGTGCGAAACATCTTGCAGTATCTTGAGGGCACACGGGCTTCCAAAGCTCTCACAATACAGCTCGCTAGACAAGGCCTAGACGGCGCAGAGTACGAGTTTGCGCGCCTGCTGTATGAAGATCGCAACAACGAAGCGCAAAGCTATGTAGACTGGTTGGTACACGTTCACCGACATATTCAGCTCGAGGTAAGTCGGCCCCTAAACTTCTAACGAACGACACTGATCTATGTATAGCTTGCAGGACAACGTAAAAAGGAAGATACCAGTGACTCAGTCGGCTCGACATTTGTGGGCTTGCGGACACCGTACTGGGGTTGAGCAAATCGAAGTAGGCGCCGTGAGATTTGCATTGCATAGCGCAGGGTTAGCATTTATTTATACGACGCGACGTGACATGAATGCAAGACACACTTTTCATTACCTTTCCAAATCATAATGATGTGAAGGATCCTGGGGGTGGTGCAACCTTGGAAAGTGATGAGTATGTCACGTGACATCGGAAGAATGGGCGGCCCGGCCTCGCTTACGATTTTCGCCCACCTCGAAACCCAATGTTCGCGATCTCCGACACTCGCTACTAACGACAGACACCACAGCCGTCAATATGCCTACCAGGTACGCCCGAATTCTTGGAAGAAACTCATGGTGCAATGCTAATAGGTGACCTCTCAGATTGACGAAGACCCGCAAGCATCGCGGCCACGTTTCCGCCGGTCACGGTCGTGTCGGCAAGCACGTTAGTCCTCACCATTTTCGATCGCAGGAGGACAATCATTAACAACCGCGCAGAGGAAGCATCCCGGTGGTCGTGGTATGGCCGGTGGTCAGCATCACCACAGGACCAACATCGACAAGTACCATCCTGGTTACTTTGGAAAGGTCGGAATGAGATACTGTATGCGCCGCACCATCAACAATCACCCCCAGCAATCTAACAATGCGCGCAGTCCACAAGATGCAGAACGGCTTCTGGAAGCCCACCATCAACCTCGAGAAGCTCTGGTCGCTCATCCCCGCTGAGAAGCGCGACGCCTACCTCGCCAAGAAGGGCGACAAGGCCCCCGTCCTCAACCTCCTCGACTACGGCTACTCCAAGGTCCTCGGCAAGGGCCGCCTTCCTGACGTCCCCATCGTCGTCCGCGCCCGCTACGTCTCCGCCGAGGCTGAGAAGAAGATCAAGGCGGCTGGTGGTGTTGTCCAGCTCGTCGCATAAATGTGTCGAACGATGTGCATGACTATACGGCGTCTGGGTGGATAAGGATCAAAAGCTACATACCATTGGGATGGGCATTGGGGTCCGTGTTGCCGATAAGGCGCACGTCGATCCTTGCAGCGGGACTCGGGTCCTCGACTGTCAGCGTGGTGGCTGGGGAAATGGCGTGTTCATAGCGAATGCATCCATTCCCGAACAAACCTTTGTTGCCCGGGCGTCCAACAGGAGCCTATGCTCATCACGAGCAGACCGCGACGCTATGTCGTGGAGGGTCATTGCATACATCTCGGTGATGTCGTGATGCTACATACAGTGATGTCGCCCGTACACTCTTTTAATACCACTAACGTTGCTTTCAACAGCATCTTTTTAACAGCAGTTTCAAACATGCGCGAATGCGTAACAACATCCGAAAAGCCTTCATGACTTGGGCGAATTGAGATCACACTCTTGTATCAGATAATTGACAAACACGCAACAACTAATCATATAGTCACTTTCATACTGCTCATACTATCTATAGTATACTATCACGAAAGACTTTTACAAAATACAATAACCATTACACCACCCTCCACAGTTCCAGATCAAACTTTTCAAAGTACCGCTTTCATCTCCAACTCTTCCAATCTCAAACATCCCTCCAAATCCCCCTTCCAGGCCTCGGTCTTTCTTCCTCACCATCACTCACTTCGCGCAGACCCCACTTCCCATGCTCATCTTGCGCCCACTCATGCACCGTGGGACTAACCTTCTCGGGACGTGGGCGTGGATGCACGTCCGCGCCGATGGGTGACGGGAAGGGCTGTCTATCTTCAGGGGTATTTGGAGAGGTATTACATGTACGGAGCTTGCTTGCTGGGCTCATGTGGTAGGATTGAGTGCTTGAAGGAGATGGAGCGAGATTGCGGGTCGGGATGGTGTGTCTTACTCTTCTCAGTGGAGGAGTAGGAGTCGCGCGTTTTGAGTCGGCAGGCCCCACGCTATTATCAGGTGATAGAGCTGCCTGTCTAGCTTCAGGTATTGCTGTTGTCGTTGTTGGAAAATTGTTACGTGGCCCATTTGGTTGTTGGCGTCCCTGCACTATAGGATCAAGCGATAGAAGAGTATGTTGCGGCTCAGCACGTGTTGGGAAGCCATATCTGCCGCCTTCTTCCTCCTCTTGACGATTCTCTGTCTTTTGACTCTCAACAAACCCCCTCCTCAACCGCTCGATTTCTCGCGAAACATGCTCGTGGACATCTTCACGACTTCCAGGTCTTTGATACTGCGGAAACGTCGTTGAATCTTGATCGTCTAGTGTGCTACGATCTCGGCGTCGGTAGATATCTTCCCAAGCACGTCTCCCGGCTTCTTGTTCAACGTCGTGAAGTCTTTGTCGTAGTCTTGCGACGATTTGGTCCTCGGTCTCGTAGCGTGGGCTGAAAATGCTTGTCTCTCGTAAGTCCAGGAAGTTGTTGGTAGGAACAGGACTCGATGCGCAAGGGTGGCGATTTCCCCTTCTGCTTTCAGGCCGCTTGATTGGATCCGAAAGATCATTCACTTGGCTCGTATGGAGCTGTTTCACATCTTCCCTTCGTCTGTCGGGAAGGCAGTTGTTCGAACCTATCTGTGACGAAGGGAGAGAGGACGGAGAAGTGTGTTCAACCACCTGCGGAGCAAATACAGGAGAGCCAAAACTTGTCGAACTCTCCTGCGCGCGACAAATCGTGCTCGACAATGTCTCTGGATCTACGAGACGTGCCGGACCAGATGCATCGCTTAATTCGACTTTCTCTTCTCTGTCTCGCTTCTTTCGAGGCTGGGATTTGATCTTGTATTTCTTACCCTTCGCTGAAGCACTGCTTCGTCCTGGTACATCTTCTTCATCCCCGTTCGCGGCACCCTTAACCTGCTTCGTCTTGAATTTAAACCCCCTTGGGAGAGATTTATACCACTTCTTCTTCCCCACCGCAGTACTCTCTTGTCCTGACGAAACAGGTTCAAAAACCGGCGTCACACTACCAGGTCGACAACCCATCGTCCTTCCCACGGTCTTAACTAGCGCGGACTTCCTCCTCGGCTTCTTGACCGCAGCATCCTCGGGGACTACCGCTTCCTTATCTCTATCCTCATCCCCTTCCTCTTCCCTAGCGTCGTCGACATAACGCTCCGGCACCATCCCATACAACACCGACCCACCCCTCTCATTTCCCAACGAATACTCTGAATTCAGACTATACACCGACGCTTGAAGCCGCGGGACCAGAAACGGAGTCTGGCTTCGTACGCCTTTATCCTCGATTTTCAGCTAATAGCAGCCCATTAGCAACCTTTTTCTCTGCATAACTTCTCCCATCTAAACGAAAAAAATTTAAACACTCACCTGTTTAGCCCTGACTCTAGCACGCTCTCTAATCCCCGCAGCTTTATCTAGACTATCCTTTCTCGATAATCCCTCTTTTCCCTTTTGTGATCCTGGACGGTTCTGCACGCGCGGAATACGGCCGGCTTTCATGTCCTCGATGCGCTGGTGGAGAGCGGTTGGTGAGAGGGGATATTTGTGCTCTATGGCGGTGGGTGCGGATATGTCTTCGAGAGTCGCGATGGGGTGGGAAATAGGTGTGGGGAAGGGAGCAGGGACGGGAGTTGGTGGTGAGGTTGGCATCGTGAAGTTTTGTGTTGTGTGATGACTGGAGTATGAAATCCTTGGGAAGGGAACTTGGGATGGCGATCAATGTTGTTGAACAGGCAGATCTCGAGACGAAAGAGAGCGTGAAGTAATAGCGAAGGGAGAGAGGTAAGACATAACAAAAGTTGAGAAAAATAAACCTTCCTGCATGGTCTTGGAAAGCTCCATCGACTGCGTTACGAGAACCATGGTTCGTGTTGGGCATTTGAACATCGCAAAATGCAGGGAGATATAGGTTCCATACTTCGACGAAGCTACCTACCCACTACCCTACCACACAGGTCCTGCATCTGTCAGTCCCAACTGCTGCCTCAGCACCGTTTCCGCAACATCAGGCTCCACGCTGCCCTCTGCACTTCGCGCCATCATCTGCCCCACGAACCATTTGATCTTTTTCTCTTGGCCCTTTTCAACGATGTCCTTGACCATGTCGGGCTTTTCATCAACCAACGATCGAGCCAACGCTTCGTACTCAGCCGTGGACAATGGTGTCAGCGTGAGGTTTTCCTCGTCGATGATAGCCTCCGTGGGCCTAGCATCACCCTCAAACTTCATGAGGACGAGTTTCTTAGCAGATCGCGAAGTGATTGTTTTGCGCTGCAGATGCGTAATGATAGACGCTAGGTGTTCGGCAGTAACACGGGAGGGATCCCAATCCGAGTCTTTGAAAAGGCTGCCGAGTTCCATGAGGACCCTGCAAGAAGTTAGTGGACGATTGGCGGGAAACCGGAAAATGCGTGACGTACCAATTCCCTGCTATCCTGCCGAGGTGCGACTGGTCTGGGTTTGGGAGGTCAGAGCCGCGCAGCCTGCCCATGACATCGAAGAAGTAATCTAAACGATCGCCATCATCGAGAGCTAGTAAAGTGCCAGCATCTTTCGTAGACAGGCCGTAGTGTTCCGTAAGAGTGTCGACCATCGTGTCTGGAAGTTTAGGCAATGATGTACGGAGGTGGCTAATGAGGTTCTGACTCATGTTAACAGACACTCACGTCTTTCGTAGCGAAGCACATACCTCTCCGAGGATCACGGGAGCGATATCAGGGTCTGGCATGTACCGATAGTCGATTTCGCCCTCTTTGCCTCGTAAGCGCTTGGTCGTCTTGCTTCCAAGAGTCCAGCCGCGTGTCTCGCCTTCGACTGCCCCTCCACTCTCGAGAAGGTCAATCTGACGGTCGCGTTCGGCTACGATGGCATCTTCGACCGCCTTGACACTCGCCAGGTTCTTGATTTCGGTCCTTTGGCCCAACCCGGTGACACCATAATAGGAGTGTTCTCCTGCCACGCTGCTGCGCTCACGGACGGAGACGTTGACGTCGGCGCGAAGTCCGCCCATCTCCATGCCGGCGGTGCAAGCATTGACCGTCTTGAGTATGGTCTGTATCTTCCGCACACATACCGCGGCAACCGTAGGATCGTGGATCTGAGGTAGGGTGATAATCTCGATTAGGGGATGAGAGACGCGGTTGAAGTCGAGCAAGTGTGTCGAAGGGGGTTGTTGCACGGTCTTGGCGGTGTCTTGCTCCATCTGTACCTGCTTGATGCCAATCGTGATGGGGCAGTCAGCCGGCGCGGTACCAGGTGGGAAGTCATGAGCATAGAGGATGATGTGGCCATCGCGGGCGAAGGGCTCGTAGTACTGTGTGATCTGATAGCCAGCGGGCTGGTCCTGGTAGAAGTAGTGCTTGCGGTCGAAGCTGCTTTTATGCTGAATGGTGCAATTGAGGGCAAGAGCCCCGCGTAGCGCAGGTATGAGTGTCTCTCTCTGAAAGTGAGGCTGGCTACCAGGGATCGCAACGTCAAACAGCGACACATGACTGTTCGGTTCTGCACCGACGGAGGTGGCAGCACTCGAGAAGAGCTTCCGAGCGGTGTTGAGCTCCGCATGTATCTCAATGCCGACTGTAAGCTCCCACTTCTCTAAGCGAGGGTCAAGCTCCTGTTGCGAAGGTCTTGAAGAGCCTCCATTACTGCGCTTTTCCTTCTTCTGCTGTTTCGACGCATCCTTGAGTGCCTTTCGGAATGGTGTGTCGCTTGGTTGGGGAGACTGGCTATCAGTCTGAAGCGTTCGAATGGCTTTGAGGTGTGCCAATTGGGCACCCTTTGTCCGACGTAAGCATGCCTGACATATATACGGTCGTCTCGACAGCACCGCGAATGCACTGCGCGTGTAGAGCATGGTGTGAAGTCGGATCATGAGCAAATCGGACGCGTTGGAGGTTGCGGAGGCCCGAGCTCACTTCCGAGAGACGATCCTCGGGCGATCTTCAACGACAACACACTTTGCCGTCAACCCGTGGAAGCGACGCCTTCGCCAACACCAGAACCTCTCACGAGTTCGAGCCCAGTCAAATGTGACACGATTGCTGTTGAAAGCTGAACGGTCTTGTCTATTTGGGCCGACTCTCGAGATCATTGCGTTCTTGGGTCAGTTGACCAGCGCGTTGCTTGTAAAGCACTCTCAATCGCTTCAACCGATGTCTGTATCTCTCCCACACTTCTGGGGTTCTCGGCCTACTGGAAGTGGGAATGAACTCCCCTGGATGGACGTAGACGTCTGGCCACTGACTGAAGTCTGTCTGTGGTGGAAGATGGGTGTTCTTGGAGAACCGAATGCTCCCCATTCGGATCTACTATCCCGTTGCTTGAGACTACTGAATGACGAGTAGACTCAAGGCCTAGTGGGTAAGACTTTGGAGACTTTGACCTTGATCTTGGTCGTGACTCTGGCTTTGATTTTGGTCGTGAAGTGCCTGATTTTGGCTACACGTGCCTTCCACTTCTCCAACCAGAGCTCGAACTCGTGATCAAGTTCTGCTTGTCGGGCTTGTGTCTCCGCTTCTGTCAGAGGCTCCGCTGATGGTTTTGTCGCTCCTGTGGTAGGGTTTGCGATGGTGGGGCCGGAAGATGCGAAGCCTGCAGTTGAGCTGCACCCTCTGCCGTCTGCTGCGGACGATGAAAGCATCCGAGGCTGACCCCCTCTGTTTACAGGCCCTCTGGGTAGCGTGTGAGCTCAGTTTCTGCGTCGGAACAATTTCTGACTTTGCTCCGGAGTTTTTTCGTCAGCTATCTCGATTTACGCGCAATGAGCGCCTGTTTCCTGACGGAAGGTCTGCGTTTGAACTCTGCCTTCTGAACTTGAGAGCCTCCTCGTGAGACTGATCGCACCACGAAATACTGCGTAGGGAGCATACGTGATTATGAAAGACGAGTACCCTGCTGTCAAGCCGTACCATCTACTGCTGTGTCCATAGGGTGCAGTAGCTCATATGGTTCAGCAGTGCGTACGAGTCTGGAAGCCTGATCTTGTGCAGGTTGAGGTCCTTCCACAGGTCAGCAAATAGTCATCAAGTGTATACGCTTCGACATACCTTCAAGCTCACACGCCCGTGCCTCCGAACAATTTCCTTAGATTGTACCTCACCCTATCCCTCCGCCTTGGGATCAATACTCGTTGCGCTTTATGTCTGAGCCTCGCTTCCGCGCGACGCTCTCTTCTCTCGAGCTCGCGTAATCTTATGCGGGCGACTCGAAGTCTTTGTGCTGGTGTGAGTGGGCGGGTTTGGAAGGACTGACGTCCGGGTTTGTTTCTTGACTGCGAATATCGTCTGGGTTTGCCTGTTGACCGAGGCTTTTGCTTTTGAGTATGACTTGGACGATGAGACGGATTGTTGTGTGAAAGTTCGGCGTGAACTTGTTGAAGAAAGGAACGCCGGTTCCCACGATGTTGCTGGGGTCTTGTGCTAGTGTCTCGCTGTGGTGCAGGTCGGGCGTGGGGATGTGGTCGAGGTCGAGGGTGGAGCGTACCGTAAGCGGGCATGAACCCGATGTCTAGGACATATGCATCGGCGTCTGAAACAGGTGATGGTAATTGAAAAGGCTAAACAGCGACAAACAGGGATGCTGATGAGGTTGTGGTGATGATATATCGGCCCTGGTAAAACTGTGCTTCGGCGGATACGAATGATGTGGAGATGAATCTAGACTAACAATAGAGGTTCGAGATCGTCTTGTCAGATGTAGTAGTTGCCAGTGGTATTGCCTTCCACAATATAAGAACCGAAAGGCAGCAGCAAGGGCCGCGTTGCAAGAACGACATGTACGTCACCCAGAAGGAAAGAATTCAGGTACCTCATGGAGTCGATCGAACGAAGAAAAAGCTCTCACACAAAGACATACATGATCAAGAGCTTGTAGTAAAAAAGTGATTCGTATACACTATTGTCACACATTACTAAGCCACGTGTATCTCTAAACCTAAGTATATCATACAATCGTAAATGCCAGACAACACATGTCCAGCATGCCCAAAGAAGTCCAAGCGCAACTCATAACGAATCAGCTCTGGTAATATAGCTTAAGCCGCCCAAATTCTTTTCCTTTCCCACACACTTCCATGTCCCTTCAGATCACGGAAACATTGGCCCACATGTAAGCACATGTCTCCGTGCCAGAACGAGTACCTGTGCACTACTCAGGCCAAACTTCGTGCCAATGACGGATAAGCGACCAAACAGCCAATCGCGCTGTGCCTGTGGGACGGTTTCCGCATTCGCTGCGACATATAACGGCCAGACGAGCGAGTACCCTCCGAACGCCTCGGCAGCTAAATTTCGATGTCAGTACATTAAGTCCCTGCGTTCAAAAGCAAAGAAGGAAAACGTACCATTTTGTTCCTGCCCCATTTCTTTAGCCACAACTTGCAGCTCATAATCCAGATGAAACGGCACACACGCACTGACATCGTCCACCATTTGTTGAATCGCGAATACGCTCTTGTCGTACTCGCCGTCTTCATCCACGTGTCCGCCGATTCCGAGCCAATTGATACACGCCATGATCACTCTGCGGCAAAAGATCCGACACACGCGGTAATCATTCACGATACTAGCCAGCGGCACGTCGTTGTAGATGTGCTGTTCGCCAGGCCATTTTTCTGTCACGGCGAGATCTTCGACTGCGGGGATGGTGCTCACGACGCCGATGGTCGTGTGTCTCCATTCTGGCGGGAGAGTGGTGTACCATCCTGCGAGATTGCCGTCGACCATTTGCGCGAACTCGAGGATCTGCTTGGCTTCGGCTTCTTGGTCCGGGTCGTAGGGTGTGGTGGTGAGGAGGTTGGCGCGGGCGCGGAGACTGGGTAGGTCGATGCAGATGAGGGTGAGGCGGTTTGCGACGTTTTCGTCGCTGAAATCGCCGTTTCCAATCCAGCCCTTTGTGCCAGGAAAATCTTCGATAGGTTTGGAGCGTTGGACACAGCTTGTGATCTGGGGGCGTGTTAGCTTGTTGTTAACAATGCAAGATTGTGCATGTACCATCATCGTTCGCACGGCGCGGAATATCGCATGGCTCATCTCGTCGTTAAATTGATCGGTGCCCCGTAACTTTGTCAAGGTCACTGCGCCGTCGACATGGTTTCCCCATGCTGTAATTGTGTCGTCTGTGCTCATGATTGTCTGTCAAGTCATTAGTACCACGCTTCACGATGCTCACAACTGGAAGAAAAGACTACTGAAAACCTCGCAGAAGCGACCATTTTACTCACTTCATACAAGGAAAACATGAGGATCGCAATCACTGTTTCATCACTTTTGGACATCGCGGGGTCCTTGAGGTCGTCGTTGAGTTTCTTCAGAGCCTTGCCGTAGGTGGAGACCGCATCGCGGAGTAGATCTTGCCGACCAGGATACTGCCCACATGTCGCCATTGCGACAGCTTTGGTGGCAAGGTGGAGGACAGAGGAGGATCGCGCTTTGTTATACAGCGGTACGAGATACTCGAGAAAGCCGCGGGTAGATTCGGCTTGTTGGGGTAGTGTGATGAAGTTCTTGAAGAAGAAGGGTACCGCTTCATATTCGGGAGGCATGGTGATTGGGGACGGTACTGAGTTTGGCAAATTCCATACGAACGACTCAAAGTCAAAGGTTTGATCTAGTGGTAGTGGTGTATGTGTGCCCGGTAGGAAGGTGATGAGTTGCCCCTCGCCGGCCGAGATGGATGGGGATAGTGATGATGGATTGGAGATAGAACTTTGGGCGGAACTGGCATCGACTTCAAAACTTGTAGAGGGCGAACTGGTTATTATTAGCGGATGTACTGTATATGCAAGGATTGCTCCAAAGCTGCGACAGTCATGCACTCAATTGTAGCAAGACGTCTGAATAACCTCGCCCCACTCTGCACATCAGAGCAAGGACAAGCGAGCAGATCGCTGAGCTTGATTGATACGAGCCGTACCGCCGGGTACGGCCCCAATGGAACCGATGAGATGGGTCAGACATACAGATGTGGCGATGTATGCGAACTTGAGCCGCCAGTGCTACTCCGCGACGGTCCAGAACCCGACGTCTTCTTCGCCTTGCGAGCCATGGCCTTATTCTCATCTCGGAACACTAGATCAAACTCGTCCGGATAGCCAGGGCAGTCTCGTCCCGACTTCTTGCAGTTGCCACATGTCGGTCTCTTCTCGTCACACTATCGAAGTTAGTAAGCCTTGCGATATCTTGTCTCACGCCCCCATACGTCCGTATGGGAGAGCGAGTGGCGCCGTATTGAACTGAAAAGGGAAGATGCATTACTACGACTTACCTTGATCCTGCGACTCTTACACATGCCGCACCCACGGCTCGGCTTTCCGGTGTACACCATTGTGATATAAGATGAGAGCAAAAGGAATGCAAGAAGCGAAGAAACAACAATAATCTAGCAGCTACAGCTGTATCCAAGGACGGTACCAAGCGCACTCGTGATGCTTTGCTTGACAATATAAACAAACACTAGCAGCAAAGGACACTGTCCAAAAAGAGTGACCTCAGGCAACACCGCCTCCTAGAGTACGTCTACCATAGAGTACTACGTATCAGTTCTTCAGCCCTGTAGCCTTGGCCAAGCTTCAGTTTGCGAGCAGCAAGCTTGAATCAAGACACGAGCCACGCGAAATTCGGGCGTTTGCGCTTACACTCCTGACGTAGGATCTGGGCGCGGTCGATTTTCCTGGCGCGGCCGGAAGGGCTGATGAACTTCGCAAGACGAGCCGCACTGGGACGGCGCAAGGAATACGCGAGACCGACAGCGGGACTGGGTGCGAGAGCGGCAGGGGGAGCCTATGAGGGATGCGGAAAATCAATGGTGAGGGCAAGAAATGCATGTTTGGAAACGGACGTGGGTCGATAAGCGGTCCGCCGGGAACCATCGCGTTCCGTCGTGGAGTCTTCGGTGCAGCGAAGACTTCGCAAACTTTGCGGAATCCGGCCTAGCGCCAGCTCATCCACATGCTGCGCCACTCCGCTCTTCCATAAGTATACGCAATCAGGCGGCTCATCTACGATTCAGGAGGTGCACAGTAGATTACAGGCAATGGTCCACGAGAAGAGCTGAAGGTGTCCTCGCGCTCGTGGGCAGCCGGACGAACGGGAGGTCACAGTGCCAAGAGAAACAGGCAGCGGGAATATGATTATGAAGTTGTATTGATCTTTGAGCTACTGTACATGAAGCGAAACCCTCCAAGCTCCTTACAAGTACCTATAGTCCGGAGCTCTTGCTTTCCTGTTSCTGTTCCTGTTGTTCACGGGCTGCCTGTCATACGCATCGTTTTGTGGTTGCATGCCATTCTGCATGCCAAATGGCATTTGCTGCCCTTGAGGAAAGCCTTGTTGCTGCATCATCGGGTTTGGCATACCAAACCCTGGATTGAAGCCGAATTGGGGGTTGAAGCCCATTTGGCCCTGATTGAAGCCCATCTGAGGATTGAAGGGCATTCCCTGAGGCATTCCCTGAGGCATGCCCTGGGGCATCCCCATTTGCATAGGCATGGGCATACCCATCATCGGAAGTGGAGGAGGCTGGCCATTTTTCAGCGCTTCCATCTCCTGAATGAAAGTCGCCTCAAGATCTGAAGCTGGATTTGGCTGATTGCCAACTCTCATGGCCTTTGGCGCAGTAGGTGGTTTGAAATCTGAAGGGGGTTCTTTCCTCTTCTTTGAGGATGTAGACTCAGCATCTGATTTATCGCCGCTAGGACTAGGTGACTTGATCTTTTCAGGTTGGTCAGTTGCAACGACTGCGGAAGATGTAACTGGTTCATTTGCTTTTGCGGCTGCAAGCTCTGCCTTGGCCTTCTCCTCCTTCTCCACCTTCTCCTTTGCCTTTTCTGCATCAAAAGCACGAAGTGAAGAAACCGTTTCCTCATCAGGTACAAGATCGTCCATTAATACTTCATCCTTGCCACAGTTCGGGCAGACCAGATCTCCATCTGCCAGCGCATTGTCGATGCACTCGCGGCAGTATGTCTTACCACAGCAGGGTGTCTTGACAGGATCAACTAACCTCCGCTTGTCGATTGGACACTCCAGTCCTCGTTCCCGAAGCTCCTTGTTGGCAGCATCTACGCTCGCCGCTTGTGCCTTTGATGCATTGGCCTTCTCCTGAAATTTCTCCCATGTCTTGGTGTCGGTCATAACCTGGACGTACTCGCCGTCCGCGTTAAGCATAACACCCTTGGCAGCCTCCTCGTCAACTGGCTTCTCGACGGTCTTGAGGAATGATCTGGGAATACCGGTGGTGCGCTTCGCCTGGAAAACAGGCTTGAAGTCGGGATCGTCGTTGGTGGGGCATGCTTGAATCCAGTGGCCCTTGATGTTGCAGCGTCGGCATACGTAGCCCGGTGGCGGATCGTGGTTGGGAACATTGACCGGTTTCTTGTTCTTGTTGTATGTGGGCTTGACATGTGACAGCGACTCCTTCTGCGCATCCCAAACCTGCGCTGACTCTGCCAAAAAGGCGGCCTCGGCATCGGCTTCGGTGAGTGCGCCGCCAGCAGCAGCACTCGAGGTGAGAGGAGCTGATGGCTTGCTGGTTTCTTTGGTGATGGCGCGGACTGGAGCCTTGCCTGAAATGTACCGTGCAGCACGGCCTTGGCCTCGGGGCGCTGGTCGGCGAACGCACACGACGGTCGCAGATCGCGGTATCAAGCTTGTGTCGTCCTTGTATTCTGCTGTAAGGTCGTCTTCGGGGTAGATGTGCAGGTTGAAGTCGGTGCCGTCGCCGAGACCAGAGGCGATGATGATCTCGCGCTTCAGCTCGAAGACACTGATGCCGGTGCCGTTGAAGACGATGCGCTCCGGCTCGCGGCTGTTCTTAAACTTGTAGAAGACAGACGATGACATGATTGCGGTGTAACGAATGAGATTGCTATGGACAGTGGCGCTCTCTCACCACGCACCCGTGGCTGGAGTATTGCAGGCTTGACCGTCCGCCGCGGTCACTACCAGAGAAGAACTGTACCGGCGCGCTGTATGCTGCGTCTCTGACTTGCAAAAGGCACGCCGTTGTCGCTGCCAAAGGGTGTGCTGCTGAGCTCGTGCAGCTGAGCGTGAGTTGGAGTATGTGCTGAGCACGCTATGCGGTATCGCACGTTATGGCTGTTATCACCGTGTCAGTCGTATGCGCTGTGAGGGCAGTGAGCGTGTGTGGTGAGAATACGCTGTGTCGCGTTGGTGGGTGTGGCGGGAAGAACGAGGGCGGAGGTCGTCTACTTAACGGCTGTCCGCTTGCGTCCGTGCACTCCGCTAGTCCAACGGGCCTATCACCCCAGCAGTCACACTAGGACTAGCTTCACCAGCAAGGCAACTGCGGTCGAATCCATCTCACGAACCATAGTAGCTACTTTCTGCTGACATGTTATCTGACTCGTCTCGAGAAACACTTGAGCTTATCAAGCGAGCTGCCATGGATGCGCCGTAGAAGGTTCCACTAGCACTTGTGTCACTGAACCTTGACCGCAGGTCGTACCACTCAATCCGCGACGTTATTTGTCTCTGTGCAGCCAGCACGCGTGCAACATGGATGGCAGTTTTTTTATGTTGTACCATCGTGGCATTGTACCATTGTATTTATTGTTTGTAGATGCTGTTGTATCGCAGCTCTTGTTCAATATGATCAAATCACGGCCGAATAGCAAAGCACACGGCCAACTTTACTTAATCCAAACCAATCGCGACCAGAGTCATGTATGAAAATGTCCTAATAAAACTTCAACCAGTCCCCCAACTCAAACAATTCCCGCCACTCTAGGCCTTACATCCCAATACGCCATCTTCTCCGTACACGCGCCCTTATCTCCCTCCCACTCATGGCCCCACGTACCTCGCGGCAAACTCAATTGCACATCCTCCCCCTCCATTCTGCCCAGTCTCATCTCGTCCAACAGCCTCGCCAGCCCGTACTCGCGATCCTGCAACTCGAGCCAAATCTTGATCGCTTGCCCCTCGATGCGTGCCCGACTCGTAATCCACCACAGATCCCCTTCTGCAATCATTTTAAACCACCACCCGATAATGAATACCGCTCTCGCGTCTTTGGCTTCAAGAAGGGCGAGGAGTTCGGGCGTTAGGAAGGCGGTGACGTAGAGGAAGGATATGACATTTGCATGCGTGAGATGGAGATGGCGAATCCTTGATAAAACCAAGAGGGGTAAATGGTACGGATTCGTCTGTACCGTACTGTTCTCGTCGAGGTCGAATATAATCTTCATCTTGGCGGGTAATTTCATGTCTTGTGCACTAGTCGTGTATATCCATTCCGGGCCCTCGGCACATTGACTTCTTTTGTCCTTCATCAATCCATAAAACACCGAGTCACATCTCGTTGGATCCGCGACGCGCCACAACAACTTCTTCCCTTCGCCTAGCTTCAACCAGTTCAGGTCTTCCTTCTCGCTGACTTTCAGCGGCCACACGCTCCACGGGTCGGTTTCGGAGTTGACGAACCAGAAGGATGCGGCGCCGATAATGACGCCTGTGGCCCAGATGGCGTCGCGCTGGGCGGGCGGAATGGGAGAGGAGAGAAGGCGAGTGAAGAGGCGGGTTGCGGTGGTCCAATGAGTGAGGGCCTGGGTTTTGTGGGTGTGCGAGGTTTGTCGGGAGGGGAGGTGGAATGTGAGGTGTGAGTCGTGCATTAGGGTTAGGGAGAGGAGCATGTGCATTAGGAAGGCGTGCTGTCGGATTGTTAGTATCGCGGTCTTGAGAGGTGGGATGATTTAGGAGGTTCAAGGGTGGTAGATGAGACTTACAGTCATGGCTAGTGAGCAAATACAATCTCGATACGCCGGCGCCATACTTTTGTCCCCAATCGTTAAAGCTGTGCGATCTCGGAAGCGAGCCACGATCTCGAGATGGTGCGAGGTAAAGTGCCAGAAAGGGGGTGTTGAGCCTTGCATGCTTTCCGGGTTCATGCTGAGTTGGATAGAGTCGTCGATCATGGATGTGATGGTGGAGTTTATTGAGACAGGTGAGATGGGCGAGGTAGTGAAAGTTGCCGAATTGGTGTAGTCGTGTCGATCATTGAGAAGTTTGCCATGCTGGTATGCTCGAGTATATGAAAGGTTTTTCTCTTGTGGTGGAGAAGGTAGACGAGTGCCATCAATGGCTCTTGATACGACCTGCCTTTGCCCACTACATGTCCAATCCTGTGCTCTTGCTATATCGAAATCAAGAACATCCTCACTTATAGGAGTCGGCGTCAATTCGATCTGAAAGGACCCCTGTGAAGGGATTCGCAAAGCTGCATCTGTACCACCATAATTACATTCCACGCCATACGATTTACACATCTTACAGTGCGGTCGTTCTTCACCACACTGGCGGTAGTTAGCCAACCACTCAAGGCGTGCAAGTTCAAAAGAATAGCTGACCTTGACCCTTCTAATTTTACAGTTCCTACATCCTTTCCTGCTCTTCGCATGTACTCTCCGCTTGCGCTCTACACGCGTTTGGGGTCTTGAGACCATGGTCACCATGTCACTCAGCAAGGATGGACGTGCAGTGCGCTGAATGAATCTGATTGATCAAGGTTGCTTTTCGACAAGTGAAAGAAGAATAAGACTAACTGTCTTTCGTATTTTAGAGAGTGCGACATATCAACGTTATGTATTGTTGGATCGTAGTCGGACTTAGGATAGGCTACGCCCGATGGGTCGGGGAAGGATGACGCTAAGACATCAGTCTAACCCGCGTTCGTATTCTAAATGGCACTGAGCGCTGATTGGAAGGGGTGGGCCCTCCAACCCACCACGTGCTCCCTTGATTTCTGGCGGGCAATCGTCTCTAAGGAGTCGTGGTCAATTCGTACACGTTGGAGAGACTATTATCCGCTGAGATTAGAGATTGAAACAGAAGGTTGCTCGAGCACTTGCATCAAATATCCGGTGATGAGCGCCAGTAACCAGGCTGGTGGCGAACCCGCTTTTTCCATGTAGAAGGTATATTACAGTCCCGCGGAGTCTAGGTTATACCCGCATGTATGTCGCATTTTGGTAGACTTCATGGCTGGCTCATCTGACCGCTGTGATTAGCAAGCACATATCGGGAACTGAGGTCATTGGAAGAAATTTCGAGAAAGAGACTCCTTCAATTGTGTATGTGGGTGCTTATTGTCGCAACCCAGCTTTCCGGTATCTCAGTGATATGGGCTGCTTAAGAGGTGCGAGCCCAGAATCCATAATGCTCCGTCCGTGCAAGATAATAACGTGCAGCAATCTGTCCTTCGTGAAACCATAACCCATCAAACGCCAGTCACCGACTTCCATAGGCCCTTAACAGATCGTTTGACGCTGCGCCAGTCGCTACTGCGACAGGTCGAGGTCGTGAGGTCCTTGGAAGGTATGCTTGAGTTCGCCGTAGAGCTGGAGCTCGCGGTCGAAGAGCGGCCGTCGTGGCCGCGGCTCGAAGAGCGCGTAGACATAACGCTATCGGTCTTGGAGCCCACAGGATTCTTATTACTATTCCGCTCGCGCGTGTTCACCGTTTCCTGTGGCTCCGCCTCATGCTAATCGATACCGTGCTGCTTTTTGAGCTTTTCTAAATTCTCCTGGCGCTCGGCGAGATCGTTCGCTGCTTTTATCATCTTGTCTGGCTGATGATATAATACTGGGCATGTTAGCAACCGGTTATGCGACGTGGAGGATGCAGCGCACCAACGAGGTATCTGTTCTGAAAGTTGAAGCCGTTGAGCTTGTCGCAAGCCGACTTGGCATCCATTACGTCTTCATAGACAACGAATGCTGTGCCCTTGGTATTGTTGGCGATGCCCTGACGGATTTGGCTGTGATCTGTTAGTGCTCCGTCGCATTGAAGTAGGCGAGCGCATGCGCAAAGGCAGTCGACATACCGCACCGGGCCGAATTTGCCAAAGAGGTCGAAGAGTTCTTCTGGAGTGACGTTGAAGCTGCGGAACAATTAGCGCCTCGCTGAAGCGTACGGGGGAGCTAGCCAACCTCAAATTCTTTACGAATAGAGCTCTATATGGAACACATATGTTAGCGGAGGTCGTGTGCGGTGCAGACAGCCTGGCTGCCGAGCACGTAATGCGGCGGCGCGGACGTACCGATTGACTTCAGGTGCTATGCTCTTCCCACCGCGACTCATACTTTGGCGACTGTGTTGACGGAAAGGAAGGGCTTCTGGATGCGCGATCAGAAGAGGGCGGGTTGGTGGTGAATTAGATGCGGGTGACCGATCGTATGCGACGGATGTTGGAAGTGTCCGAGCGTAGAAGCTTGGCGATCACGTGGGGCTTGATCCGGCCAACAGCAGCAGCGACCGGCCAACAACGATGGCAACGGCGAGAGGGTGACACTGGAAAAATGAACCTAATAGTGGCCTGGGGACGAAATAAATGCTCTTTGGACGTGCTGGGCGCTTTGGTGGAGTAGAGCGAGCAATCGGAGGCGCTCTTAGCTCCAGATATTGTGAGCACCAGTCGGAGGCGTGCAGCAGCGAGAGAAGCGCGCGGACTGCACTCTAACGTCGAACGCATAGCCAATGCACTCTCCCACCCCCCCAGCTACACTGGCCCACAGCGTCGACACGCAGTAACACATACCGCGCCCGTCTTCTGCTGTGTTGCGCGCTCTTTCGCGTCATCGCACCGTGTTGCTGCACTTGTCCCAGTCCTCGCCGGCCGTGGACCATTCCCACAACTCTCCCCACGTCAAAACCACCGCAGCTCTCCCGACGACTGCGCTCACGACCACCCCGACGCTCGCTACTGTCTCTCCTCCGCGCCTGCCGCCTCGTCTCAGGATATGCCCGCGCCCGCCTGCATCGCATACCCGCATAGCGCTGCCGCGTGGTAGCTCCGCTGAGACGCTAGACCGAGGGCACCTCCGAGACCTGTCTCCTCCCCATCAGCGCATCCCGCCGCGATGACGAGGGTCACGTCTTTCAAGGCGCAGTACAGGAAATCCCCGGCGCGCGCCGCGACACCTCCGCCGCCGCTGTGGGAGCCGCTGTCGCCCGTCCTGCATCCGACACATGGCCCACACCCCGCGGGCGGCAACCACAGCGATGCTCTCCCCAGCAGCAATCGTGTCAATGGCGCCCTCCACACTGTCGCGGCTTCACGAGAGCCCAGGCGCGCGCCCTTGGAGCTGAGCTCGCCCGCGGTGACGTATGACCCACCGCTGCGCTCCGCTCCTCTCCCGCAACCACCTTCGCACACCTCCTTACCGCTGGGCTCGCCCATTGAGGCCCTGCCCGGCACGGCTGTGCTGTCGCAGCTCACTTCTCCCGCCTACACTGAGCCGCCGCGACGCGCCTCGCATGCCGCGACGTCGCCCACGACCGTCCCCCATGCGACCAGCGAACGCGCTCCCAAACACACGTTCGCCAGAGACGCGAGCTATGCGCACAATGAGCGCCCGACGAAGCGCGCGCGGTCTGAGTACCACACCTCCCCGCCGTACGGCCAGCACCAATCGCGCCCGGCCACTAGTCACATTCCAGGCTGGTCCTACAACGTGGAGCAGATGGCAGACAACGGGATGCGCATGTATCAGGAGGCGAGGGCAGCTGCACCTCAGCAGGGCAATGGCGGCGACAAAATGCTCTCCGACGCCGAGCTGCTGCTGTTCTTCTCCAACGTCTCGGCGCACACAGTGCAGTCGCCGCCCTCGACGGCCAAGCGGTGGAGCGTGTCGCAGTCATCGCCTGTCCAGCCTCTTTCACAGCAAACGCAGCAAACACGTGAGCCCACCAGTCCTTATGCTGCCGCTTCCCACAAGTTTAGCAACCAACTCGCGCACAAACAGGACCCTTTAGACCTCAACCCGCCGCCCGAGACGACTACGCACCCTCCTGAAGCGCCCGAGCCGACGTCTGCTTCGCAAACACAGACTCCTCCCGAGGAGGCGCCCAACGCATTGTCCCAGCCGCCGATGCAGGAAGCCGCGCCTGGAGAAGACTCAAAGCCCAAGAAACATCAGGGCTGGCCGAAGGGCAAGCCGCGCGGGCCGCGAAACACACCGTCAACGAGCAAGAGGAAAAGGCCAACGCCAAAACCGAAAAGCGCGCCATCCTCGAGCACATCTGCTGGCGCCGATCAGCTACAATCGCCCCAAAGCCTCCCAGCCGATTACCCTACTTCGATGGCAAACAATGACACAGGTGCTACAAGAGCCGACGCGGGATTAGCGCATGTCGCAAGCCTCAAGAATCGGCGGCACTCCTTCTCGAACCCGACCCTAGCGTCAACAGAATTTGCGCCACTGCCCTCTTTTCGCGCTCAGTCCGCTCCTTTAGGCACCGAACAAGTCATAACGCGCCCCACAGAGGTGCTAGGACGACCAGGGAAGAAGGCAGTCATCGAACAGCCCGATTTGATATGCGCCTCCTGCCATTCATCTGACTCGGAAGTCAAAGTTGGCGATGGCGAACAATGGATCGGTTGCGACGGCTGCAAGGAGTGGTACCACTACGCGTGCGCAGGGTTCAACAGCGAGCGAGAGGTGCGGGATGTGAACAAGTTCTACTGCGACCCGTGTAGACCCAAGTTTGGTGAAACAACGAGTAGGTCTACCGACGCACAACGTAGGTACAATTCTAACCTAGTCCAGAGGTTCGCAAGTCAGTCAGAGTCCATACCACGGTTGACTACGCCGGTCTCAACGAAGGTGTCCTCAAAACGTCCGATGACAATCCCGAGCATCACTACATTGCAGCTTTCAAGAATGGAGACATAGAGTTCACACCCGAAACATTCGCCCGCATGCCGCCCGAGATGGTCACTAGCGACTTTCTCGAAAAGACCAACGGCTTCAAGGAACCCATCCTGGTGCCCGGTGCACTCAATACTCGTGTCTACGAGCAAAGTTCAGACCCAATCGAGCTTCATGTATCGAATGAACAGGACGAGCAGCCGCCGCCTGACCCGATTGCGCACTTCGACCACGAGATTGTCCCCGACGTTGGCCAGGACAAGCTTGACATGGTCATCCCAAAGGGTCTTACAGTTCGCCGAGTCGCTGAATTGTACGGGCCAAACGAGCCTGTACCTGTGATCGACGTCAAGGCACAGGAAGGCGAAGGCAAGAAGTGGACCATGGGCAAGTGGGCGGACTACTATGAGCAGCAGGGCGAGAAACCTGTGCGCAACGTCATCAGCCTTGAAGTGTCTCGAAGCAGGCTAGGGAAACTCATTCGCCGGCCCAAGGCGGTACGCGATATGGACCTGCAAGATTCCGTCTGGCGGGAAGACGACAAGTTTGCACCTCCTCCTGTACAGTTCTACTGCCTGATGTCTGTCGCAGACTGCTTCACCGATTTCCACATCGACTTTGGAGGCTCATCTGTCTACTACCACATTGTTAAAGGCAGAAAAGTCTTCTTCTTCATCCCACCCACCAAGCAGAACCTGAAGAAGTACGAAGACTGGTGTCTTTCCCCTAATCAGGGCCACGACTGGCTGGGCAAGCAGGTCAAGGAGTGTTACCGAGTCGATTTGTATCCCGGCGATACCATGCTCATACCATCAGGCTGGATCCATGCCGTCTGGACACCTGAGGACAGTCTTGTCATTGGGGGCAACTTTCTCACCCGCATCCACTACGGTATGCAGATCAAGGTTCTAGAGATTGAGAAGGCCACCAAAGTTGCTCTGCAGTTTCGATATCCGTTCTTCCAGAAGATTATGTGGTTGACTGCAATCAAATACCTCGAGGAAGACCCTGTTCCTGACTCCATCCAACGACTACTACAAAGTGGAGACCAGTTCCAGCGGTCTATTCCGATCTACTGCGAGCCCGACAAGTTTGGTCATAATTCTCATCTCGGTGCAACGAACTACAACCGACGCTATTACTCAAAACACGAGCTGGAAGGCCTGACTGATTTACTCAACTATATCTGGAGGACTGTGCTGATATCTCTGGACAAGATCGACGTACCTCAAAAGACTCGTGGTGCTGTTACTAGATCGATCCCCAAGGGCCACGGCGACCCACTGATTCTCGCCAGACGGTTCGCTATGTGGATTGCGTGGAAGCGGGGCAACGAGACGATTCCCACGTGGGCTATGCCTGATGCGACTTTACCTGAGGTAGCGGAAGCAGGTGAGAAGAAGCTCAGTGCTGCACAGGTCAAGAAGATGGAGCGTGATCATCTGAATGAAGCCTTACGGGCCACCGCAGAACGATCATCTGCTCGAATCCGAGCCACCGAGCAACCAGCTCAGGTGAGAGATCTCTCACCTACAGGACCCGCAATCTCTACAGATGGCACAAACGGCGCAGACGGCGTCAACTATGTGAACGGAAACTCGATGCCCCTAGAAAGCATGGAAGACATGCTCCGCTTCGATATGGGCCCTGTCACGACCGGTCCAATGACGGGATTCTTGCGTCCTTCGGCCAATAATCCGCACATCACCACACCCAAGACTTCGCAGCTTGGGCCAAAGCGGGTTGCGTGTGACGCATGCAGGAAAAGGCGCATCAGGTGCAAGCACAAGGATGAGCTTATTGACACATCTAAACCGGGTATGCATACGATCGATTTGTCTGGCTCCTACGGCATTTCCGTGAAACGCAGACTAAGCGATCACTCTATCGCAGATGGCCAGACGAGTGCCACTAGTGGTCCAGTCAACGGCGGCCCCATCATGGCGGACGTGAACGGAGATCCGTATGCTCTCAAGTCTGGCAGAGTCAAGGCTTGTGCGGATTGTCGGAAGAGCAAGGTAAGCACAAGCAAGACGACCCTGGCGTACGATAACAACTAATTCCATCAGCGACGGTGCATACACGACGAGTACGGAAACGTGGATCCCATCAAAGCCAACGAAGTCCCAATCCCGCGAGGATCTGCATCGAAGAAGCGACGTGTCAGTGACGAAGACTCTTCTACGACAAACAAGAGAATGAAGCACGAGTCTAGCTTTGATGATGACTACATGAACAACAACATCCACTTGCGACACTCGCTTCCGAATCATTTCAGCGCAGGCTCCTCGCTCTTGCAGGACATTGCCTTCTCAGCTCAACAAGCTCTGGCTCGTGGTGAGGACGAACTCGTTCCAGTCGACCCAGCGCTACAAGCCTATGCCAGCGGCGCATATGCGGCCATGGACATGACACCGGCATATCAGCAGAATGGAGATCATGTCATGTCCAGCATCGAGCAGCCAGCGGAAGGTGACGTGTCCATGGATGGCGTTCAGTACACCCAACACAACGGCGAGCCTCATGGGCCCAGCATTGAGCCGCTCACACCAGGCCCGCCACCACACAATGACAGCGCCGTCCAGAACAATGGTCAATCAGCATCCGACACAATTCACGTCAAGACTAACGGCTACCCCCAATCCGACACAATCCACGTCCAAACTAACGGCTACGCCACCCAACACTCCCACGACCACAATCCCGTCCGCCACCCTTCATCTATCTCCCCCAGTACCAACACCGCATACAACACCTACATGACCTCTCCGTCCGCCCATCACAACCACTCGTACAACAACTTCACCACCGACTCCGACTTCCCGCCACCAACCACACCACACCCACCCGCCTCGCGTCCGCGCGCAAGCAAGACGCCCAAATCCACGCCCAAGAAAGACGGCATCAAACTCGAAGCAGGCCTCGGTGGCATGTTGGGTCTGGACGGGAGTCTGAATATGGGCCTGATTGATCCGAATCTGGATCAGGCGAGTATGGACTTGATCAAGCAGTTGCAGGCGGAGGACTTGGGGCTCAGGAGGAGGAGTCGGTAGATCCCTCATCCTCCGGACCGGAAGGGTTCACACGGGACGTAGGCATTGAGGTCTTTCCTTTTATTGTTTCTTTTATGGTTTGGCTTGGTCTGGTCAATATGCACATTGGCGTTTTCTTTTATCAATGTCCCACCCGTTCGGGAGCAAATATGCGCATGGGGACATATATCGGCGTTATCCTGTGCTTTTTGTTTGGTTTATTAGTTAGTGGCTTATACCCGTGCGCTGGGATAGTGTATATCGCGCCTCTTTTTCTTTGGGGGATTTCTTTGCTGGGCGTATCTTGAGTGTATCGCGGCATGGATATGCGCTTTTGATTGGGAGCATGGCGATGGAATGGAGAGGCTAGGAAGTGTCGAGGCAGAGAAATGAGAATGAGATGATAATGCAGAACATTGATATCATGATGTTTCTTATTTCGTGGTTCATGTCATGTCATTGCATGTTCTATTCTTCGGGCCGTGCTAGAGAGCTGGAATACGTTCATGCTGATATTATGCACAGCAGAGCCGTGTCCGAGACCACGCCCGAAGCCATCTCCACGTCCTCTCTCCTACTCACATTCTAATCCAACTGACTCGTGACATTCGAGAACTCGCCCTTCTTCAGCTTTGTCTCCCAGAAGATGGGATTTGTGTCGCTGAAGCCATGCTTGACCCATCCGTCCTCCTTGACATGGTACAGGTTGATGAAGCCACCAGAGTACGCATCACGATGCGTTGCAGCAAGAATACTCCGTCGACCCAGCTCCAGCGCGTCATCGTCCTCTAGATCGTACTTGTATTGTGCGTCGAGCACGCCGTAGGCAAAGGTTTGACCGGACCCCACGCAGAAGAGGTTGCCGGCGAGGCGCGTGCCGTCGCTGTCGATGTAGTAGAGCGCGGGGCCTTCTTGGGGGGTGACACCGGCGCACATCGTACCCTGCGATAATGTGAGTGGAGTGCAACTGTGTGAGGGTGGGGAAGAAGACGTACCATGCTCAAACCCATGCCTTTGTACGAGTACACAAGGTTGGCCAGGATCTTGGACGCCGCGGCGACAGAGATCCGGCGCTTGTGTCGGAGTTCGTGCAGGCGGCATTGCATGCCCAGATATGCGAGCCAGTACTGGCAATCCTATCTAACCATCAGCAAAGACCACTTGACCAGATAATCAATGCACGTACAGCCGCGCCACCAGCCATGGTTCCCAGCAAGCAGTTGTTGATCTCAATGACCTTCTTGACCGTCTGACTGGCTATCCAGTTCCCGGCTGTAGCACGCGAGTCGGTGGCGACGATGATACCGCCCTTGAAGCGGAAGGCGAGAGTGGTGGTGCCGTGGGCAATCTTGATGGGGCAGTTGGGGTTGGAGTAGTCGTCGGTCATTGCGCGCAGCCATGATGCTGACTATCACCTGGTAAGCGTCTGTTTATTATAAAGGGAGAAGGTAAGGATATACCTGGGCAACTGGTGGTAGGGCAAACTTGAGAGACAGCTCTGGTGTGCCGCTGTATAGCTCTAGCTGGTCTTCTTGTGATGGGCCTTCCTCTGCATCGGCGGGCCGGCTGTATTGAGCCACTAATGAATCCATGGCTGCGGTTGTGTGTTTGGGAGAGGTGAAGGACGGGTATGCAGGATTGCGATGGAGTCGTGGCGGGGGTCGTAAGTGAGGTGGATTGTCGTGCTTGAAGCTGTCGCGAGCTGTCGTCGGCAATGCCAAGCTTTCGCCGCGTCAAGCTGCTGCCTTCACTGCAGGCCCGCCTTGACCTTCATCACCACACCACAGATTGACATCACGACGAGAATAAATTTTCTGCCCAGGGTGTATTGAATATGCTCGTAAAGACTTTGCGTCCGAAGAAAGGAGCGCATTTTATCCCTGCTCGATCATATCCTCTACGTTATAGGCTCCACGATCATGTGTGTAACACAAGCAGCACCTGGTGCTGAATATGGCGGATCTTTTGAAGAAGCTTTTGAGGCGAGCACCGAACTATTCTCCAATACAGTAGAAAAAGAGATGCATCTTGAGTGAGCAGCGACCACGAGCCTTAAGTGCTCAGGCATACGCACTTTGGTTGGGTGCGACGACTCACCAAACCGCTGCACACGCAGTTACTCTCGAGCGACGGGGCCCTTGACAGGTCTTTAGTCCGAAAAGTGCCTTTTCCAGGCTTTGCTCAGGCAGCCTGAGGGTAGTGTTGAGTCGAAGGTGGTCACATGGCCACTTAGAGCTCGAGGTCATCCAAGACATTACGACAACCCACGCGCCCACACCCGACCTCACCAGCCTCAGTCACCCGCGCAGGGGACCAGAACATATGTTTGCATGACGGCTATGCAGGCACCGCCGGCCATCATGCAGGCACGCATCACAACCCACCTGTCTCAAGACTCTTTGTCTGCAGACTCGAGGTGCGGGCCGCGTGCAGTGTGTCCGCCGCTGCGTGACTGCAGCGAATGATGCGTGAGGGCCAAGTATATACGGACGAGTGCGCCATCAAGGTCGAAGGTAGGCTCTGAGTTTTGATCATATGCTTTGACAGTGTCAGTTGGTCTTTAAGTACCGTCTGTCTCTCCCAGTCTTTCAAACTATCTTCAATGCCGCGTCACGAACCTCGCTCCCGTAGCCCATATCCATATTCCTACCCACTCAGACCACCATCTAGCTACACTCCGGCCTTCACAGTGTCCGGGTACCACCGCTTAGCACCGCCTACAAGGTTACGTCCTCTTCCATCACGCTTCGACTCTGCCGTGGACGTCTCGCCGCGGAGCCGACATGTGCTGGTTCACCCTCAGTCCAACGAAAGGAAAGAAACATCATCAGGGCCATCACTCTTCCGATTCTTCGTGTGTCGAGGAAATCGTCCGCGTTCACGGTAGCTCCAGTCGGCGGCGCTTCAGCGACGTCAAAGTCAGATTGCCGAGTAGCATATCGTTAGAGATGTCGGAGAATCATCATCACCATCACCATCCACACTTGCATCCGCATCTCCATCCGCATCTCCATCACCATCACAGACACCATATACACCCACTGCACTTGCATCCTTTACATGGCCATCACGAACACCATCATCATCACGACAGGTTGACTGAGCGACTCCATGGCCACGGCCGGAAACGGTGCTCACCGCCCCCAGTACCACCGCCACCGACGCGAGCCCCTTCAAGATGTCCACCACGACCTCGCTCTCCGTCACCCCGCAGACCAAGAGAGCCGATTTATCGTACTCAAATAGTCCAGCCTGCTGAAGTGAGGGAGACGACGCGTGTGGCGCTGCGGAGCGTGCTGCCCGAACGGCAGAGAGGGCGATTGCGAAGAGTGGCTGGGTATGAAGTGTTGGGTGCTCAAGTGCCTTTTGATTGGGACTGCATAAGCAGCACTGTGGGTAGCAGTAGTGCTGGTGGAAAGTGGGTTAGGAAAAGGGTGAAGGGTGGAGGGTTGAAGTATCCGCCATATGGCAGTATGGACCGTTGGCTCTAGGGACGCTAGCGGGCCGTAGTATTAGCTTAGTCTCTCGACTACTCTGCTCCAACGATTATATGTTCTTTTCAAGCTCCTTCTTTTTGCATTATTATTTCCTTCGTCTCCAGCGACGGTGCTATAACCACACGCATTTATTAAGCATTGCGTTTGGTCGATGTGCTTGCGCGCCACCGGAGCCAATCACAAGGATGCAGACGCAGCCGAATGCACAGTAAGACAGGCTCAGCCTCAAGGAGGTGCCAACGCTCGCTACCCCGCCGTCCGACCTGGCTTCGCATCTACCTCACGACACCTGTTGACGGAGATGCTACGCGCTGGGCTGCACCAAACAGCGCTTCCTGCCATATCGACAACGACCAGTTGAGCAGTTTCAGACAATGTCACCTCACTTGTTGGCCCCCAACAAGGATTCGGCATGTCTTCGCAAGGCTACGAGGAAGAGCTGCTCCAACGCTGGTTCCCTGCGACTAGTCAGCTGAACGAGCGGACGCAGTTCAGTGAGACAGACATACGTGGGATCACCGACGTCCTTCGGACAGTCGAAGGCGGTGCTTGGAGTCGCATCCCGAGGATCTACATCGTTCTTCGTCTCATTGGTCGGCTTGAGGCGATCAACAGCTTCGTACAGCACGAATGCTCAGACACTTGGTTTCCCTTCACTCAACGGAACCTCCCAGAAGGGTTGCGAGATCCATCAGAGAGATCTGGCTTTCTGGAGAGGCAGAAGCTTGTTTGCAACACAAAAGCCCTGAATCTCGAACGAGCAGATTCTCGACACGGCCATTTTCCTGACCCGAGCGAGATTCCTCTGAAGAAGATTGGAGAGCTCGGTAAAGGAGGCTCTGGTTTCGTCGTCCGTGTCATCAGCACTGTCAGCCATCGCGAGTATGCTTTGAAACTCATCAAGAGAGGCCAGACGTTCCGCAAGGATAAACAAGTCTTGCGCAACTTTGAAAAGGAACTAGCCAGCCTCAAGAGGCTATCCAGGGAGCACAAACACGTCATCGACCTTGTCGGTAGCTATACGGACCCCAAATATGTTGGGATTCTCTTCCCGGTGGCCGATTGCGATCTGACAGCATTCATGGTCTCACCCGATATCCAAGACAGGCGATGGTCTCTACGGCCGTACTTTGGCTGTCTGGCTTCCGCGTTGGCATTCTTGCATGAGAACAATATCCGCCACAAGGACATCAAGCCGCAGAATATATTGATCAAAGACAATGTACCTTACTTCACGGACTTTGGACTGGCTGTCGACTGGACCGACTTCGGCCACAGCACGACCCTAGGGCCTACGGCAATGACACCACGCTATGGCGCACCTGAAGTGGCTGCATGCGAAGCGCGTAATTCTTCTGCTGACATCTGGTCTCTCGGCTGTGTATTTCTGGAGATGTGGGCAGTTCTAAAGGGCTTATCTATTGTAGAAGTGTCAAAATCCACGTCCGTCGATGGGCGACTCCTGCCGTATCACTCCAAAGACATTCGACTATCAGAATTTTTCGAGCGCATAACGGCACTCCCTGGTCCTCCTTCCGACCTGCAGCCTCTTACCTGGATCCAGAATATGCTTCTTCGAGAGCGCCACGACAGATGGTCCGCGCATGCTATTTTAGAACACATCCGAGAGCTTGGTGCGGACGACACCATACAGTACCTATTTGTTGGAAGATGCTGCCTTGAAGACGAAGATACTACCGAAAGTGTGATTTCAGATACCAGCTCACATGAGGAGGACGTTTCCGATACGAGACCTCAAGTGGCTGGTGCCACACAAAGTACCCAAGGTGCGAAGGCCGTGTTGACTTCCGAACTTCCTCAACAGCCTGCTGTGCGTAGGCGACAGAGCATGCAGATCATGGATCTTCAAGCTCAACTTGAACAGTTGCTAACGCAGAATCGCGCGCTCGAGGAGGCAAAAGTCAGAGCTGAGGAGTCCTTGTCTCTTGCGCAAAAGCAGCAAAAGACAGACGAAAACAATGACCAGAAAAAGGGTATCGAGAACTCTTATGGAAATAGCCAGGACGATGCGAACCTGCGGAACGGGAACACGCACTCTCGCAAGCAGCATCAAGAAAGTGTCACATCGCGACCAGGCAGCGCTGCACACTCTCAAGAACGCGATTTGTCTTATGAGGATGGTCTCACAACTTGGACAGGCTCAACGAGAGTCCCGAAGTCAGGAAGGTTTGAAGATTCGTGGTTAGATGCGTGGGGTTTTCCTGACAAGAAGCCTCCAAGCATACAGCGTGACTCATCGAACACACAGGTCGGGCCGTTACCTAGCCCTACGGACGGAGAAAGTGATGACGTTCATCTGAGGAGGCCAGGAAACGCTCCAAAGACTGATCACATCGAAGGTGCTCACAGAGGTGCATCATACACTTATCGAGTCGGGTTACAACAGTCACCTTCTCAAAAGTTAAGGCTTCCAGAAAAGCTTCCAGTGAACCCTGGTGTCGCAAAACCGTCACTAGCTGAAAGAGCAGTGGAAGAGCGAGGGCGTTTGCAACGGAAGGAGATATCACAATCGAGTAAAGCTCCCGTGGACGGGCAGGAACCAGCCTATGTCGGACGTATCCCATCAACAGACCCCATCAGTCCTCCCCTCGCGCCGCAACGCCGCCAGCCATACGCAGGATCATCCACGGAGGCTTATAGCAGTATGAGTGACACGCCAAGAACGTCCAAACCAAGATCAACGACTCGAAGCAAGCCTGCGAGAAAGAAGCCAACTGCACCAGAGAAAGGGGGTTTCTTTGGGTGGGCTGCGGACCGACTACGTCCAGACACGAAAAGCAAAGTCTCACGAAGCGGCCAGAGAGAAAAGAGTAGTCGAGACCAGTCCACTCAGGGCCAGGGGCGGTCAAAACCCTCGAGGGACAGACCAGACGGTTCCCATAAAGTGAAATTGGGAAGACACGAGGTGCCTGAGATTGACTATAAGCGGGATCTGGCAGAGGGAGATTCACGTACGCAGGAAGAGCGGCCGCAACTGCAACCGCTGCGTACTGAAACTCCCGTGTTGCAGACGAAACACTCCAATGAGCTGGAGCTAGACGAGGATTATGTACGAGAAATACCACTGCACGAACAGCATGAGGAGAGGCGCAGGAGGACTGCTGGGTTTAGAGCACAGTCTCGTAGCGCAGCATCTAACTACAAAGTAAAGAAGCGTCCTACTGGTCGACCGCCGGCTTCATCACCAGATGAAGACGAGGCACCCAAGCGTTCGTTAATAACGCGCAGGAACGGAACTTGGAATATTTGAGGTTACCGACTTGATAGAGTACAATCAACATGCTTGAACAAGCGATCAGTCGACGAGTGACGCCATGAGTACAGGGTCCATACCACAACGCTGGCCCAGAGGGGGGATTGGGTTCGGTGGCGGTGGACGGTGTAGCAGAAGTATTAGCGTTTGAGAGTATTTCACACAATGTGAGTGAGGCGGTGTTGCACTTCTTGGCGGACGCATTGGGTTCTCGCACGATGATCAGGACCAAACAAAATCCATGTATTGCATCTTGCTCTGCTTCGCCAATAGAGACACAGATTTTCGGCATTGAAATTGTCTGAGTGAACCACTCCCTTATCATAGGTCCCCCCGCACGAAGCTTTGAATGTAATAGGCGTGACTATGTCCAGCCTGAGCGCTGGCAATACAACTTCGTATGCTGTAGACAACTTATTACACTCTCACAAAGCTACACCGAAAGTTTCTTAATTGGTGCAGCCATGTGCCGCGAGGCGCAGCTATCGTGCATGAAAGCTTGGCAGTGGGGCTTTTCTCAAGTTCAGCCTGGTCGTTACCTGATTTCGTTGTGTACTCCAACACTGTCTTGTCTTCCCACCAGGTTCTCCATGCTCTGCCTTTTGAGATTATCGCAGAATTCACCTACAGTATATTCATCACCCGCGCTTGTATCAGCCTCGCTACCTTAAGATACCAGCCGAGTGGCACACCATACCACATAGTCCACTCCATCCCTGTCGCTCGCTTGGCCTGACAGCTTCACGTCCATCATGAATTCTTCCAGGGCTATCGAAGTGCAGATGGATACCGCAGCATCAGCTCCGTCGCTCGATCTTGTTGAACTGCAAAAGCCAAAATATGATAACTTCTACACGCCACAAAATCAAGACTTTTACAATTAATTCGAGTACATAAACTTGGACCACAAAGCGCGCCACATTCGTTTGCTCCGAATACATCCAATCGAGACCGATGAGGATGATAGCGCCACAGTGAGATGCGATATTGTCGACAACCTTCCCCTTGTGAGCATGGAGGAAAAGTTCACAACCCTCTCCTACTGCGCTGGCGATCCAGATGAGACCGAGCTGATCCTGATCAATGGTGTGCGCTTCAACGCTTTTGCAAATTTGGGACATGCGCTACGACAGGTTCGCTACTTCTGGAGCAAGAACCGCAGCGGCGAGGAACTCCTGCTTTGGGCAGATCAGGCCTGCATCGATCAAAGTAATTCAAACGAGCGGTCACACCAAGTCAAATTCATGGGCGAAATTTATGCTGCTGCTAAGCAAGTATTGATATGCTTGTCGGTAGAAGGGAGTCCCACAGGGGGCTTTGAATGGCTCAAGTGTGCTGTGGAGACCATCGATCGTTCGCAGGCAAGCTCTGTTGGACTCACAACAGAGCAATTCATCAATCTCAATTGGTCGACCGAAAAAAATCACCGAGGTTGGAATGCTTTCATGCAAACTTGTTTGACTAGTCGATGGTTTAAAAGAGCTTGGGTACGACAAGAGTTCATCAGGTCGCAACAGGCGGTCTTCTTGGCTGCATTCGAGGCGGTTCTGTTTGACGACCTTTACGCATGGCATAATGTGCTATGTGAGAGAGTGTTCGACTTCTTGTCTTTAAGAATCAGCGCACTGATCCGGCCAGAAACATGTTCAGCTTCTGCCAGTAGCTGCAACGTCTGCCGTTTGCTGGACGGAACTTCTTACCTCTACATGGACTGGCTCAGCACAAAACGTTTCCTGGATAAAAAAAACAGTACCTCGGACGACCTCGTCAAAAACCTATCTGAGGTACCCTTCTGTCAAAGTTCGGACCAGAGAGATTTGATATATGCCTTTCTCGGGTATAGTGTCGAATGCTACGACATTTCTCCAAACTACGGCCCCAGCGCCTCATACGCCAGTGTCTGTACACAACTAGCCCGTAACTATCTTCATCATGCCGGAAGTTTTGATATGCTGGTCAATGCGTACAGCCGTAGGGTTGATTGGGTCTCCAGAGACCCCATGATTCCATCATGGGTGCCAGATTGGCGAGTAGATTACTTCGTCAAAAGTCCGCTGAGATTGAAAGAATGCAAAAATCATCGTGTGTCAAAGATCGAATTCATGTTCCAACAATGTGGTGATGGTCAAGCTGAGCAAATTCTCACTACACGCGGACTCTTGCTCCTAAGTCTTGGCAGACGCGATTTCCGTCCAGGTGACACTCTTCGCGAAATAGACTGTGGATTTCCGTATTGGACCAAGATGGGCTGTGTGGATACTTGGGGCTCTCCTCGTGAAGGCGATGAAATCTGGATCTTCCCTGGAACTTCCCAGGCGTTTGTTTTTGGCAGAAAAGGACAGTACCACGAGCTCCGTGGCGAAGCAATGTTCCTACTCCGCCGCCCAGAACGATGGATCAAGAATTTAAGCGATGGAATCGAAGAAATTCTTTCCCCTGGCAGTGCAGGTTACGAATATCACGACTCACAAATGACCATCCTCGTGGAAATGGTCAATCGACTGGTCGAAGAAAATGATCCAAGCATACAAACGATCAATATATGCTAGACACAATACCGCTCGCATTTCACAAGACCGATCATTGGCTTCGAAGGTACCTCAGATCCCGATCACGAACGTCTCAAACTGTCTATAAACTCTTGCTTTAGCGACACTTTTCGTATCAAGCAGGCGCAGGACTTGTATATATTTCCACGTCACTCGTCACGAGGCACGCATTACACTCCGCAAAATGAGAAGGAAGATGCAAAGACTTGCGAGAAGATACAGATTTTCACATCGATTACGCACAATTCATACGAATAGAAATGTTACGTAATATCTTGGTACTATCAACACTGAAAGAGTCAGATCAAGCTTGAAATTCTTATACTCCGAGTCCTCTGTACTTGAAACTTGCGCAGCAGTTTGGTAGTGTAGGCTTGGGTAGAACAGCCATAACGTCACGTGCTACTTTCACGTTTCTTGATCGCGTGAAGATTACTATCACAACAAAACAAGTCCTCAACCCACAAAATGAAAGGTGAAAAAACATCGAGTTAAATCATTCATCCGATTTCTCGCTACCAAAAACCCGAAACATCTTAGCTTCTTCGACCAAGAACTAGATACACTTCCCCTTTATGGCTATATACAAATTCTCCGATCCCGCGGACAAAACACATTCCCAACATCATCATCTCATAATCACATTTCCCATCATCACATCATCACACTCAGCACGTGCCCAACATGCTGGTCAACGCCGACTTCTCAGCACTCGTAATGGTAAGACTGTACACGCTCTTGACCTTGATCCACATGCGGGCGTAGATGCAGTAGTAGCTCGTTAGCGGGGGCTTCCAGTCCTCGGGGCCCTTGTCGCCCTTGGCCTGGTTGACGTTGTCGGTGACGGCCAAAAGTTGGGGGTTGGTCAGGTCGTTGGCAAAGGCCTGGCGGCGGGCAGTGGTCCAGGATGCTGCGCCGGACTGGATAATAAGTCAGCGTTTTGTTTCATTGCGGAAGAAGCAATGTGGGAATTGTGATGGGATGAAACTAACCTTCCAGGCGTTGCTCAAGGGGACCATATGGTCAATGTCGACGTCGCTGGCGGCGGTCCATGTTGCGCCGTCGTATGGACTCTTCCAGGTTCCGCTGGTGGCAGCACATGCGGAGTCTTGCACGACGCCGGTGCCATCACGCTTGAGGACAGTCTCACGCGTGTTGCAGGCGCCAGACTGAGTAATCCAGTGGGGGAAGAGATCGCGGCTGTAGCCGGTCTGGGGACCTTGAGCAGCGACAGTGAGGCCGGCAAGCTGAGTTTGTGCTTGAGCGGCGGTTGGGACATTGGGTGGTGCGCGAGCAACGAGGTGAACTGGTGCTGGTGCCGCGGAAACGAAGGCCGCTGAAGCCAGCGCGAGAAGGATGGTGGACTTCATGGTGATGATGTTGAGGCAAAGCGATGTTGACCGATGAAGAAGTGTGGGTTAGGATTGAGGGTCGAGCGATTGCTTGAGGGCTGAGATTGAAGCCGAGATACTGTGAAGTCCCGTCCTGCCTCTTACTTGGTGGCGATGCCAGGCAGTCTTATACTCGTCGCTGTTTGTCTTCTCGTCGGGTGTTTCCACTTCACATTTGCTAACGGCTGGTCGGGTCGTCTCAAAAGAAGCACCTATCTTCAAGGCCAATGATAAGCACCACGCGCACTCGGTAGGCAAACGCCCTTACCTCTGTGTCACTCACCTGGTCAACGCGCTATCGCTCTTTGTAGTCCGGATTGGGCAGGTCGGGGAAATAGCCAAGGGTCTTCGCGATGTACATCTTCTACTCACTCGGGCCATGTAGGCGAAGCCGTACCTGATCGTCCGTGTACGCATGGAAACAATGGTCGAGCTTCCTGTCGCGGTTACGGAGCCGACCTACTTGCATGTAGCGTGTCGATAAGTGGCTGCTCGGAAGATTAGTTGCGTTTGATCGAAAGTGATCTGGTTGGAGGGTTGGTGTGAGATTTGGCAGGTGCCCTTATCGCGACCTCTGGTTCGCCGGCGGGCTGAAGCAAGTGTGTGTAGATCGCTATCTTGATTGGTGCTACAAATGAAACTTCGGTGCAGAAGCACCGGCGCTTCTTGCGGTACGGGACGACTATGCTCGGTACTTTTAGTGGCCGATAACGCACGAATGGCAGATGAAGGACATAAAACGTGAGAATACAGTTTGAAGTGGCAAGGCATGGCCGATGAAAGGAGGTCGCTTGCAGCGGAAGCTGTGGCCGTCGAATGGCCCGCACGGGCGCACGTTTTGAGTGGATTATTTACCCCGCTGCAAATCACACGTGAGCCAGGCTGAGCGCCAAGTGAAAGTCTTGTCGAAGACAGCTAGCCTTGGCCTTGAAAAGTAATGCCAAGATGCAAGTCTGTAGCCATGCCTTGATCGCGCGACAACCTCATCATTTCGTGAGATGTGGGCTTTCACAAGAGTCGCAAATGAGGCTTTTGACAGTTTGTGAGGCAGGGAAAGTGGTTGTCCAATATAGCATTTTGCGCGCCGGATCGGAAATAAGCGCTTCGGTCATCCGACAAGTCCGGGCCTCGAGGTCCCAAGCCTTTAGTGCTGCTTTCCACGCAACTGTGAAGATGCCGTTTCGAGTATGTTCGCGGCGACAGAGGCTTGGCTGACTGCGCTGTGATTGCGCAATCGATGAGGACGTCGAATGTCGGTAACTATAAGGTGTCTATAGGCTTGGTGCGCCTGTATCCAGAACATTTGGACGTAAACCGCCATTACGCCTTGCTGGCAGAGGTCATAAACTAAAGTTACAGGCGTTGTTGCTACTCGTGTTCACTCGGCAAAGTCGAATGTCTTAAAAGCTTCCTTGAATCTTGCAACATCGGCCTCTTCCTCAGCCTGCGTTTGTCCGCAATCGTGCCAATCAATTCTCTTGTCGAGCCGCAGCAGTTTCGCCAGAACTTCCCTGCCAAACTGGCTGTGGAAGCGTATCTTCTCATCAAAGCGCAGAATGTAACTCGTCTGCTTCGCTGGATCGTTCTTTGGATCCCAAACCAAAATACGGAAGAAGTCGCTTGTCTCCTCATAGCCATCTCTGACATCTTCTTTCTTGAAAGCCGGCCAATGCAAGTTCTCCGCCAAGGCTTTGAAGGCAGCTTCGACCAAGCCTTTGCGAACGAGGTCCGCGGGCACAGGCAGATACTGCCAATGAGTGTGTGGTAAACTGGACTTGCTGACTTCCCAGGTAACAGAACCATATTCCTCGTCAGCAGCAGATTTCAACATACTATTAAGCGCAATGCGGTATTTCTGCATCTCGCCATACGTTGCTTGGCGTTCCTCCTCTTCTATTGAACCGAGAGTTGGTTGGTGAGGAAATGGAATGATGAGCATGTGGCAGGGAAATCCGAGCTTGGGAAATGTCTGGGATGTCGACAGAGGTCCTTTGGCTGTCGTCACATACGCGTTGTCGCCAATTGAGGTGATGAGATGCGTTGCAATGTTTTCATTTGCTAGGCAGAAGAAGCACTCCGAAGCTGATAAGGGGCCTCGACTCTCGCCTTTGCGCCGCTTATGTGGGCGACGGCCACGGTTGCCGTCTTCATAAACCAACGCCTGCTCGCGGTGCTCCGGTGCAGGGCGCTTCTTTTCTGACAACGTGACAGGGCATGCAGTCGAGCCAGTAGGCGGTGCTAATGGATGGCTTGCAGTGGGATCCACGGAAAATGCGTATATCCATTTTTGTTTCTTAGGATTCCCGTAAGCGGCGAGACTGATGAATCGTGTGACTGGGAAGAGCCCGTCTGTCTCATCGCTTGGAGCGTGAAAGAATGGTTCTCGCTCATAGTACGTGTCACCCGAAGTACTGAAGTGGTATCTTGGCTTCAGTATAATATCCAAGTCGGCAATGCACTGCCGTGAATGTGGTTCAGCCTCTGGTTCAAAGTTGACATTGGAGCGCTTGCGTATGTCCTCTGGCCACTCGCTGGTGATGAGGATGTCGGCAGTCTTCGCTCCACGCAATGTTTTCGCATCTGATTCTCCATAGAACGGCGGGTACTTGTCCTTCGACTGGCCTGCAATGATGTTTGGGTCAAGCTGTCCGCCCAGCGCAACAATGCGAACTGCTTCAGAGGTCTTGGTGACACTTCGCTTGCCTAAGAAGAAGAGATTATGGCACAGCTCATCGTTCGATGATTCCAACTTTTGCACTACCGCTGGCGGGAGAGGGTGCTTGCCAAGAGCAAAGTATGTCGGCAAAGGTATGTCGATTTCGCCGTTCAGCAGCGACTGTACATCTTGCTGGGCTGCGCTCTCGGTCTCCCACGAGCCCCCAAAGAGGCTCCCAGCCACTATGGCAAAGGCAAAGTCGTTCTTTGCGTGTAGCGCACCCAACTTCTGGAAGACAGCTTTGAATTGGCCATTTATGTCGCCAATGACAACTCTGCGCACGTTAGCACAAAGAAGAGGCCGTCATAAGTGGCAAGACTTACATTTTGGAGGCCATGGTAGACGAGTGAAGTTTGGTGATGCAGGCGTGGTGTTGAGCCCAAACATTCGGGAAAAGGTGGCGCTAGTGGTATCGATAACAGAAAAATGGCAGGCGCGTCCGAAATTTTAGTGGAGCATGGCGAGCGCACTCGTTCGCAGCTGCCACCGCAGACTTCACTACACAACTCATCCCCACATGCACCATGGCAGCCATGTCACGGGGCCCTACACCAAAGTCAGCCTCGAAGCTGCGCGCGCCGAAACGAGCGCCCAAAAGAGTAAAAGGCGGCACCGAGTCGACTCGAAACCACACCTTCAAGGGCTTCTCGCAGCGCATTACCCAACTCAAGATTGAACCCGTGCGACGCGGGCGCAGCACAATCCTAGACGATGCTGAGCTCGAATCGACCTTTTCTTACTTCAGAGACGCCTTTCTGGAATGGAGAGAGCTCAACCTCTCCGAGGGCTTCTCGATATTCGCCCGCCGAGTCGCATCGCTGTGCGACAGCCTGCCACAGGTCCTGCACCACAGCGACCGCATAATGGAGCTCCTGATAGAGTACATCCAGAAAGGGGACAAGTTCTCGGAAGAACCACTGCTCTCCCTCTTGGCGCATCTGGCGCACGATCTGGGCGAGCGCTTCGAGAAGCACTTCGAGCAGGCTGTCACGGTTGTGTCACGGCTGGCGGCAACGCACGCTGACGTTGAGGTCATCGAGTGGAGCTTCGGCTGTCTTGCCTGGCTCTTCAAATACCTTTCCAGGCTGCTGGTGCCAGATCTGCGCCCCGTCTTCGATCTGATATCGCCTCTTCTGGGGAAGGCACGGCAGAAGGCCTTTGTCTCACGCTTCGCTGCCGAGTCTCTCAGCTTCCTCGTTCGCAAAGCGGGCTCTGGGTACCATAGAGACAGGACGCCGCTGCAACTGATCATAAAACACATCTCAAAGCAACTGGAGGATATGCAGGGCTCCGCGAAAGATTACGAGTTCCAGCACGGGCTGATGTACCTCTTGGCCGACTCGCTGAAGGGAGTACAGAGGGGGTTTCACTCCAGCGCCGCTGCAATAGTACAAGAGCTTCTCAACGAGACATACAGCGAGAACCACAGCCATCTCCGCACACCACCACTCGAGCCGGTCGTCATTGGTGTCCTCACTGCCGCCATTCACCACACAGACGCGGAAAACTTTGAGCCACTATTACACATTATCCTCTCTCACATTCAGTCCGCATCCTCGAAGCCGCAGTATGCAGGTGTCTCGTCTCGCATGTTATTTGCGATATGTGGCGTACGTCAGGGAGACCGTATCGCGGGATGGAAACCGGTCGTTGAGTGCCTCAGCTTGGTGATCAATTCGGTGCAAGAAAATCAAGCGGATACGAGCATCCGATGGGAAGCGCTCTCTGCAGTATCCGTCGTCTTTCAATATTGCTCGATGGACGCGGCAGTTCCACATGAAAAGCTGCTCGAAAAGGTGACACAAGGTCCATGGGAAAACTACTTCCTCTCATTCTGCAATCTGTTCGCCAGTCTAGGAGCAGAACGATTCCAGACGTTGCTCTTGCCATACTTCAAGAAGTAAGTTGGAGGAAACGTGCGTACGTGCGTGGTGGCTGTTGCTGACCCAGCTAGATTTGTCATTCAAAAGGCCCACAATCACGCATCGGAGCTCTGTGTTGTATTACCCAGGCTTTACGAGAACGTGACAATAGCGAAAAGCACATTGCATCCATCAGAATCTTGGCAGCAGGGCCTCCTTGAACCTTTCCAGCAGATTACCGATACGAGTCAAACTGCTCCTGAACTCGAACGATTAAGCTATCAATGCAATGCTTTGCTCGACTCAACAATCACATTGAGCATAAAAGACGAGCACGTCACTAAATTGCGCGATCTGCTCGGATGTCTCCTGACGCAAGCACTCGGATCGAAAGCAGCGACTACGCGCCAGCCCATCCATTTGTTTGCTCTTGGTGCCGGTCTTCATTTCTTTGTTGAACACAGCGATGGCTCGAAGCCACTGGCAGAACTATGGCCCAAGATATGTCAAGCTTCAGAGACTTTTGGTCATTCTGTGTCCTTTTGGCGGGCCTTGCTGGTCATCGCAAAACGAGAAAATGCCACGCTTGCTCTGGACGGCCCACACATCGAAATACTGAAGCGATCCTTAATACACTGCTTGGGATCATCATCACACGAGCTCAGACTGACGGCGCTCCAGATACTGGACCTGTTAGTGGGCAAAGATGATGATAGGCAGCGGATACTGTCAGTGGCTATGCTGATCGAACAAACGCCTTTGACGCTTGAGCACCAGCGATCCATTGCTATGCGCATTGGCCAGCTCGCAAAGCATTACCCTTCAATATGCTCCGACGAATGCATTGGTGAGGCAATACCTGCATTTTGTTTCGGCTTGCTGCAGGTTCGATTGTCATCCGTTTGGGACGACACCTGCTCTGCTTTGAAGAGCATGTGCGAGACCAAAGAAGGCGAGAACTTTGTCACACGGATGGCTTTTGACTGGTTGGATCCACCTGAAACAGATGCGCAGCAACACGTTCCCACACCCAACGGAAACTCCACATCACGACCGTATGTGACTGAGTTCGAATGCACAAATGTCGTGCAATTGGAAAGTGTTGTGTGCCAGAGTCAGGAGCTAGCTGAAAACGTCGAAGATCGCCTGAGAATCATGTTCGAAGAGAAGCACGCCCAAGTTCCTATCCTGAACTCGTTTAGCAGGGGTCAAGCTCTCCGACTGCTCAATACTTTACCGCAGATCGCCGAGAAACGCTCACGTCTGCTGGTTCCCATTCTTCTAAATTGGGCGCTTAACAAGCATACAGATGGTCCACAAACGGTCGATAATGAAGAAGAAGAAACAAGCATCGCCGCATCACACGGATGGGCAAGGAAAGATCAAAAGGCAATGCTTTCCCTATTCGCCAAGTTCGGCAATCCGAAAGTCTTGTACCGTAGCGGAGAGGTTCGAGATGCATTGCTGGCGTTGCTCGCGAATGGAGATCTCGAGATTCAAAAGGCTGCCCTACAGGCACTCCTTACTTGGAAGGATCCCGGTATCGTGCCATACAAGGAAGACTTGCTGAACTTACTTGACGACGCGCGGTTCCGAGACGAGCTGCCAATTTTTCTCAGCGAGGGCGAAATTCAAGATACAGACCTGGAGCGACTCCTGCCCATTGTCTTGCGCTTACTATACGGCAAGGTCATTGCCGGAAAGCGAGGTCTCGAGTCCAAACGAAAGTCAGTCTTCATCGGCCTGAAGACGCGGATTGGAGATAACGCCATACGCCAGTTTTTGGATATTGCGTTTGGCCCTCTCAGCGGTGTCTCAGTCATGAACCATGGTGGCCTAGACAACGAGCTCATCCAGAAGGATATGCTGGACTCCCGCAAGCAAGTGGGACTGTTGAACATGTTAGATGACTTGCTCAGCACCTTCCAAACAACCTTCAACCCGTTCATTGGCATCGTTATCGACCCGACCCTATACTGCTTGATCAAGGCATCTCGCATCCTTTCGAATTCGGAGCCACTAGAAAGTGGGGATCTGAGCTCGGCGACTCATGGACAACAGATCTCGTTGCTGAAGACAATTCGCCAACGTGCACTTCATATCCTCGCTCGGCTTACCGAGAACTGCCCGGAATTCAGCTGGCAGCTTTATTCGTCCGTAATCGTCAAGGAACTCGTCGAGCCCCGCCTCCATAACCTGCCAATAGAGACTGCGCAATCCGTGTCAGGTCTTCTGCGGTTGTTTGCTGCTTGGGCCAAATCCTCTCAAACCGCGCCTTTTCTGGTTGAAAGCAGCGAGGTACTTCTGCCGAAGGTTATCGACTGCTTAGAGGTACCATCTGCAAAGGACGAAGTCAAGATCTTCATACTGAACGACATCCTCGGCAGCGTCATAAGTCTTGTCGGACCAAATGACTCGTTGCAAACCCCTGAGGAGAAGCTCCTGCGCAATCGTGTTCACACCGACATTATCCAGCCCTATGCAAACCTTGTCCTCGTCAAAGTGGGCTCCCTTTTACGACAGAGCCCGAGCAAAGAGGTGTTAGAGGCTGGAGTTCAGACGATTGCAGAACTGGCTACCCATGTCGTCGGTACGACAGAGTCTCGTAGCATGCTTGAGATTGCTACCTTTCTACTTCGTCAGCCATCAAAGCGGGTCAGTCCTCGCACCAAGCTTGGTCTTCTCAAAATCTTGCACGAGTTCATACAACGGTATGATAGCGACGCGATCACCGAACTTTTCGACAGCATATTTGACTCTGTCTGTCCTATGTTTGCTTTCATTCAGGATAAGACGGCCCGGTCTCTGCTTTGCGACATTCTTCATGATCTATCAGAATCGAGAGATGACTTGGTGGCTACGGCGGCGCTGTGCCAGGACCTCAATTCTTTCGCCACGTCGCGATTGGACGAACCCGACTTCGAGCGTCGTTCGCGTGCCTTCAACAAAATAAACGACACCGCCTTCCGATCATACACCCTCGTTCAATGGAAGCCACTGATATATAATATGCTCTTCTTGATCAAAGACCAGGACGAGCTAAGTATTCGCACCAACGCATCTTTGTCGCTTCGCCGTTTCATTGAAGTCTCCCAGTCTGATGACCTAAAGGGGTTCATCCTCGCAGCAGTACTTCCAGGTATCCATAACGGCATGCGAGAGTCATCGGAGCTCGTGCGGGCTGAATTCTTAGCGGTCTTGGAGCAGTTGGTGAGGACTCAACGTGTGTGGGCGCCAGTCGCCGACCTCTATGTTCTTCTCTCGGAGGACGAGGAAGCGTCATTTTTCAGCAACGTACTGCACATTCAAGGACACCGTCGGCTCAGAGCTTTGCGACGTCTGGCCGCAAACGCTTCGCGTATCAAGTCTGGTAACATTTACCACATCATGCTACCCCTTCTGGAACATTTTGTGTTCAACAAGGCCGACGATGAAGGAGCAGACAGCTTGTCGGGCGAAACCATCAAGTCTATCACCTCGTTGGTCGAGTGGATTGAGTGGCCGCAGCTCCGTGCATTACTTAAACGCTACATCGGTTACCTCTCAAGCAAAGAAGATAAGCAGAAAGCTATCATTAAGCTTATTGTAGGGTCCATGGAAGGCTTAAATCGAGCAGGACGCGCAAAAGGATACGTCACCACCGCCAGCGTCGCTGCACAGGTGAACAACGATGCCGGAGAGGGGCACATACTTGACGACAGCATGGATCTCGAGCTGCCCATATCGTCACTAACCAGAACATTACCGCAGCAAGACAAGTTGACCGGCGATCTGATCAACAACTTCCTGCCAGATCTAGTCGAGTACTTACACAAAAAGGACGATACAACGGTCAGTCTGCGGGTCCCTGTTGCTATTGCTATCACCAAGGTGCTCCTTGTCTTACCGCCGCATGAGATCGAGTCACGTCTACCCGGAGTCCTTCTCGACATCTGCTACATCCTGAAGAGTCGTGCACAAGAAAGTCGAGACATGGCCAGGAATACTTTATCTGACATCGCCACATTCATGGGTCCTGCTTACCTCGGCTTCATTATCAAAGCTCTTCGGACTGCGCTCCAGCGAGGTTATCAACTGCACGTTCTTTCATATACCATTCATCACATACTAGTCAAGCTGTCAGATCAGCTGAATCCAGGTGATCTTGACTACTGTCTCTCCGACATTGTTGACGTCATCATGGATGACACATTCGGCATTACTGGCCAAGAAAAGGATGCTGAGGAGTACATCAGCAAGATGAAGGAGGTCAAGAGTAGTAAGAGCTTCGACTCTATGGATATTGTCGCACGATCAGCTACACCAACACATTTGATCAGACTCGTCACTCCGATCAAGTCACTTCTATTGGAGAAGTTGAATGCGCGAATGGTCCAAAAGATCGACGAGCTACTTAGGCGAATCGGTCTCGGCATACTGCAGAATCCGACCGTCAACGACAGGGACATTCTCGTCTTCTGCTATGAACTCATCCAAGAGGTGTACAGATCCAGTGCAACAACAGAGAAGAAGAGCAAGATCGATCCAAAGAACAAACGCTATCTGATCAATATGAGAGGCGCAGCAAAATCCGGTGCTCGGTTGTCGACATCGTCGTATGTTTACAAGCTCACTCGCTTCAGCTTAGACATCTTACGAACGGTACTGCGCAAGCATACGGAGCTGCAAACTCCTCAGAATCTTGCAGGGTTCTTACCAGTCATAGGCGATGCCCTGGTTCAAGGCCAGGAAGAGGTCCAAGTGTCGGCCATCCGCCTACTTGCCACTTTCATCAAGATGCCAATGACAGAGCTGGACACCAATTGCCCGGTATATGTCGACGAAGCAATAAGAGCCATCAAAGGAGCTCCATCATCAAATACTGAGCTTGCCCAGGCATCCTTGAAGCTGATCTCGGCTGTCTTGCGAGATCGGCCGAACGTGGATATCAAGGATCGTGATATCGGTCATCTAATCAAGCGCTTGGTACCTGATCTGGATGAGCCGGACCGACAAGGTGTTTCATTTGGATTCCTCAAGGCCGTCATGAATCGTCGCTTTGACCTTCCAGAAATGTATGAAGCCATGGACAAGGTGGCTGAGATGATGATCACGAATCACACGAAGTCGGCGCGAGACGTGGCTCGAAGCCATTACTTTCAATTCCTCACCTCCTACACCCAAAGCGAGAAGCGCTTTAAGAAACAACTGGAGTTCCTTCTCAAGAACTTACGTTATGAGCATATGGAGGGCCGACAGTCGGTCATGGATGCCCTAGATCTCGTCATCACCAAGGCTCTGCCTCGATTCCCGGAGAAGGCACAATATGACTACCATGGAATGCTCTTCCTCCCGCTGGTCAACTCCGTGGCCAATGACGATTCAAGCAAATGCCGAGCAATGGCCAGTCTTCTCGTCAAGAGTCTTTTCCAATATGCTAGCGACAGGCGGCTACAGAGCTTCACAGCCGACCTAAAATCGTGGTTAGAGCAAGACGAAAACGCAGGTCTCAGGCGACTTGGTATCCAATGCTGGGGCTTTTACTTCGAGGCTATAGACGAAGATGCGGACGACGAACCGAAGGATCTTCCGACTATCCTTGCGCATCTTGATACGATCATTGACGAATCCTTGGCCAGGCGGGACGACGATGATTGGGAGCTTCTGTATTACTCTCTGACTCTGCTCTCGAAGGTCTGCAAGAAGTATCCTGATTCCATGTTTGCGTCGACGAAAGAGAGCCTATGGACGACCGTACAAGCAAGCGCATCGTACCCTCACGCCTGGGTAAAGCTCAAAGCTGCGGAATTATTGGGCACCTACTTTGCTCATCTTGGAATCTCGAACAAGGACAATGGACTCGATGCGCTCCCATTGGAGGGCGATGGGGGACTGCAATTAGCGGAGCAAAGCATGATCCAGCTGACCAACGCCTTCTTAAACAATCTGCTCAATCAAGAAGTCTCGGAACAACTGTGTATGCAAAGTGTCAAGAATATCGCCTTCCTGGCGCGATGCTTTGCCGTCAACGAAGCGAAGTGGCATTGGCAAAGAGTCGACGGCGAGGGTGAAGACGAAGACGACGCGGCGTCCAAAACCAACAGAGTCACGAACGGCTATGCAGATGCATCAGACGAAGAGTTTGGTGGCTTTTCGCCCACCCCCGAAACGCGATCCAAGAAAACTGCTTCCCCACCGCCAGCAGCCATTCATCGCCTCATGATCCGCCTATCCGGACTCGTCCGCCGCGACAACCGGTCCATGCTCGCCAAAACCTCTACAATGAACCTCCTCGAGACCATCGCCATCAAGCTTCCCCTCGAAGCTCTCGCATCCTCATTGCCCCATCTCCTCACAACACTCAACACCCTCATCGACCCCGCAACAACTATCCCGCGATCACACACCACACCCACCTCCCTCAACGAACCTAACGAGGAGTGGAAGGCCCTCATCGACAAGGCGCGAGAAATCATGAATGAGTTGCAGAAACGCATGGGCACACAGGAGTATTTGAATGTCATGGGCGAGGTGCAGAAAGCGGTCAGGGAACGAAGAGAGGAACGGAGACGCAAGAGGAAGGTTGAGGCTGTCATCGATCCCGAGAGGGCGGAGAAGGAGAAGCGCAGAAGGCATGATGTTAAGCGCGTGAAGAGGAAGGAGAAGGGTGCTGAGGGGAGGAGTATGAGGCGCGGGTGGTAGATTGTGTGTATTCGAGCTGAGAAGCATTTGTGGCGTTGTGATGGGAAAAGCGTGCATTTGATAGGCGTTATGATGAGAATGTGAGGCAGATTTTTCGAGAGAATTTTACGAATGGTTTGAAGGTGCTGTGCCGTGCGAACGATGATGTGATGTTTGAAACAGATGTGATGTCTAGAAGTATGCAATGCTTTGCGGTTCGTTACATTTGAACGCGGCGGTTGGTATTCTCGGCTCGACTATACAGTCTCATCGCATTACGGCATTCGATTATGCTAGATTGTGCGAAGATAAGAACACACATTACCCTTATGTGCGGCGTGAATGAATGTTTATGATGAGCACCAGGAACTGCCTGGTAGTTTGAATCCTCAGTGCTAAAAGTTTCATACGAACATAATTTCTGAGGCTTTTGTATGCTTGTTATGCGCGAGATATTAGCCGCATTTGGAACACTTGGGCTCAAAACGAGGCCGGGCATGGAGGAGCGCCTCCATGTTTTGGGTGCTGTAGCGAACGTTTATGAAGCTTGATTTTGTCGTGCTATCGTCGTGTTTGGCCAAAGTTGACCAGGCCGTGGCTTGGAACGATGTTGTGCGATTGGTCGTACTTAACCTCCACCATGCGAGCTTACATAACACGCCTGGACAGCTCTCAAGCTCAGCTTCAGCCTCGCGACACCACGCCTTCTTTACTTTACTACGCTTTCCGGCTCGTTGCGCACCACCGACATCGACATGCCATCGCAAGGCTTCTATCCCGCTCTCGAAATTACCAGGGTTGCACACAATATCCGTATCTTGGACCTGGATGAGCTGTCAGGCGAGGAGCAACAGTCTCTCAAAGGAACGATCCGAGTGGTGTCGCTTATCGATCGGCCCTCGTACACCGCGCTTTCATATGTGTGGGGTGATTTTGACGGGGGACAAAGGTACAAAATTGGCCATGGAGATTCTTCAATCGACATTACACCAAGTTGTTTCAAAGCACTACAGGCTATTCGACGGCATATTGGACGAGTCAGCATCTGGGTGGACAGCATCTGCATCGACCAGTCGAATGACCTGGAGCGCAACCATCAGGTTGGGATTATGGAGGAGATATACAGCCAGGCAGATATTGTTTATGTCTGGCTTGATTACGATCAGTTGAATAACCACAAGAATGATGGCGCATTCAGATCGCTGAAGAGGCTATCAAATGGCGACGACAAATGGATCGGAAAATCCTGCGTGGACAGTTCAAATATGAGCAAATTCCTTGAACACAGCTGGTTCTCTCGAGGCTGGACTTTTCAGGAAGCCGTACTGGCGCAGCACCTTGTCTTCATAGCGGCTGATGACAGTATTGCATGGAGCGAAATAGTCCGGGCCAGTGAGCACCTTCAGCAACTCGGCAAAGACTACCCTGGCCAAGAAAGTCTCAGACACCTCATAGAGCTCAAGAAGAACTTTTCCACTCCTTGCAGGGCACTTCGAAACTCCGTTCTCACAAGGGCAATCATGGAACAAATGAGACGAAGACGCGTCTCCAAAAGACACGACCATGCGTATGCATATTACGCTATACTCAAGAGCCTTGGTGCAGTGCTCACCGAGCCCAATTATGCTCAGCCTGCTGATGCGATGTTACGTCGCTTTTTCTTCGAAATTCTCAAATGGGATCGGTGCTTCCTTGCTTTGTTGACAGACGCGGGAATGCAGAAAATGTCGTGGGAACCCCTGACGTTTGTGACCATATCAACGGCGTTATTTTCGCTCCTTGGACGCTGGTGGAATACCTCGCGGAGAGCCGTGCCATTCCTCATTTCGCAACCGACGTGGCATCCATTCTACGAAAGGAATAAAGATTTCCTCGGAGCGCTCACGCACAGCTACCAGGTAGTTGATAGCGATGAGGCTGAGGCTAGCCTATCTTCAATCACGATAACAGATTTCAGCTTGGAAGTACAAGGTCAATTTCTGGCCTCAATAGCAAGAACTGTCAACGGAAAGGGAAGTTTCAAAATGAGTAGATACGGCCCAGTGCCTCATGAGTGGTCTCTATGTGTCCTGGATTTGCGCTTCTGGCTTTACGAGAGCTGCCGGCTCCTGAAATGGTCCCACAGTGTTGCCGTCCATCGCTTAAGCAGATGCATTTCTCTATACTTGGTCAAAAGTGGGACTTGGATCGGGAATGAACAGTTCTTGTCGAAGGATATTGACAGGTGGCTGGAATGCGCTTTTGAATGCCGGTGTGATGCTGGATCTCGAAGCGAAGACACTGCTTGCAATCTGAAATGCTATCTCGGTGCTCCTTACGCGCGGACGAGCAGTCTCAATGCGCACTCTGCAACGCGTGGATCTAGACTCAGCGTTGCCTTTGGAAAGGAAATGGAGAGACACCAATTGTTGGTGTTTGCTAACAAAGGCGTTGGCTTTGGACCCGAGACTGCAGTGACTGGCGATCTCGTCTATCACATTCATGGTGTTCCGACATTCATGGTCTTACGAAAATGGCGAGAGTCAGCATTTTACGTGATTGGTACGGCTTATGTGCAGTGCGAGGAAGAAGATATACACCACATCAAGGTGGGTAAGCTCGAGGACATTGTGTTGGTGTAAATGTCGTCGATGATTGCGGTGTCTTGCGAAGCGTATCCCAGAGGGACTTTTTAGATTTCCGTGGTAGTTCCTGCACGCGTGGCTTTTATTTGTCTGTTGAGAATCTTCGTGGTCGGCGCCATAGTCATTAGAAAAATCCATGTCGTCGTGTACTTAATTCATCCGCAGGTTGCCGGGCATCGGAAAGCGCAATCTCGTTCTTAACGTCAAGACTGGTGACTGCTGCGTCCAACCCCTTTCTGAGCAATTGACGCACAGATACACGCGACTATGTCAAATACAGGCACTGTAGATCGCACACAACTCTGGTACCGTCGAGACGGACCTGCAACCTGCTAGGAAGACTTCAGTTTGCGCGCTCGCACTCGCCCTGCACATATCAGGCGTACCTAGCTAAAGTTCTGCGGTACAGAGGTCCTTGATCTGAGTTCACGTCAGCTCAATGCTCGATATATGCAATGAAGATCCACTTTGTGGACCGCAAAGTTCAATTTTGGACTAATGGGTATCAATCGCGATTAGCATTCGTGGACGTCAGAAATCGTGCTGCGCCCCACAAGGCGAGGGGATCCAGGGGTTTGGAGCTCGGACTCTTATGCCTGGACTGGAGGCAGCCAATCAGCGTTATTATAGCCTGGGTTTCAGTTTACGCCCCGTTGTTGGGAGATGCAGCTCAGCCACTGGTATATTAATGGCCGTGCCTAGCGGCTTAGAGTCTTTTGGGGCGTGAAAATGTGGTGATATTTATGATTTCACTGTCACATTTAGCCATAACCTGGGTTTTGCTTCGCAATTTTTCTGCAATTGCCAGCGGGGCAAAATCGTGGACATCGACGCTGGCGTGTCAGGAAGAGATATATCTCGAGAACTGAATTTCGACATGGTCAGATTGTTGAGTGCTTCCCCTCGCCGTCCGTTCTTGTCTCCCGACAGGAGCTCCTGCGAAGTACAATGCAAGACCAGTCCTGGCATTCGCTCAGACATGAAACACAATGCAGACCGTGTGTCAGTATGGCGAGCAGGATGGAAAGTTCCAGCCGGAATAATTGGTTTCTATCTCTTAGGCAAGTCTCCGCGACCGAATGACCTTGCGATAGCCCTGACACTGCGATTCGCAGCTCTACTTCTCGCTGTGGCGCATCTTTGTGTCTTTCTACACTTGAACGGGCGAATCATCAATCCTGAAGAGGAAGATCTGCCATTCAGTAGCACTACCATTCGTCAGGCATATGCCACATCCTTTTCGCTAGCACTTATCACGGCGTTCCGTTCCGCTATAGTAGCTAGTATTGGCTTGTGTTACACGCAGTGTTTATGGAAAAAGCTACGCAACGAGCTTCTGTCGGTTGAACTCATTGAAGAACTTTTCCAGGTACGCAGCAATGCATTGCGAATGCTGAAACCCGCAGTCATGCAGCACGCACCACTTCTTCTTTCAGTCGCACTCCTTTCATGGCTACTACCTGTGGCTATGATCTATCCACCGGGAGCTTTGATCGTTGGCTTGGACGTAAGTGGTTTGATCATATTCAAATGTGCCACATCTACTGACTGATGATCTCGCCTTGCGTAGTACCACGATGTTCCTGGGCGTTTTAACGTTTCAGTTTTGCCATCCAGCTCAGCATTTGATCCATTTACTGAGGGCTCTCGTGATTATCCATGTCGCAATACCGGCCTTGCGGATATCTGCAGCTATGCTCCCATGGCCCTCACCTCATCTGAGCAGCAAAATTTCTCCTATACGTAAGTGGATATATCTTCAGCGTAATGTCTGCCGTGCTAACCATTTCAAGCGAACCTTTGCCCGTGATGTTGTCCGTTGGAAACTCGGTCTTAGCAAGCTCAAAAGTCTTAGAGTTGGCACGGCCTATTGGGCTCAATGCGGCCAACATTTCGTACACCTTGAGTTTCCAAGGCCCAGCTCTAGCTTGTGAAACAGATTCCTATATAAACAGGACAAGTACAAGAAATGGGGATATTGAAAGCTATGTACTGCATCGGACGTTCTCAGCTGGCAACATCACAGACTCGAAAGAAGACCGTCTCAAGTTGAACATGTCTTATCCGATATATCACCTGGATCACGGCCCCGGCTGGATCATGCTTGGAGATTCCAGCCAGGCCAGCGATTTTCTGAGCGTTTCGCCATGTCCTACAACAAGGAATGAGACCTACGAGCAGGGACCTTCTAACAACAAAACCTTTCCTCGTTTCACTTTGCCAGGCGACGCTACCTTGCTGGGAAAGGTAACCACTAAGAAGTGCGTTGCAGCGACAGCTCCATACCAAGTGAGGATCTCGTTCACCAACGGCATTCAGCGAGTGTCTTACTCCACAGGGAAAAGGACGCCATTACCAAAGCCAACTAGCAATCTTAGAAAGCTCGACGTCCGGCCAATGCCATCAATTCAAGAATATGTTAACTTGCTGGCTATCGTGGACTCACTCGGCGCGAATCTGAATCTGCAAGGGCCAAGTGTGGACAGTTTCACATTCAATTTGGCTGATCTGCAACGTCCGGCTGTACATAACTTCACGGACGGTAAGATCTATGATGCATGCAACGCCGAGCCCCGATATGTCACAAATGGGTTGAAAGGTTAGCATTCTTCCAATCAACCACGCGAAATGCGCGCAAGACGACATAAGAACTGTGACTAATCCGTGATAGGGTCTTCGATCATGGCACTATCTGCATTCAACAAGAAGCGCGCGAGTCAAACAGACCTCGGCAAACTGTTCCCCGAAGACTTCGAGATGTCTGAAGCATTACTAAATGAAGCGCTAGCGAACATCACCATTTCGGCTTTGACACTAGGCACCATGTACGAAATTGTCAATGGGTCCTTGACTCGTGTCTTCAACGTCTATCATTTTGACAATCGCCTCAGCTTCTATCTACCTTACGGGCTCTGTCTGCTTTTCACTTTCCCTGTGCTCGTCCTTGGCCTTCTGGCTCTGCGACATAATGGCGTGACAGCCATTGATGGCGGCTTTGTTCAGCTTCTTATGACGACGACCGGACGCACAAAGCTCGAGCGAGCTGCTGCACAAGGATGCCTCGGTGGCGAAGAAAATATTCCGAAGCAATTAATGAAGATGAAAGTGCGGTTTGGGGAGATGACTACGGGAGATGCCGTGGAGCGAGCGAAACTTTTGCCGTATGAATGCGGCGGCCACCACTATGATGTAGACTCCGAGAACACGATCGACGAACCAAACTCTCATTGGAAGCATAATAGCACTGGCTCGGTGACGGCATCTCCCAGCGACGGGCATGAAGCTGACGAAGGCAATGTAAAAAGCCTGGTGTTGGGTGCGGAGAGGCCCGAGGCTGGATATCAAGTGATTCGAAGGGCTGGCTTTGGGCTTGTGGACGAAACAGTTCCTCTGGAGAGGGGAGTTCGGTGTGGCTCGCCTGAGGCAGAAGCGCATGTTCGTACTGTGTAATGACGTCAGTGGCCCTCGAACCTGCAAGTTCCAACATCAGAGCCCTGCATCGTCTGTGACAGACGCACGTGAGATCGTCCGAGGAAAGCACCACATGTCCCTTTCCAGAAATTCACAGCCTCGCCGAGCTGTCGGCAATTGCGTGCTGAACGTTACGTTCAGAGCATGCTTCTCCAGGCTATCGCATACGACCAATCGGTGCTTTCCCATCCCCTTAATTGCAGCATCTGCTACAACGATATTTAGTAGGACGCTGTGATGCTGGCATGCCACGCCAGGTTGTGCCTTGCGACTCCAGCTCCGACTTCGACTGCGACTTCGACGCTGCACCTTGAACAGGGCAAGGTACTTGGTGAACTCTTACCATGGCATCCCCAAAGTGGAATTCTCAGCGTGCGATACCAGGTTTAGGTGTTGTAAGCACTCTATTTCGAGATAAGCTCCAGCCGATGCAAAGCATCAATCACGCAACAGCCCCATACCAGGCCGAGCGCATCGCCACATTTGGCAGCAACGAAGTATTCAAATACAAGAGAGATCTCAGGCACGGCAGGCACATAAGACAATGCCGCGAAATTGGGCTAACAGATCGACACGATCGTCGCAGACGCGAAAGCTTCTCGGGGGTTCGCCTGGGTTGCCTAGAGCGCTGATTGGCTCGATGCACGGGAATCGCGTGGCTCGCAAATGTTCCGCGTACAACGGTCCGAATAGGCAACAAATTCTGACACTTTGACACTCACCGAGCCCACATCAGGCCCTTTTCCAGAGTCTTGGAGATATCGAAACGGGAAGACAAGAGCGATCAAAGGAAGAGAATGAAGTTGTGAGCTCTCACAGGCAGTGCAGGCAATAGTCGAGGTCGCGAGTTGTACAGGGAATGTAGAGGGTCGGAGACGAGATGAGGTCTGAATTGTTTGGGTCAGGCACCAAAGAAGGAGATGCACGACTCGTGCAGTATGTGCCCTAGGCCATCTACCTCCTACCCCAGCGATCGCAGCCCAACTTCAGGACGAAGCCCCTCAACCATGCGAGGATCCTTCCCATCGGTCATGGCTACCTTGTACATTCATATCAAGGCCCTCTTGGTCGAATCCATGACCTACAGAACATGAGAGCAAGGCGAACCCTTCCTCAAAAACACGCACGCATACAAAATACCATTTTCCTCAATTGCTAAAGACAGCGAAGGTCGCTATGGCCTGCGCAAACGGCTCTGCGCCGTTGCTCCTGCCCTGGACGAATAACACGGTCTCAGCGGCTGGTGCAATTCTTTCTAGAGGCATATCGTTCGCTATCGGCACACCTCCACAGTCGTTCTCTTTGACGCCATCTACACGCTCAAACAATCTCTTTGTCAACAATGCAGCTGAGTGCAAAGCAGCCACAAACAGCAGCTGCATCGGCCAACTCGGCGGCATTTACAGTAGTGCTACCTCAACATCGTTCGCTCAGGTCAACTACGCCATCTGGGGTGGAAGCAGGGACTCGGTCGATCTGGCATCAAGCAGTTCCTATGTTTTCTTCGACGACGCTGTGGCGTTTGGTTTGAAGCCCACCACAAACAAATTCGCATTGTTTCCTGGTTACACGAATGGGTCAACAGATGGTAAGTACAAATTTGACTCCGTAGCTTCGGAACAGATGTGCTAACACTCATTCGCAGCCAGTGCAGATGCATTCATGTTTGATGAACCAAACGCCAGAGCCACCCTTCCCTTAGGACCTAACTCGACTTTTCTGAACTACCTCGTCGACTCAGGCCAAGCGTCGTCGCGCACCTACGGGCTATGGGTAGGCTCTGAGTCTCAGGAGACGCCACAAGATGGCCTGCTTGTCGTTGGCGGATATGACGAAAGCAGGCTCAAGGCCCCTGCCACCACAACTACATTTCCTATGTTTTCGGATTGCCCGACATGTGCTGTTGTGACAGCCATGACCTATGATGCTGGCGGAACGAGTACTTCCCTCTTTTCGGCGACTACGGATACTCTCATTGTTCATCTTGACCCTTACTCATCCGATATACAGCTACCACCGGCAATGTTGCAAAATCTTGCAGCTGCAGAGAAGACAGCAGTGTGGAATGCAACATCTCGTCGTTTCGAGCTCCCAGCAACTACAGTGCCCGCGGGTACGATTACTGTCACTATATCGGATATGGGTGCCCCGGCTGGAGATGCATCCAAGCCTTCGGTGGCAACGTACAAGACTGTCATTCCTGCAACTGAGCTTTACCATCGCCCAAGAGCATACAACGCCGCAGGTGTGCGCGAAGTCAACAATGCTACAGTATACAACATGGCCGTTACCAACCAAACTGGCTCCATCCGCTTCGGTACCCTAGGACTTCCTTTCTTCACGCAAAACTACCTAATCGTCGACCCCGATGCACGTAATTTCCAACTTGCACCCGCCGTTGTCGCACCCGCCGATCCCAAAGGCGCAGACGCAAAGCTCAAGCAGATCTGCCGCGTTCTTCCCGCCACAAAGCAGAAATTCCCCGTCGCTGCGATCGCCGGTGCAGTCGTCGGCGCTGTCGTCGGCACACTCCTTCTCGTCGCCTTGTTTCTATTCCTGCGCAAACGCAAACGCAACAACACGCAACAACGCCATTCCCGTGACGAGAGCGAAGCCGCAACAACTACGTCCACAAACCCATTATATCCTCCCACAATCTCTGCCTCTGAGAACGGATCCCTGGAACTCCCGCTACAAGCCCCGCCAGCCACTGCGATGATCTTGCGGGACGGAACTGTGTTTCCGAGTCCAATCAGGAGCAGCCGCAGCACCAAGAGTCGGAAGGACGAGGATCCGAGAAGGGGCTTGGCGCATGAAGTGTTTCGCAAGGTGGATGAGGAGAATGATGGGCGGTTGTTGGATGAGAGGCCGTTGGGGTTGAGTGAGACGATTCATTCGAAGACGTCGTTGCCCAGGGTGGTGGCGGAGCATAATGTTTAAGCACTCAACCAGGAAGGTGGATAGACTTTTGACAACTTAGAAGGTGGAGATGGTAGCGTGTCGAAGAAGGAAGTGTGTACGTTCATGAGTAGGGATTGGGTGGTAATATTTGTTTTGTGCTTTGAACTTTGGCCACCGGCGTACGAGAAACGGTCTTGGCGAGCGATAATGTCGTGCTGGTTGATCCAGCTCTTTTGGCATGGACTTATAGCTTGTCTGCAGGCTTGCAAATTCGAAAACATCGGCCATCTAGTGCCTCGAGAATTATTAGTCCCCAATTCCGCAGCTATTCCGGCTCAAGTTCAGTCGAGCAAGTCGTATTGCTTGTTCTCTCCGAGCAGACGGCCACGAGGAGCGCCGCGCATGCGCCTGCTTCAACCTTTGGTCTTGAGTACGTTAGTTGTATTGGCCTGTTGACGAATATCCACGCTGGCTGACTTAGATCGTCATGGTGATTCTCATTCTGCAAGCCCCCAAGTCTTTATTCTCATGAAGTCCTTCAATCTCGTCATTGCATGCCGGCGTTCTTCTAGCTGACTAAAGTCATTTGATCTGCTCCCAGTCCATTCGGCGGTTGCGGTCTCGGTATGAATATATCACTCAGCAGCTCTGGGAATTTTGCAAAGAACGAAGGTGCCATGGTCCAGTTTCCAAGATCGCGCACATATTCAATGAACAGCGGGTTCACGCGGTACTCGTTGGGGTAGTCATTGTCAATTGTGAAGGTATCCTCGAAGTCGTATGGCCATGTGAAATCACAATTGGAGATGATCTCTTCGAAGAAATCGCACGTGCCGAGGTAAAGCTCCTGATTGAGTATGAGCCTTTCACGCAGGGCGGGCCAAGGGAAAAAGCTTATGGCAATCGGATGCCGAGTGTAGCGTTGTAGATGGCTTGGTTGCTCCCATTCTGGCATGTCGTTGAGAGTTTTGCTGTCAGGGTTCAAGAGATATCGCAGTAACATGTGACTCTTGCACGCGATGGCTGCGCGACGAGTCTTAGGCATCGATGCCCAGATGCTTTCGTCCATTTGCTGTAGGATGCGGACACTGGGATTTCGCTTTTGCTGTTGAGATAACGAACTCCAGCCAAGATGAATCCCTTTAATAAGTGGACCCATGTCGATTGTGTCGGCAATAAGCGTTTCCATGACATCGACGTGTGCTATGCCTCCGAAAATTCGATTCGCAGTCTCCCAAGCGGTGCGCGAAGCCCAAGACCCATTCGATGGACGATCAAAGCTTGTGTCCAGGAGCGACAGCAGTCCGCTGTCGAATTTTGGCGAATAGTTTATGTTGTAGGGAAGCCTTGAGGCCATAAGTGTACTACGATGGGCGCCACCCAGGGTCTGATTGACACGATGGCTCATAGGATACTCGGCCTCCCAAGACGATGCAGACAATATTTGATGTAAATCTGGCGGCAAAGGACACTCTGTTGTGGGCGAACGAACCATGTGATCCGGCTCACTCAGAAGTGTCTCTTGCGGCTCATTCGAAATGTCATGCTGTGGCTCGACCGAGACTCTCTGTCGTGGATCGGCCGTAACAGTCTGCAGTGCCTCACTCGAAATGGGTATGCCGACTTCATCTTCGGAGCTGCTACTTTGAATGTGATCGACCCTAGTAAGGACAGGAACGTGGTTGTGCTCAATAGCCGACGAAATGGCGTTTCCAGCATTTTGTAAGGTAGCAATAGTGCCAGATATGATGTCTTGAAGCCTTTGGATTTCCTTTCGCAGTCCTTCGTTCTCATCCATCAGCCTAGCAATAATGTCGTCCTTGTTATTGTTCTTAAGGGTATTGATGGTATTTTCC